>JAODJW010000035.1:3883943-3899299 GCA_026777045.1 Hyperopisus bebe | reverse complement strand
ATCCGATTAGTCGACTAATCGTTTTAATAGTCGATGACTAGTCGACTATCAAAATAGTCGTTAGTTGCAGCCCTACCCCCGATGAATAATAATTCATCAGCCCCGTGTTCGCATGTGTTATAATTCTGTATCATTAGAGAGGCTTTTCTATATCATTGGTTAGTTTTATTTAAAAAGAGAATTTTCAGAAATAATGTTTACTGCGGAATTCACATTTGTAAATGTTATTTACATATAGTAAGGATATCAAACAAAATAACTAACGTTTGGGTAATAGTATTATTGGCTAAATAAAAGACATTGGTCGGCCTGGAAATTTATTGGTGGCAGTTAATATGACCCTTTCAATGACTGGGTTTGATACCCCTGGTTTAAATTGTTATCCACAAAATGTGAACGGGAAAGCCTGATAACTATCGCAAAACAAGTTGATGACAGGTAGGATGGGGAGTTATGAGCAGGGCTGAAGGTCTGGGATGAGTGTGGCATCAGGGTCTGGGTGCTTTTGGTGGAGGAGAAAAGAGGCATGGAAATGTGTGTGTAGATGCACTTCTGGTTTGGGGCCACAAATATTAGTGCATAAAGGGAAAGAAAAACCCACAGAATACTAAATTTGGACACCTGACACAATCTCCAGGGAGAAGCAGAGAGCCCCCCCAGTCAAAACACACATACAAATGGAACAGTTGATGAAAGAGATCAGCTTTTAAAAACTGCACTTTTTGAGTGACAAAAGGAATTTAAATAAAAACAGCTGAGTTAACAATCTATGGCATCCGACAGCCATGAGACAAAGCAGATCTTAGAAATGGGATTCTGTTTTACTTTAATTTAAACAAAAACTGGTTACCCTGGTAAAAGTTGAACGAAGGCACACTTCTCAATCCCCAGCTCGTTATAGAGTGAGGCTTTTTTGAAATGCGGTCTAACGAGCAGCTCAGTGACATCCAGACACCAATCTTTGATTGCCAGAACTAGTACTGCCCCCAATAGATGCAGACTGAGCCATGTCAGGATAGGGAAGTCTTGGGGATGCTCATCAATGCAGGATCTGCCCCGCTGTCGAGGCAGTGTCTAAGGGCTGTGCACGTCACTCCCACACCAGGCCCAAACATGCACGCTAATTCCTGCACAGAGGACATCTATCTAGATGAACAGTGGAAACACTGTGACACTGTTCATTCATTAGACCTTCCTAAGACGGCCGTTGTTACCCAGAAACGCACAACTGCACACACTACTCCTGACAGATCAATTAAGGAATTTCAACACTGCGTAGACAGCAAACTGATTTCGCTGACATAGCCCCGTATCAACAGAGCAGACTAGACAAAGGGAGCGCGAGCACTGATGCTGCAACGGAACATAGGGTTTATGAGTAAGATGCAAAGGAGAGATCCGTCTGGGCCAATGACATTGATAGATTATATGCTGAATATATATATTTTTAATGCTCACTGAAGCCTAAACTGGCTGAAAGAGAAACGCACCCTTTATCTACAATTTTGAGCAAAGAACTCTGAGCAAAAAAATCATTTGCACAAAAAACATTTATCATCTGTAACATTGAGGTTTCTCCTGCATTGTCAGTCAGAGAACACTGCCTGACAATGTACTTCTACAGGCTTCCAGGCTCATAGGGTGAGGAGTGATGCCACGTGCTTCAGGTCAGGGGTTTGACTGAAACTGCTCAGGGGCAGAGCTCTCTGTCTGATGATGATCTGCAAGGCTTATACCAGTGTTTCTCAACCGGTTCCTCAAAGACCCCAATTTTTTCTCCCTCCTAGCTCCCAACACACCTGTACTGGTTTTTGATGTTCTTGACTGTGTGGTTTGCTCTTGATAGTTTAGTTCAGGTATGCTTGGAACTGTCTTCATCACTCCCTTACCAGACCTAAAAATGGCTTAAAGAACCAACTGGAAGTCTGGATGAAAAAAAGAGACAAGTGTAATGGAATGTGTTAGATCTCACACAGAACTAAACAATTTTACCTGTTCTGGCTTATACTGAATTATTTTCCTCTAGTAGGTGTTTGTTTTCACACCAATACTATTTTGATCCAGATGTACAGAACTCTGCAAAAGTTTCAGGCAGTAAAAGAAAATGTTTAAAGCTATTTATCTGGGAAGTAAGTGTGTCTTTGCTCAGAAAAAACTCAACAACATTAGAACATATCAAAATAACACAGGGACATTTTTTTCTCTCCAAAAAGTTACAGTTGTCTTGTGGAAGAAGTACACTGCTTCAGTTCCCAAACCTCTCCTCAGGGGCACCCTGGCCATTACATGGATTTGTTAAATGTCACTACCAGCTCATTAATTTTATTAGTTAAACACTCAATGATTACTAGGGTATTGATTACTAGAACACCACGTTTGGCTAATCGGATCAAAAAATACATTAATGTATCAGATGGTAGCAGCAATTACTGGGGTGATTTTAGGAGAGGTTTCAAAATGGAAAACACAGTTCAACCAAAATAATATAACAGTTTTACAGCACCATGAAAATCATTTAAACATGATATTCTTTGCCTAAGACTTTTGTGCAGCACTGTATACAGTTTACCCAATTTTAAAAACTGAAACTTTCTTCCTTTCTGTATATTCACCCAGCCATACTTTTTTCTAAATTGCTTATCCAGTGCAGAGTGAGTCTGAGTCTGGAGCTTTTGCCAGGAAATACAGGGCATGAGGAGGGAGAAACGCTGGAGGAGATGCAGGCCCATCACAACACATGGACTCACTCACACACAACACTGGCAATTTAGAGAAACATTTGACCAAAGCAGGTCTTCGTGCTGTAGGAAGGAACCCATGTAAACACGGGTAAAAGCTGCAAACTGAAACTGAGCCAGGGCCAAGAACCAAGGATCTATGGGAATGCGAGTCTAAGGAGGAAATGGCTGAGCCCCCAGATGTTAACAAACTTTTATTACAAGAAAATGTTAGAAATGTTTTAAACAAATGTAAATGACTGGTTTTCATTATTTTATAACACATTATTTAGCCACAAAGGCTGAAACAATTGGTTTTGAAAAAGACATCAGGACTGTCTTTAGTGCATTGACATTCACTTTGTGTTGGAATTCTATTTGCTAAAGTCAGAATTTGATTTGCTCTTGGCCTCACTTTAATTGTGTCTTAATAAACTAAATGACAGCCACTTGTCTGCCTTGTCCCAGTTCAGTTTGTGAGAGGCTTAATGCACTCTTATTTATTATTTGCTTGTAATTGTTAAAAAGGCACAGCTCAGAATTGAACAGAGGGCTCAAATAAATGAGTAGAGGAGGGTTCTCTCATCACCAAACAGCCAGAAAGTTAAACATCTCTAACCATGGAGTGACCTACTGTTTACAGAAAAAACGTTTAACAGGAAGCAACAGTGACCAGAAGCGGTCTGGAGTAAGGAAAGTGACATCAAAGGCACTTACTTGTGATGTGCAAAAGAAATCAGAAGGTGACTGCAGAGGGCTGAGGGTTGTGATTAATGTGAACAGAGAGAAACCTGTTGCTCTTATTACAGTCAAGCAAAGACAGAGCAGCTGGACGGCAAGGTCGAGTTGCTGCCAGAAATCCTTTCCTTCATGGTGTTAAGAAAAAGAGAATATAGGCTAAATAACATAAACATTGGAGTATCCAGGACTGGGAGCAGGTCGGGTGGATGGATGAAAGTCCATCAGTGAGACGATCAAAAGTGAGCATCCATAAATGAGACAGAATTGTTTTGAAGTTATTTCTAAAAATTGCCATAAAGGATTCTGAATCTGTGCTGCTGTGATAAAGGCAAGGGGTGGTTATTTTGATGAAACTCGTACTTGGGTACTTGCATTCATTACATTGCCCTTACAATACAAATTGTAAATTGCTACATTACACTTCAAAACTCAGTTACATTTGTTTTGAGTATTTCTAATATTTTCTTGTAATAAGAGTTTGAAAAAGCAGTGTGTCATTCATTTTTGTTTAAAAATCAGAGGGTGGGCCCAAACTTCTGGCCTGTAGCATGTGTATGTATGTATATATATATATATATATATATATATACACACACACACACACACACACACACACACACACACACACACATACATACAGTACAGGCCAAAAGTTTGGACACACCTTCTCAATTGAATGATATATATTTATTTATTTATTTATTTATTTACTGTCCATATAAAGTACTCTTTGATGATACTTAGGAAAGCCAAAAATTCAGATCTACATTTCCCATACTTAAACCATGTTCCTTCCAACAAAAAGAGCAAACAATCGATACTCACGGCCGTCCATACTTAATGTGTTTCTCAATGAACAGAAGGCAAGACAAGAATTCTAACTTCCTTTGATGTATAATTTTGTATTATATTTGATATGCAGCACCCTCCACAATTAGCACAATTGCCACCCCCTTGTAATGATTTGTAAAAAGGGTTAGAAAAAAATCCACCTTTTTGTGAAGCAGCTTCATGTCACACTGAAAAATTGAGGAAAAATCCAACCTTTCATTAAGATAAATTTATTCCAAGAAAAAAAAAATCCTTCATCAAGAAATAATTATCTTTATCAAAAACACATGTGCGACGATTATTGGTACTCCTGGAAATTATAATGAACACAATGTTACTGAAGCACATTTCCCCTGTAATTTGTACATCTTTGAGTTGAGTGGACTGAATAGGAACCTTTAAGCTGTAATCCATGACTTCCTGGTTAACAGGGATACGAACATGAGGTGACACAGAGCTCAAATTCCCTTAGTCATCCATCAACATGGGAAAGATAAGAGAACATACAAACCAAATGAGGGAGAAGTGTGTTGACCTTCATAAGTCAGGGAATGGGTATTAAAAAAATAGCTACTTGCCTTAAAATGCCAATTTCTACTTTTGGGACAAGAATAAAAAAGTGGACAACTGGAATTGTTACAAACCTGCCTGGAAGAGGACCCAAGTTTATTTTTCACCCACGTCCAGTGAGGAAGACCATAAGAGAGGCAAAAAAATTCCCAAGGATGACTGTTGGTGAATTACAAGTAAAATCTTGAGGTTACCACGTTTCTGAAAAAACTATCAGACATCCCCTTTATGCCAACAGATTATTTGGAAGGTATGCCTGAAAAAGCTTTTTTTTTTTTTTTTAAATCAGTTAACCACAAACGTAAGGACCTGGAGTTTGCGAAACACTACTACAGCTTTGACTCGAACCAAATTCAATTGCCTGATGAAGCAAAAATGGAGCTTTTTGGCAATAAACACAAGGTGGGTTTGGCGGAAAAAGAAGGATGGCTATAATGAAATGAACCTTATCCCAAATGCAAAGTATGGTGGAGGTTCTGTGATGTTGTGTGGCTGTTTTTCCTCCAAAGGCCTTGGAAACCTCGCTAGGGTACATGGCACTATGGACTCCATGAAATACCAGGACATTTTAAGTCAAAATTTGGCTGCCTCTGCCAGGAAACAAAAACTGGGTCGTCATTGGATCTTCCAGCTGGACAGTGGTCCTAAGCACATGTCCAAATCAACAAGCTTCTGCCATGGCCATCTCAGTCCCCTGACCTGAACCCCACTGAAAACCTGTGGGCTGAAGAAGAGAGTGTACAAGAGAAGGCTTAGGACCTTGGATGATCTGGAGAAATTCTGTGAAGAGGAATGATCTCAGATGCTCTGCTCTGTATTCTCCAACCTTATAAAATGTAAAGGAGAAGTGCTGTTATACTGGCAATGGGAGGCTGTACAAAGTATTAAAAGCAGGGCTGCCAATAATCGTGGCACATGCTTTTGTTGGAAATAATCATTTCTTGATGAAGGATTTGTTTTTCTTTCAATAAAATGATGTTTCTCATTTTTTCAGTGTGATATGAAACTACTTCACCAAAAGGTGGATTTTTACTAACCCTTTTTACAAATGTTTAAAAGGGGTGCCAATAATTGAGGAGGGCACTGTATATTGAAAGCCACCTCTGACTGCTGTAAGAGTCTGTGGGTGGTGATAGAGCAATTAAGCTTGGTCCAGCTAATCATATGAAAAGCTGGGGTCTGTATGTTTTGGTGCTCAGGACTGCCAACACCAAAGAAGTTTAATAAAACCAAGTACCTTTGTAGGCATGTGGAAAGTACTCTATCACCCACACATATGCATTCGACATTCACATATGTTACAGATTATTACACCCCCAGAAACATTTAAAAACATCTCCTGTAAAAGGGGAAATCTTTCTTAATGCTAATTAAACAATATTGAATTACAAGTAAAAATATGTGTGACAGATATCCGCCCATTTGGATTTGAAATAAATCACACAGGTCAGAGTCTTGGTGAAAGTCTGAGAGACACTTTGGGTACAGGCCTCTGCTCTGCAAGGCACCTGATGCTTTCAGCCTGTGGTAATAGCTTAACTCTGATTTTGTTCCATGCATTTTTATTACAATAATGCATAGAATTTAGCATTGATTTAATTTGGTGGATAATAGTACAACCCTGATTCCAAAACAGTTGGGACGTAGGGTAAATTGTAAATAACAGAATGTAATGACATAATCTCATAAACTGATATTTCATTCACAACAGAACATATAATACATGTAAAATGTTTAAAGTGAGACATTTTGCTATTTAGTGAAAAATATTGGCCCATTTTGAATTTCATGACAGCAACGCATCTCAAAAAAGTTGGGATGGGGGCAATAAGAGGCTGAAAAGTTAGTGGTACAAAAACCCAACAGCTGGAGGAACAACTTGCAAATAATTAGATCAATTGGTAACAGGTCAGTAACATGACTGGGTATAAAAAGAGCGTCTTAGAGTTGCAGTGTCTTTCAGAAGTAAAGATGGACAGAGGACCACCAATCCCCCTAATACTGCATCATCAAATAGTGAAGCAATTTCAGGAAAGAAGCTCCTAGGTGTAAAACTGCAAAGAGGTTGAAAATATCATCATCTACAGTACATAATATAATCAAAAGATTCTGAGAATCTGGAGAAATCTGTGTGTAAGGGACAAGTATTCTGGATGCCCATGATCTCTGGGCCCTTAGGCAGCACTGCCTCACAAATAGGCATGATTCTGCGATGGAAATCAATAAATGGGCTCAGAAATATTTCCAGAAAACGTTATCAGAGAACACAATTCGCCGTGGCATTCAAAGATGCCAGTTAAAACTCTATCATTCAAGGAACAAGCTGTATTTGAACATGATCCAGAAGCACTGACGTCTTCTCTGGGCCAACGCTCATTTAAAATGGACTGTGGCTAAGTGGGAAAACTGTTCTGTGGTCAGACAAATCTAAATTTGAAATTCTTTTTGGAAACCAGGGATGCCGTATCATCCAGACTAAAGAGGAGAAGGACCACCCAGCGTGTTATCAGCACTCAGTTCACAAGCCAGCATCTCTGATATACGGGGGTGCATTAGTACATATGGCATGGGCAGCTTGCATACCTGGAAAGGCACTATCAATGCTGAAAGGTATATCCAGGTTCTAGAGAAACATGGTGCCTACCAGACGACATCTGTTTCAGGGAAGACCTTCCATTTTCCAACATGACAATGCGAAACCACACATTGCATCAATTACAACATAATGGATTCGTAAAAGAAGGGTCCGGGTACTGAACTAGCCTACCAGTGGTCCAGATCTTTCACTCACTGAGAACATTTGGCGCATCATAAAACGAAAATTATGACACAGAAGACCTAGGACTGTTGGGCAACTAAAATCTTATATCTCTCAAGAATGGGACAACTTTCCTGAAAAACTCGAGCAACTGATCTCCTCAGTCCCCAGACGTTTACAGACTGTTGTTAAAAGAAGAGGGGATGCCACCCAATGGTAAACATAGCCTTGTCCCAACTTTTTTGTGACACGTTGCTGCCATGAAATCAAAATTACCTTATCTTTTCCTTAAAATGATACATTTTGTCAGATTAAACATTTGATGTGTTTTCTATGTTTTGTTATGAATAAAATATGGGTTTATGAGATTTCCATATCATTGCATTCTGTTTTTATTTACAATTTGCACAACGTCCCAACTTGGGGTTGTAATACATCATACACATATTTAAAACACATTGCTCTAAATCACAACTAAAAATTTAAATTTTGCATCATGGCTTTATGAAAGAGGACAAAGTAACTTGAACAATGTTAGCAAATAATCATAGCTTCATCACTATAAGTATTAATATTACTTGATATGTAACAGAATGTATACAAGCACATAGCTTTTACTCAAGTTAGTGGGTGGTTTGAACAGGTCTGGAACACTATGTATAAAACATATATATAATTTTACCTGCCTTTGTTTTGTAATTTAGTTTTATAGTAGGGTGGCAGAGTGGGTAACATTATTGCCTCACCCTTCCAGGGCTGAGGATAACAGGAGGCAGGACACTGGTGTCATAGTCATTACCGGTGTGATTGTGTGCTATGATATGGATTTGCACTATATCAGTAGCACAGAAGTCAACAGCCTAATTATACAACAGCCTATTTATAAAAAATACAGCATCTTATTTTCCTGATAGCTTCAGTTATAATCTGAATATTTGTCCTTATATAGTACATGTAACAGGTGACGCCGTTTCCTGATAGCAAATTAAAAAATTGTGTCGTAGCGGTGTGGTCAAAAGCCCTGGCATGTGAGGCAGAGGATATTCGGTGTCTTCTAGGAATCCTAACCACCAAATGATACATTGGAAGCTTGTTCATAGAATCTATTTGACTCCACTGAAACGATTTTACATGAATATTTCCTCATCTCCAAATTGTAATTTCTGCTCTCATGGGATATTAGGGTCTTTTTTGCATTTCTTTTGGGATTGCCCAGCGCTCCCTTCTTTGTGGCACCAGCTAGCTACTGATATATCTTTTCTAATAGGGAGGGATGTACCATTAACTCCCAATCTGTTTTTTTAATGACTTTTCAAACTGGACATTTACTCCTTTTCAAGAGAGCCTTCTCCTTGCTGCTTTTACAGCAGCTAAGAAATGATTGGTTTGTCATTAGTCCGTATCCTCCACACTCAATGTGCAGACGCTTATGGGCTCTTAGTCTTAGTCTGCTTGACATTATTTCCATGGAGCATTCAGCAGCTCATATGCATGGAGATACCCTTAGAACCATTGCCAGGTGGAGACTTGCTTATGCCAAAGTTAAGGAACTAATTGACCTCCACTGATTCTTGCTGTATGAATGTATTTATTTATTTTTTCTACTTGATGCAAGGAGTGTGGTAAAGGTGTAAGGTGTGCATGCAGCACTTTTTGTTTGCGCTAATGTGCCATTAATGTTAATAACAGCAGCCAATCTAACCCTGCCTTCAAGTAATTTCAGAAAAATCGTAAATACAAGATGAGAGCACATGAACGCCACTACAAGGTCATATTTATCAGTTGGAAAGTCAGGATTTTATTTAAGCCCCGAATTCCTGAATTGGAGGCGTGTCATTACGACAATCATAGCGGAGGCAATGGATAGCTCCACTGTGAAAGGCAAATTATTTTGATAGTAGCAAATTTTACATAGCGTACCATTGCAAAATTCCGAATTGTTTTGAATTTTGAGGAGATTGTTATTAAATGGTGTACCACGAAAATAAAATCACAGGTTTTTGTCTCAATATTTAATATGAAGCTGTTTGAGCAAGGAATTACAAAAAGTTTGAAGCTACGAATGCCGTTTGGCATTGGAGGAATGAAAGCAAAACAAAAATTAGCTCTCTTTTCACCTGCATTTTGCGCCATCTTAATCACTTGAACATACCTCATGTTGTAATTACGATTTCCCAATTCCCTAGTGGGATCGTCCAAGTAGGACTTGCAAGCCGCATAGCTTAAATATTTTTAAGCGCAGTACGTATTTTATAAAATGTTGGCTAAACAGATGTAGTTTATTGCTGATTCCATGTTCCTCCAAGTTTATGTTATTTTTTATACAAATCAACTCAGCCCCCACCCCAACACCACCAACATTCACATACCATTAGGTCTATGTATAAACTAGGCTTGGGTGATATCTATTTTTTCATACCGTCATACCTTCCAGACATTTCACCCTGGTATATGGTATATATTTTAAATTAAAAAAAAAAAAATCATATAGCCTACTATAAATTCCAGAATCAGCCACAGCCTAAACGGGCTTATCAGTGTAGAGTTGTGCACTAGGAAAACGAGGAGATAGCTCCTTGCTGAGGACTTAAAAAGATCACCCTTCTTCTATTGACACCACTGTCACTGGCTGATCTGTGGCTGCATGCGAACTAGGTTTCACATATCCTGCACGTGCTCTGACAGTTTGCAGTGTGTTCACAGCGTATCCTGATTTTGTGGCATTAATTTACGCACATGCATTATTCTTTGACAGTTTTTTTTTTTTTTTTGTGAGGCTCCAGTCACCACTAATACTGTGCACTACAATATATCCTTCAATGTGGCATTTCCACATCAGGTTAATAGCAAGAGGCAAAGCATCTGTATATTCGATGGTATTAAAAACAATACATTTGGCATTTCTAAATACCGGGCTTTACTGTAATACCATCATCCCTCAACAATTGACAGGACCAGGAAGATACCCCCATTTTAATTGCTTGAAATTTTGCTTTACATTTTCATAGTACTATGCATTCAGTAAGCGTTCAAGAGAGACTGAGAAATACCAAACTTGAAAAGGACAGGGGTGGGCGGGGGGTGGTTTCTGTGTTCATGCAGGAGATCTAATAGCATAAAGATTAAAGAAGCTAAACATACAGATACGCAAAAGACAGCCAGAAACAGACATGGTAAGTAGTGATATTAAAAATGAAAAAAACATTGATGGTTTATAGGGTGAATATTCAAGCAAATTCTAGCCAATACAAGTAGAAAACACACTGAGTGGGGGATTTTTCAGATGACCACTGGTCAGTTCTGGATGCAAGTAATACATTTTAAAAAGGCAATATGTGTTTGTTAATATAATCCCTATCCCACACTCCACACAACTCACACATGCTGCTAACAAATCTGCACATGTGTACTAGGGATTTCATCTCTGCAAAATTACATGCTATGATTTATAGTGGTGTTTCTTGAAAACTAGTAGCTTCACTTTTAAACATATGACAGAGCACTCCATAAAGCTGGGTAAAATGAATGGTAATGATAAGATTTAAGTTCTAGCTGATCGCTCCAATCACAGTTAAGATGCCTCCTGATATCTACTCCGTTTGAGAAAGTCACAGAGTGTTAAAATTATATCTCGTGTAACCCCATAACTCTGCAGCCTGGCTTTATATAAAAATATAAAACATAACGGTACAATTGCTCAAGATATGCAGTTAAGGTGACTGAAATCTCCAAGCTGCCCATAGTTTTTGATTGTGTATACATGTGTATCCCATCCTATGCTGCCTGGGACAGGCTCCTGATGATTCTGAACACAACTGGATAATGGATGGACAAATAGACTATCATAAACAAAAACAATTACATGTATAAACAATTAACTTACCTATATCAATATAAACACAACAGGGAACAGCATAACTAGGCAGGAGTAATGTTTGCAAAAACACGAAAACACAACAATTTTAAAGGGGATATCATTTTTACCTGTTTTTTTTTTTTTTTTAGAGGCAGCCCCAATAATTCTTACAGGGTATGGGGAAGAAAGGAAACAGCAGATCGTCATTAATTAGGGTCAGATTATTCCTTGTGAACAATTAATGGAAGGCAAATGCTGTAAGGGAGTGAAATTGAAAGAGGAGAGGGCGCTCGATTCCATGATGGAAGAAGGGTCTCTCTCCCTTCAGGTATCCTCGTCGTGATTAATGAAGATTGCGCTCATTCTGAATGCATTACGGCATACGGCGGCGCATGGTGTCACCCGCGAGCTGCCACCCTCTTTCGGAAACGCACGTCACGTCAAGGGAACCGGCCATCGTTTATTATTCCACGCCACATTTCGGCAAGTCCTCTGGAGGCTGCCTCACGAGTTACCGAGTCAAAAAGACATCAAAGCTGGAGTGTGAGATGGACGAGCACAGAACTGTGGACCCAGAAAGGCTGCTCTGCATAACAAGAGCTTCAACTGAGACATGTCTGAGTAACACCCATGATGCGTATTGCAGTGATTTTGGATTTTCTGTTTAAAGAAAATGCTAATAAGGTGGTAAATTAAGTCTGAGCCTGGTGAGCCTGGACCCTACCCCAGGAACAGCGAAAGCTTGGAAATCACTGAAGCAGCTTTACTTTGGCCAGAAAAAGAGCAGATTCACACCATCAATCCAGTCATTAAAACTGAGCAAGTTATTTTCTTGATTTATTCCAGTGTGGATACAATGACCTGACCTGACCTGTACAGTGATTACATAATACAAACACTTACAAAAAGCTTAACTCTAGCTATTGTTTAATCAATACAATTACAACATAGAGTGTAAAATACTTAGTAATATTTGAGTTGACAAAGAAAAATCATCCATCCTACTTGCAACTGCTTATCCAGTATCACAAGGGGGACTAGGATCCTATTCCTTTATGCATAGTAGAAGCTCAATAGCAAAATTGACTTCAACACCAATGTCAGCTTTGATACCACCATATCAATACAAATGGATACTAAATCAATACTATAAAACATTCCCACTGAAATATTACACTGCTTTGAAATAACCCGGCATATTAGCAATTAAACCAACAGCAACAGCCTATAATCATTTTTAACATTAACAATGAAATTGGCATTGATCAGCACAATTCCATTCAATGCTCAGATTCTGATATTAATTTAGCCTAAGCTGTTGCAAAGCATGATCAATAATACACTAACGTTAGTATTACATTTGTTTGTTCCGTTCATCATTTAGCCTAGCCTACTTTTCATCACTGGGGAAAGAGATATGAATGAGGCTGCATGTAGGTTAAACATGACTTTTAACAGAAACACAAAACATAATAACTCGTAAATTACATCACTATGTGTCATCTGATACCATGACAATCTTTAAACGTCGTAAATAAATCAGGGTGAGCGTTAGAGTGAGAGATCAATGCTTCACCAGGTTAGACATATTGCCTCTTTGTATCAGCGTTTGCATACTGGGGCTGTTAGATCTGCAGGTTCACCCTTTTCATTCAGTTTAAAATGAAAATACCGCCATTTTTCACTCTGCTGGCCTGTTTATAAACTCTAGGCAGGCAGTGGGCAACAGCGGATTCCTTACATGGGGTTCCAGCCTAACTTTTCCAGTGGCAGGACTGGTGCTACCAACTTTCTCCGTTTGTATCTGAGAAACTCTGGATCACAATTTGTTAATGCAATAAATTCTTGGTATCACAATACAATACTGATAACCGATAAATCGATAAACTATATTGCATAATGGGCTACAGTCTGGATGTGAGTAGAAGGAGCTCATCACAATCAGAGAGGGTTCGAACACCCAACCCTGGTGGTAGGAAGTAACAGTGCCACCCGCTGACCCACCATGCTGTCCCAAAATACTCTGAACACTGAAATAAGAATAATCATTTACTGAAACACACAGATTCAGACAAGCAAAGTGATTTACTGCCTCACCTTCTCTGGCAAAGGTGCTGGGGTAAATCTACTGGCGCAGACCAGGAAGGGGTCGGGGTGTGGCTTGCCGTTCTTCACATCCTCGTCGTCGCCGAGCACCACATGGTGAAACAGGCCAAAGAAGTCTTTGTGCTGGCTGGTCTTCATGTTGAACGTTAGACGCGCAGAGCTGGTGGCGACAGCCATCGGCACGCCTTCATTGTGCAGGTGATGGACAAGTTTCTCCACGCCTGAATGGGAGGATGCCAGGGATGTGAGGGGTTACAAAAGAGTAGCGCGCACATTTTTTCCAGAATTCACAATGTCCAATAAAAACACATCAGTATGTGTCAATGCATGTAATGTCTGAATGCATGTCGTCTCTGCATGTAATAAACCTATTACCTGTGGTCCCTCTATAGCACTGTCATCAGTACCATGAGCTGCAATGATTTTAAAAACACTATTTAATTTTAATAGCAAATACAGATTTTTAATGACTATAATTACTAAATAAACCATATAGGATATTAAATTTCAAGTACATTTAACCCTACTGACAAATAAATAGCATTTGTACTTAAGTGTAATTAAGATCAAGCTGTAGGTTACTAGCTAGTGGCAAATGTTGCTGGATGGCTTGAGGTTATTGTTGGGATTAGAGGTCGACCGATATTTTGGCTGGCCAATATATTGGGCCGATATCTGGCATTTTTTTATGTATATCCTTGTGTAGTACGCCGATTTACAGACAGGCATGACTGCAGGCAGCCCAGTGTTATTGTTGCTGGGAAAAACGTGACCCATGCAGCCTTGTGCAGGACCCCAGCCAAAAATTCTGGAAGAGTCCAGGGAGAAAACGGTAAGGCTTAAATTCTGATCTTTCATTTATTTAACTGGTTTGCTATGAAATGTTGTTTTAAAAGAAAATTTTAATTATTAACATATCAGCCCGATATTATCAGTTCTGTTTTTTTTTTCTTGTGTTGGAGAGTTTCACTATGTGTGTGTGGGGCAGAGCAGGCAGCTCTCTCAAACACTGCAGCGTGTGTGAGAGTTGCGTTACTCTGCCCCGATCACAGACAGTACCAACCTCGGAGACACAGAGCTGCTAAGAACAATGCATGGCGGAAAAAACCGTTTGTTCGAAAGCGTGGTTACCATTCACTTGAGCTGATGCTGACAATGGTCTTTCTGTGCAATTTGTTTGTATTTGAGAGCGGAGATTCAAACAATTTGTCAGACGTCTAGATGAAAAGTTCACGACTTTGCACTGTTAGTTTCCTCATTAAACATGTCTATCCTTTATACGGGCTTATCCATCGACAATGTCACAATCACTAGGGGCTTACGTTGTCCATTCATACAAGGCTGTGTAATACGACAAAGTCATTTTATGTTCTGCGATCGCTAGATTCTGATTCTGAATTTGGCTTGTAAGAAATCTGTCTGCTAACAACAAACAACATGTTAATGAAAGGTTTTGGGCCTTGTACACTACTCACCATACCATGATGCACTTAGTTACTAGTGTTTTTTTCTTTTGTTTTAATGTGCATGGAATACTGGAATTGTAGAAGGAATTGAAGAGGAAGGCACTACAATAAAATACTAACCTTGAATTTTTTCTTCAGTTTTAGTAATTGCTGTATAATCCTGTATGGCAGCATTTCACCAAGCCAAGATTAAGTTATTGTGTACAAGTTGTATTGTGTTTTTGTTATTTAAGTTTATATTTAAATTTACACAAGTCAGTATTCAATAAATGCTAAGTCGAGAAGTTTTGTGTATCATTTGTTATTATTAG
>JAODJW010000035.1:3859620-3876079 GCA_026777045.1 Hyperopisus bebe | reverse complement strand
GTACTGATTGACTTGGCAGCAGATTTTCGTTGATTGTGTTATTTATGTTTATTGTCGTTTACTGGTCAATACGATAATTTATTGTGCCCCCAACTAATAGGTTTTCATATATGTAATTCGCTAGTTGTATTAATAATCACCAAGCTTATCTTGCTAACGTAAGATAACGTGAAGAGATCGGGGCAGGACAGGGTAATGTTGGGATAAGATCTTTATCGTTTTGGAAGCCATTAAGAAAAAAAATGCTCTTCCTGTTTTATCCTGTTCATTTTGTGTTTAAATGCTTAAAAAAAAAAAAACATATTTAGGTGTAATTTTGGGGGGCAGGGAACCAATTAATTGGTTTTCCATTATTTCTTATGGGAAAAAATTCAATCAGAACTCGAACTGTTTAGGATTCGATTCGAGTCCGGAACGCATTAAGTTCGAGAACCAAGGTACCACTGTGTGTATATATATATATATATATATATATATATGTGTGTGCGTGCGTGTGTGCGTGCATGTGTGTGCATGATCGTCACCGCCATTAAATCTGAGGGGGGCGTGTCTTTACTTCAACAAGAAGAGCCACATGGAAAAACACTAATAACAGCCTTGTGGAAATGAAAGAGTTTGTATAGGTTCCATTGAAAGGCCAGCATGTATTCACGGGGTTCTTGTTCTGAATATGTGGATAACAGTTTTTGAGATGTCCGCTGCATTGTGCTGTACACATTTCATAATTATTTATTTGGACCCCCCACATTTAACATAAAATATTAGTTCACCCAGCGCTGCTTCTATTGCTTTGCGAAAGAATTTATTCCACTTGATCGATATGAGAATACACATACCACTGAAAGACCACTCCGGGTTTTGCAGGAAATGGCATGTAATCCATAAAAAAAATTCTGGGGAAGGGTCCGCAGACCCCCCGCCAGTGTGTCCCCCCCACGTTCAAAATGCTTCTGACGCCCCTGTGTCTCTCGGACTTCTTCTGTGTTCTGTTTCTCATTAATGAAGGGTTTCTTCCTTGCTTAATGGGACTTCAGTTCTGCTTCTAGGAGCCTGATATGAACTGTCCTTCACTTCACACCTACGCTTAGTGTTTCCCATTCCTTTTGAAGGTCACTTAATGTCATCCTACGATTCATGAGAAACTGTCGGATAAGTTAACAGTCATCTCTGGCATTAGAAAGTCACTTCCGCCTTTTACCTGGCCGTTCTCAGTGTCTCCTGCTTCACCTTATTCTTGTGTACTACTGACTTAGAAATTTTTAACCTGGAGGCAACCTGCTGCTGCCAGTAGAACCAGGATTTAAAATGTAGATTTGTTTAAAAATACAGAGTGGTCTTCATTTTCAGGGCTGCGTTTATGTATACATTTAACACACACACACACAGACATATACACTCTCACACACATACGCACACACGTACATATACTGTTTCATACTGTGTATGAGTATCAAATGTTCCACACAATGATAAAAACCTATTATTTTGATGTTGTAGGGACCATTTTTCAGGTCCCCACAAAGATCTGTGAATGCAATAAAAAAAAACTAAAACTGCCAAAAGTCTCATATTTTGTTTGGTTACTTATGGTTAAGGTTAGGGCTGGGTGGGAGTTAATGTCGTCATGTTGGGATTACAGTTTTTCTCACAGAAATAAATGGAGAGTCCCCACAAAGACTTATAATATTTATAATTACAAACCTGTGTGTGCGTGTGTGTGTGTGTGTGTGTGTGTGTGTGTTTCAGTGAGATTTCACAATTAAACTGTAATGTTGGCCTGTATTCACCAGTTTAGTTTGGGCTATAAACTCAATAATTATTTGTTTTAATGCTTCCAGGGAGGGCTGAGTAAGACTGTGTTGGATGAAGAAATAACTCTGTTAAGTGTTAACACTCTTATGCAGCTTGAACTGCCTTTTCTCTTTAGTATGGCTCTAATTAACAGTATGATAGTTGTCATCACTTGAAAGATCCAAAAAAGGAAGTTAAGAGTGTGCTCATTTGCATGATGAAGATAATAATAGCGATTATGACCCTAATGGTAGCATCTCCTGATTTTTGATTACAAACTGCGCTCATGTAAATGGCGTGGATGGGCTGAAGGTGATTAGTAGATTTCAGAGGCATGCAGATTAACCTGTTGGCTCCCAAGCTGTCATCTCAAATCGCGTATCAGGAATTATGAAAGGAATGTCTGGTGATGGCATAGATTCTGTGAGATACTGTAATAGACACTGTGCTGTGATGTGGTATAATCTGCTATATGGCACTGTTCTGTGACACGACAGCCTATTAGAAATCTGCCACACATCAGCAAGGGCCCATCAGCACCACACAGGCCAATGGTAACCATGGTTTCCTTACCATCATCCTCACGGAGCGCCAACGGGACACAGCTGGTGACTAATAATTGCCCCAATGAGGGGGCAGGACAACCTTCCCATATAAGGCTTAAAACGCACTCCAGAAAGAAGCTAGGGAGGTAAAGCAAAGGGCAAGTCAGCCATGCATGTGAGCTCCCTGCATGCGAATCCTGGAGGATGACCGCCCTGAAGGGACTTCTGCCTCTTTACTGACCTGTCCTTTCATGCATTTTCCCTCTATTTTCAGTAATAAACCTTGCCCCTCAAGGGGTAATCTCTTGCACCCGTGCCTCCTTGCTTGAAACTGATATAAGGGGAGGAAATATAGACATCAAAGGTTAGGGTGAGGTCAGGTGACAAAGATGTCCATGCCCTGCAGTTGTGCCTTATTTCCAGCTATATAGTGGGTTCTGTTTTGTTCCCTTAGTTCCCATATTCACAGAGGCAGACCCTTATACCTGAACCCACACATAATTATAGTCCTCTCCACAGCCCAACACACTTTTGGTTCTCCTGTGCTTATCTGTGGTTCCCACCAAAAAGACCTTTCACTGTTTTGCTAAACCAGATTCCTTTCCATCTCAGTGTTGCTAATCTCTTGTCATGACTTTGTGTCACCCATGTTTTATTCTCCCTCCCACCCAGAGTAAGTCTTACATACAATGTCTATATACAGGGATGGACATAACTGGTATGCAATACGCAATCGGCTTTCAAAAGTTACATGTGACAATCAATTGTTTGTAAAAGTGCACATGTATACTTATTTTATGTGCATTTGCGTGCTATGACAAAAAATACCTTGCATTTTAATCTGTATACCACAAATGAAGTAGAGTTAGCATACTGTATAAAGATTAAAATGCATTATATATATATATAGATGAATGCGTACTTACATACCAGTTATGCCCATCCCTGTGCATAGGCATTGTGTTGTAATAAAGACTGTGATGTAATTCTTTATGACGGTATACCATTATACAGCCCTAAATATGTTCTTTCATAGTTTTTTTCCTCTTTTAAATTATTATTACTTACTGGACTACTCTGTAGTAAATGATCTGTAAACATCCATGCTTTCAATTCATTCATAGATAGCTAGTTGAAAAAAGATACAATCCCAGTCTTACAAAGTTATCTCAAACTACCACCTGTTCTCCTGGCTTAAGTCTTGAATTCCACATTACATCTCTACCTATTGTCAAAGAGAACAAATAGTGGTGAAGGCCTTTTCTGATTGAAGAAAAAAAATCAATCTTTGTTCTCTGTCTTCTTTACTTCAACAAGAAGAGCCACATGGAAAAAAACTAATAACAGCCTTGTGGAAATGAAAGAGTTTTCATAGATTCTATTGAAAGGTCAGCATGTATTCATGGGGTTCTTGTTCTGTATATGTGGATAACAGTTTTTGAGATGTTAGCTGCATTGTGCTGTACAATATAATATTATGCAATGTAATATCATGAACAACAGTACCTGTATTGTAGTGATTGGGTTTTTTGTATCTGTTCTTTACAACCAACTGCTTGAAATGGTGTGTAATATCACATTTTGTCTATCAACCTATATATCTATGAAAAGCATGAATTTTAAGTAAGGATTAGTAATCATTTGTATGCAGAACATTCCAGAACAGAGTCCACAAGACTATTGACCAAGCAACAGTGGAGAGAAGGATTTGAATTCACCAAATCACTTTAGAGGACAAAGGTCTGCCAGGCTTCAAACACACTTCAGGAACATTGTAATTGCTCTGCTCCTTTCGCAAGTCCAATTAAGTTCTTCAGCCTTTCTATTTTGTGAATTAGAATTGGAATCAGAGTACTAGAATGAACAAATGAATCTGAGCGTCTTTTTCTCTCTCTGTGTGGCACCCATGCTAATCATTTTGGTCTCCTTCTCGGAGTCTCATCAGGTGTCAAGGTGCAGGTCTGGTTAAGGCCAAGAGAACTCCATTTGTGACAAATGCAGCTGTTCAATCACATTCACAGACACGTTATGACATTGTCGTTCCCATTCTTTACGTACATTCTACAATCTGAAAGGTAGTTGACAGCAGTAATTTGTTATTCTCATTTACAAAGTGTTGCGCATGAGGTGGTAAGGTGCTCTAGTGGGTGGAACCTTTTCATTCCTCCAGCATTGGGGCCTTGAATCCACCATATGCCTAAACGTTTGTTCAGTTTCTATCTTTTTCTTGCAGTGTGCTCTTCTCTTCATATAGGCTAATTTGTGTCCCTATGTAACTTGAAGTATTTGTATATGCATTGCTACTTACATTGATCTCACACATGCTTTTATCCTAAGTAACATCCATCTGGGAAAGCAGAGTCAGCCATTCCCTGGAACAATTGGGGTTAATGGCCCAATAGTGGAATCACTCTGCTGATTTGAATGAACAGCCTTCCGATCACAGGCACAGTGTGCCCCAAGACAGCAGTGTCCACAGAGCCATACAACACCCCCACAAGGAAAAAGGTGTAATATTTATACAGGATGAAGAGTGACCCAAGTCAAGACTGTTATGGACTGGCATCTTATCCCGGTGTGCACTAAGCTCCTTATGCCTCTGTGATCCTATCCAGGATAAGTGTGCAGAAGATGTAGAATTTTTTTTAACTGAAAGTAAATGTGAGGCACATTATAATCAAAATGCAAAATATCAGTGCTTATAAACAAACACACATCCTGTTAATCCATATAAATCACTTGCATCAGTCAATGCTTTGATTTTGCCAGCCCTAATAAGAATCAAAGGGCTTAAATGTTATTTCTGAGCTTTCATAAAGCTTTTATTTTTAACTTCTTATACTTCAGAAAAAATCAACCTCAAATGAAAGTCCTTTCACTTCACCTTATCAGACATCTTTTTAGTGTGTTTTTGAAAAAAATGTTATCGTGTGGGACTCAGTCCTGTTATTCTGTGGACAATTTTGACTTCAAGGTTGTTTCCTTCATTCCCTCAAACAGTTTTTCCTTTTTAAGGTAATGCTATGATTAAAAGAATTACCATGCTAATGTGATCTGCTGAAGTCTTGACCACAGTTAGCAAGGGCAGAGTAATCTGGATTTCAACAAAAATAAGTTTTTTTGAAGGAATGATATTATTGCTTTTTCATGGTCTTACTATAAATGCATCAAAAGAGACCGTAAAATGGTTGAACAATTGAGTATTAATAGCATTAATAACCTGTCCATATAACACAGCTCAAGGATTTTCACAAAACTATGCTAAGCATGGTATTGATAATTACAAAATGATTCTGTGTCTAAAAATAAATTAAATATGTTTTTGAACAATATATCTGACTCTAGGGGTAGGATGGAGGTTGCTTCATACCTCTTGGACTGGGGGTTGAGTCTGGGCCCCAGCTCTCTGTGTGTGGAGTTTGTGTGTTCTCCCCGTTTTGTCATGGGACAAATTATGCAAATTATTCAGCACATTAAATAAAAATAAAACTAAAATTTTATTTTAAATAAAATATATATTTTTATATTACATAGATCTGAGGAGTACAATTATATGTTTATGGAAAAATTAAAAGATAATCTGCAAAAACAAAAAATGTATCTTAAAAGGAAAAGGTAGGATAATTGTGAATTAGGACCTTTTTGATTGATATTGATTGGTTGTTTTATATATACACACACGTGGACCTATGATGGGGAGGAGCATGTATTTTTTATATTTTCGAAATATTGAGCTGACAAAACTGTGGTTTTCAGGTAGTAAAAAAACAGAATAAATTAAAATGGCATGAATTGGCTGTTGCCTGAATAAGGATGCGGTTATTAGCATAATAACCTGAACTGGCTATTTTTAAAGAGTGTGCAGGTTTGCTCCATATTCCCCAGCTCGCTCTCACAATCCAAAGGAAAGTTAGGCCAATGAATGATGACACTGTTAAGGAATAGTGCCTTAAAATCATAAAATTCTTTGCCATTTATATTTTTGATATGGTGACTCAGTGGGTAGCACTTGTGCCTCACACCTCCTGAGCTCAAATCCCTCTTTTGCTCTGTGTATAGTGTATAGTTTGCATGTTCTCCCAGTGCTGTGTTCCCTTCTGCAGTCCAAAGACCAACAGCTAGGCTAATTGGTGTCTCCAGTATGTATATGTGCCCTGTGATGGACAAGCATCCTGTCCAGCTTCCTGTGCTGCTTGGGGTGGACTCCACTCAGACTGTTTTTAGATACTCATTTTCTTGAATACTGTCTTTGTTGGTACATGGTTTGTCTGTCCTGTCACAACTATCACAATGAAAGTGTATAAGGTGCTTTGAGTGCATGTCCCATTAATTTTAGTTCTATGGCCTTCCATTTACAAGTCTTCAATTCCCATCTCAGGTCATAATCACAAACATATATTCCTGAGAGAATATATTATGTGCCCCTTTATTCACATTGAGCTGATAAATGATTTGTTTAAACGATAAATGGAAGTTTTTGTTTTCTCTTTCACTGTTTGGCTGACCTTTCTGGGAGAACTATGTAAAATTTAATCGTACTACAGCTGTTTATTGCACTTTGCAGGATACACAATCTGGTTGCTGTAATGAATCTCTACAGTTATTTCTGCTTTTTTGAAGCACCTGTTTTTTATTGAATTCATTAATGCGGAATTTGCTACAAGAGCTTAAAAACAATAATGGAAATGTATCTATCATTATTATCATTCATTATTCCTATCAGTAATATATTTGCATGTCATGCAGTCTTCACAGTAATAACATCTTATGAATATTTCATTAGCAAGTCATAGTTATAGCAGCAGTAAAAGGAGATCATGCACCTCACTTGCATACGCTTTCAGAATAAACACAGCTAGAGGACATGCTGAAGAGGGGATTCAGGGACGTTATTTTTGGCTTGTGATAGCAATGATCAAAAGAGTACGTGTTGAAAGGAGCCTTAAAGACTGACTCTAGATGTACTTTAAGCTTTGTGTGCACTCCACATTTTCTATGAACCCCACACTTTGAAAATTATGTCTCCATGCAGAGATTTTCCCATACAATTCCATTTTCTTACCAAGAAGTTAAAAGCAAACAGGGCCCTTGTTCATATGTGTGCCAACCAGGCTTGTCAAACCCAGGATGGAGGTTAACGTGTGTCAGTGGTGCATGTCAAACATAAGGTGCTTACTTGCATATGTGACAGTTATGCATGTCAAATATAGGGCCCTTACTTACATGTAAGCAGTGCGTGTCAAACATAGCAAAGCTTCCACTTAGCTTCTTACGCAGGCTGGCTGTGAACAAGCTTGTCATTGAGCACATCTATCACATATACACATGATTCTTTTGTATTTAAGTCCCCGATATCTTATTATTTTCTTCCATCAATAGAAACCACTCTGTGCCTCTCTACGATTTCATTTAACATGAATGGATTTCAATTAAGTTTTTATTTTCTTTGCCAGCAAAAGTAACATATTCAGACAGACCTCAAAATATCCCGAGTTAGAATTTTCCTGGTACCTAGTCATTTTAACTAAATTGCTTTTTTTTCTGCTGTGTGGTTACCACTAGAAATAAAAATATTTTTTTAGAATGTGACCGGAGCGGCTGTAATAGCCCTTGCTTTGCATTTTGACACAGTCACGTATTGTGTTGTGCAGAGAAAAATGAATCAATTATCTATCAGGGTGTAGTTTCTTATTTTATAAAACAACAGTAACAGCAACAATAATAACATATTGTAGGAGAAAAATCTGCTGAGGTTGATTGAAGTTACTAAATTGTGAATGGGGTGTGAGTGTACCCTGCTTTGGGTTGGCACCCCATACTGTTGCTTTGTGCCCATAGTCTCTGGACCCCCTGTCTCTAGACCATGAATAGGTCACAGAAAATGGATGAAGAAAGGCTAAGATAAAATAAAAGTGCAACTAGTACAAGTTCATATTTTGATATTACCTTTATGGAGTATGGTGGATTCACCCTTGGATCCACTCATTTTGACACAGTCACATATTGTGTTGTGCTGTGAAAAATGAATCAATTAACAATGTATGAGTAAGATTAAGTAAACCAATTTTATCTGATTTCTTTAGCATGTGATTGTAATTCCAGGATTTCCTTTCCCATATTGAGAGAATCAGTCACTGTCTTTGTTACGAGCAGCATTATTTTGTTTGACATAACTGAACCTTAAATGGTGATTGTGTTGGTTAGAAAAGCTGAATGAATGGAAGACTGAAGCATATTATGATAAGATAAGTTTGTTTTTTACATTGTTTCTTAACATTCAAATAATATCCAAATAAATAGCTCACAGTAAAGTTTCACAATTGCCTACACTGGCAAATGGTAATCTAAGGTGGTAAATGAAATAATAGTTAACGTGTCATACAGATTAAAAAAGAAAAATGATTCTTGGCCTTCAGATAGCCTTGGCCTATCACTTTCCCTGAACGATCATTGCAAAGATATTATTATTGAGAAGACTCAATGACTAAAGACAACAGCTGACAAATTCTTATTGATTCCCATGACAAGCAAACTCAGATTTTATTCACTTGGGACTGTCTGACAAACTATGTGAATTCATACAAATTACCCTGGTGTTTAAAAAGCAGTTCATTATTTGATCAGATTATCAAATGTGTGAGGACACTCTGAAGATCACATGAGTGATACATAAGGAGGCATGACAGAATTGAAAGTCAGAAAGCTGAGCTGAGAAGCTGAACAGAACTAGTGAAGCAGGAAGAGGAGGTAAAGAATAGGAACCTTAAGGATAAAAGTGGGATGGATTCAAAGAAAAACAAAAATAAAAACAAAAAGATAGCTGTTTCAGTGTCAGCACCAGGGCTAACACAAAAAAAAGAGAAAATGTGTCAGGTCAAGGAAAGGGATAGAGTTGGTGCTGCTGCAAAGAATGTGTGAGATGACAAAGCATCACTTTAATGGACAAAGTCTTTTTTTGGTGCAGTGTAAGCCAGCGTTTGGTTCCACATGCATCCTACACACGATGTAGGTCATTTTGTAAAATGGCTTATATGAAGTATACACTGGTTACCAAGGTGAACAGAGCCACAAGCCCTCCAGAGGGACAAGGAGTGACGGTTTTCATTTCAGGATTTGTGGGAGTGGTACAAGAAAGAGGTCAAGGCAGCACCAACTCTACATGTTCAAAAAAAAAACAAACAAACAAAAAAAAATCACTGACAGTGGGCATGGCCGGAATGAAATTATATGAACTGATGTATGTGTTGCTCCAGGTCACTGAGAAAACTGTGTATGTGTGCTTGGTCATGTATATCTTACATTGTGAGGACCCACATTCATGGGTGTGGCATGTATTCTGAGAAAGCATAAACCTGTAAGTCTGCTATGCATACAACAGCCTGTAATTTCCTCTGCACTCCTGTCATTGCGTACAATTATATGCTTTTAATATTAACATTCATAATAGGTGGTAACAGGCAAAATGTGCGGACACATGCATCAGGATAATTATGTTTCACATGTTCACCTATCGGCAATGCTTTTACTGGCCCATAAAAAGGTGATGAACTTGCTGTGCACTCTCTCACTGCCAAGCAACCTGCAGAACTGTCCAGATGTCACAGTCCAAATTTGAGTTGCCGTGTTATCACAACCAGAATGTTTAGCCCATGTGTATATACAGGATTCATTTTACAGTGCTGCAAGATATTCAGATATAGAAAAATGTCTTTGTTAAACACCTAACCAGTTGAACTATAAATTGGATAATACCAGAAGTAAAACACTATTATTTGAGCTAATATAAAAATTACATGTCTTGCCAAATAATGTATTTGCTTGCTTTCTGAATAGCTGACATCTGAACTGTTTTGCCTGTGATGGATCTTAGAAGCTGTCATTATGAAGCGACTGATGATTCATAATACAGATGACAATTAATGATAATATACAGTGCTGGTAAAATCCAAGAGCCAAAATTCTATTGAACACACAAAGCATTTTGTTCTGAAGGTCATGTTAATTATTGGATAAACCAAGTGTACTAGAATGGCTTAAAAGTTCAAATTAATCTTAAGTCAAAACATGGACTATGTCTTGTATTCTGGTATTTTAGATCACAAGATTAGAAGAACTTCAGGTTGATTCTCAATTCTATTTTATCATCAAGTGAATCAGTAATCAAGCACTATTTCTGGCATTTCCTCTGAAGATGGATGTGCCTCATTGTTTCCTAAAGCAATGCAGTTGCCCATAATACAGGAAACCATAATTCACACAGGCATGCTCTGCTCATTCTAATTTTGTCAAGTAGGTAGAATTAGTCTAATTTCATAACATACGTTAATTATGTACTTGCAATTTGTTTAAAATATTCACTTTTCCTGCAATGAAGATTCAAGATAAATAATAAAACATAACTATAGTATTTATGACAGGAGAGCTAGAGCGATACACACACGCACACACACACACACACACACACACATAGATACATATATACATACAGATACATATATTCAAGAACACAAAGGCATAAGTGAGAATTCAAAAGGAACCATGTTTGATCAGAGCAAAGTGCATGCTAGTGTAGCTTGAAATTCTCCTCCTCGGATAGTCATCCACATGGAGCATTCATTCAAGTTGAGTACACAACAAAATTTTACCAGAACTTTATTACCGGGTATACAATGGCCTCTTCCTTTTTGTAATAGTTATTATTGTCTTTCAGTTGTACAATGTCAAAATTAGATATTAGTCTAATGAATCACCTGTGGTGTCATGGTGGTCCCATGGTTAGCAGTGTTGTCTCCCACCTCTGGGATGTGGGTTTGAGAATGTGTCGGGGTTCTAAGTGTGTGAAATTTACATGTTGTCATTGTGGGGTTTCTGATGGGTACTCCTGTTTCCACCCCAAAGTGCAAAACCATGTGATGGGAAATGGGTGGATGAATCAGTTAAGTTTCCTTAGGATCGGGAAGCTAAGTGTTACAACGTATTATATAATAATTATGCTGCATTATGTAATAACTAGACAAAATGTAACAAATTGTCATCATAATGCAATGTTATTACATAATGCATTGTCACACACTTGACAAAATGTTACAAATTTATGTACTACATTATAATTTTATATATATGTGTGTGTGTGTGTGTATGCATATATATCCCTACTATTATTACTATAATTCTTATTATTCAATTTGTTATATTCTGTCAAGTTATTGCATAACGCGGCATTATTACAAAATGCATTGTTACAACCAGGCTGGAATTTGCTTGCAAGTGGCCCAAATTGGATAAGCCTAATTCAAACTGACACAACCTATCTATCCATGTGTTGGTAACGAGTGCTAGATACTTTTAACGAGTGCTAGATACTAACTGCCTGAGTGCTACAGTAGATACTAACTGCCTAAGTGCTAGATACTTTCACTTGTGATGGCAACTGCTACCTGCTATTATGGATTGCACCAGCCGTGTACCTGCAGCTAAAATAAACTATGGAATATCTGAATATAGGTGATCCAATTTTAGAGTTGGGAAAAAAAGATCAGTTGTCACGAGACAGGCCCACCGAGAAAATTCCCAAATTTCCTGGTGGCCAGTCCATGCCTGATTGCTACTCTTTTTCTTCTCTGAACTGCCCTTTTCAGAACATGCTTTTTGTCTCCATGGTAGCATCTGTGATTAAATTCACTGTTTAAAGTATTTTCGTGTGCTCACAGATGGACTGTGCTCGCTGAATAAATATAGTAATAAATCCTGAAGCTTACTGAGGGAATTTGTATGTCTGTAAATATATTTTAAATTTAATCTTACAACAAACACACACGCTGTGTGTGTCAATAGTGTGAGTGTCCAACGATGGGTTGGCACCCCATCCTGGGCCTTGCGCCTGTTATTTCTGGGATAAATTCTGGACCCTTGTGACCCTGCATGAGCAGTATAGATGGTGAATGAATGAATAAACACACACACATAAAAAATGAGACAACCAGGGGAATAATTTTGTATAAACTCTGCACATTTTATCTTTAGCTCAGCCATGGTCACTTCTGATCAGAATATGTCAAGCAAAGCAGACATAATAAAAAACATTCAAATCCCAAAGTACCCCCCAATACAGCCATCCCAGAATATTCAACTACTAAAATGTTTTATAAGGAAAAATGCATGTTTGCAGGAAATTAGCATATAATTAACAGATGTTAAAAATAGAAGTGTGCATTCATTTTTTTTATCACACTAATTAAATTAGCTTTTTAATGTGTGAAAGTGTGAATGAGATTATGGGGTAGCACAACACAGGGGACTTATACATTACATCCATTAGTTGTACTATTTTCTGTGCACCAAATCCTTATAAGCAGATTTTCTATCAGGAGCCCTTAATCACAAAGCCTTTCTGAGCTGATAACCCCCAATCAGGCACCTCTTTCGACATTAAGAAATACATTAAAATGAATCCTTTTTCAAGTCACATCACACCTGTCAGTGAAGACTAATGCCATTTGCCAGAGCAATATTGATTGTGGTAGTACTTTCATCCCACAGTGAGGGTTCATGGAAGTCCAGGAACACTCTATCAGGCACACTCAAATCCTTTAGAAATGTATTGTGTTTATTTTTTCCGCCATGTTTTACAGAGCAGAATTTCAGCCACTGATGGCACCGGTCCCAGGATTAAGTGGCTCAGTGGATTTCACAAGCTTTGCCGTCATCTCCCGAGCCTGTCCTCCTGCATTACATTCCACCACATTCACCTGTCTGTGTTTTTTTGTTTGTTTGATGATTCAATTAATACAAAAAATACTGTTTTACTCTATTGTAAATGTCTTAATGAAGCAACAATCAAACAGTCATGGCCAATATTGGTTAAACTATATACAGAACACTTTTTATATACGCATGTACATTTTCGTTAAATAAAAGATATGAAATCTGTAAACATTACAGGTCAATTGAAGGTTAAATTAACAGAGCACAGAAAATTAATGTGGCAGCTGACAACAACGTGATGATAAGTCATTCAAAGCCAGCCAGAGAGATGAACCTCTTGGAGATAAGCTTCCCGTGTGTTTAAGCGCTGCAACATTTCACACTTTCTACAGTAGGTAGGGAGAACATGAAAGTTCCCTTAGAGCATAGCACAGACATCAAACCTTATGGTATTGTAAAGTCCCTGAGACCAAAGCTCAACGTAACACTGACCGCACTACAAGCACCCCACTGATTTTGTCTGCGAAGGAGATTCACTTGTGGCCAGACATACTGCCCTCCAGCCTTGCCACTAAAGATGATAGAGCTTATTTGTTTGTTTGTTTGTTTGTTTGTCAGTAAAACAATATGGTAAATATTCAAGTTTTTTTGTTAGATTTCTACAGCAATAAATTTACTATTAAACTCCAAAACAAAAACAGAAGCTCACAATACAGAAAAACACAGACAGCATCAGCAACTAATGAAAATGTATCTAGCAATGTCAGTATAATCCATCCATCTTCCAACCATTTAGGCTGGAGAGGGCTGCAGAGTGGCCTGGAGCCTATCCCAGGCAGCACAGGGCTGAAGCTTGCCGTACACCCGACACAGGATGCCAGGCCATCACAGTACACATACACACGACAGGCTGTTTGGAAATGCATGTCTTGGAATGGGGAAGGAAGCTGTACAATGTAGGTAGAATGTGCTAAATCCACACACAAAGCGAGGGAGAGACTGAAACCCTCAATACCAGTGGTTTGATACCTATTCAGCTACCAAACAATCTTTGTTAATATAAAAAAAAATCATTAATAGCAATGAGTTCTTCGTCGTCGTCGTCATCATCTTTTTATTGTTTTTGTTCTTCTTCTTCTTCTTCTTCTTAATAATAATAATAATAATAATAATAATAATAATAATAATAATAATAATAATAATAATAATATTGTAATTTTTATTAGAATAAAAGAAGGAAAACAAGATTAAACCTTCTTTTTTGTTATTGCAGTATGACTTTCAGAGGAAGACCTGGGGGGGAAATAGTAGCAATGGAATCCCGCATCAGTTTTTAAGCCTTATTTTCCCTCATCACTTGCAACTAATATTTCATGTCATTTTATTCTTCTGATTAGTGCTATCCAGCTGTCAACCATTGTTCTCTTTTCATTTAGTATCTAGTATCTAGATGAGAGTACAGTTGTCAGTGAGGTAAATCTATGATCATCTTCTTGTTAATGCATCTTGTCTGATGACCCTCTCTGAAAAGGCAGTGTTTGTACTTGTAAATTGGACAATATGATAATGATATGACAGGAATTCTAGTATATCCATTTTATTATGTTTCCATTTCCAAATGTAATTTATCTTACAACTTTGGTAGATTGTTTTATTCTCGTTCAATAGGTTTCACAATCAATGCTTAAAACACCATTGTCTTCACTGTTTTTTTGCTAAAATGCATTTGGTTACTTTTGTTAAAATTGCAGCAATATCACCATGTTTTTAGTCCTTTTCCGGACTTTGTTCAGCTCTCATATTTCTAAGAAATGTTTATCATTGGACTGTGAGAAGTTTACAGCTGCCATGCAGACCATCCACTATAAAAAATCCACATATTTTCATTTTCTTCAAATTACTTTGATGGGCTTTAGTTCTTCAGATAATTATACAGCTGAGACACATAAGCATTTCTCCTGCATCAACAAAAAAGCAGCAATAGATTTGTATGCAAATCAAACAAACATTTCTTTTCAAATTCGTGCTACAGGTGGGTAGGAAAGTTGACTGGAAAGTGATTTTTCTGCAGTGTAAAAGTGACTGCAAAGGAACCTGATCTGTGATCAGTGAAAGCGGCCATTTCCCTCAGATCCCTGGATTGAATAATCAGAATCATATCAGCTGTTATGACTCATTCAAAAGCTGTAATCATCCTTGTTATAAATGGGACAGACATGTACCAAACCAAAAATTGTGTTTTGGTAATTCTGCTTAGCGACTACTGCCTCACATGTGTCTTAACCTTAATGATCCTTTGATTGCTATTTATAAAATAATAGGAAGTAACACCAAACAAATAAAAAATCTCAGAAAAAGCATTATAAAAATGCATTGAAAATACTCAAAGACAACATACTGGCACAAAGGTACTATTAACCTTAATCGGTTATATGTAGTAATTATGACACTATAAATATTTATTGAATAACTTTTTACAGTCCACCTTTTCATCTGATTGTATATAAAGTGTGATCAAGAATTTCCTTTTACATTTATATGAAACTAAGGGTTTATGAAATTTTTGAAATTATACAGGGTGTGCACAAAGTAATGGAAACACCACATGAAAAATAACTTCAACCTTGAAGGTTAAATCACAATTATGAATGCAGCAACAAAAGTGCATCATATTTGGTTGAATGCCCATTATTAGTATGAGTCACATATAGAAGTAGTCTGCATTTTGATGTCTTTTCAAAGCAACATGAAGCACCTAAAGGAGTTGAAAAAAGGGTAAATACAGTAGGTAGTGCCCAAACTACAAGTGAATTGATCATAAAAATGGCAAACTAATTTAATGGGTGAAGGGGAACAGACTTAAAAATCATCACAGCATGTCCCAAATATGGACAAATTGCATCATCAAACAAGAACTGCAAGTCAAGACTCACTGAAAGGGATATACAGGTAGGGGCACTAAGAGGATAGCTGCTAAACGCCACAAAAGTACAGTCATAAAAATTGCCATTACTCAATCAGCACATCTGTGACCCAATTCCAATAAAAACTGCATGCCATGATCTTCACAAGCCATGGGTTTACGGCAGGGCTGTGTTTCAAAGCCTGCTCTCCTGAGCAAGGAAAAAAGTAATAGTGTCTTTTTAATAATATTTCATCTTTTTTCCTGGATGAGTCTGCATTTGGAGACTGCAAAAGGATGTGTTCAATTCAAAATGTCTGTTTCCAACTGTTACACATGGTGGAGGATCTGTTAGATACAAGAAGCCAGCCTATGGGAGTTACAGTGGCTTGCAAAAGTATTCGGCCCCCTTGAACTTACCAATACAAAGTGGTGTACACGTGAGAAGTGGAATGAAAATCATACATGATTCCAAACATTTTTTACAAATAAATAACTGCAAAGTGGGGTGTGCATA
>JAODJW010000035.1:3836869-3851708 GCA_026777045.1 Hyperopisus bebe | reverse complement strand
ACACACACATGCACACATGCACACATACAGTATATTGTATACTGTATATAGGTTTTTCCATCAATTGAGTATAAGCATTTAATGTGGAAGGACAGCCTTGTAATCCAATGTTTTGACATTTGGACCGGGGACTATCGTGTATCCTTGTAAGGCAAAGCAGATATTCTGCTCCAAATACAAAGCAGTCCTTACTTTTCTTTGAGCATTGTGGGTTATTCTAACACTCCACTGTTATGAGATTAGATGAAAATAAGCAGTCATTTATGTGTAGTACAATTGATGTGGTTTTCATGAAAGGTCAGCAGAGATAGCAGAGAAATGGAAAATAAAAATCCATGCTGGTACAATGATCAAACCTAAGATTTTGACCTGTGTTCAAGAAGCAGGTATAAAATTATTTTCTCTCTGGCATGCTTTGGGGGGAGGGGGTTATTGGTGATCTGTAACCAGTTCTTGGGATCGATTCAGAGAATGTGTTTTAGAGAGCCGTTTATAAGCTTTTACTCCAATTTACTGTTTCTTAGTTAAAACATTTCTTTGATAATGAAGGACCTTGTGATTATTAGTTCTCATCAGGAGACATACACAAACCATCAATACCTATCCGTCCATCTGTCCTTATACCACTTTTCCTGATGTTGCCAATCATTACCAGTCATGTGGTACTCGTCGGTAGTCTTGAGTAACTATAGCCATCAAGGATTATTAATTATACTAAATATTGTGCTCATAAATTTCTTTGCCGTTTCCAGGAAGACTCAGTGGGATAAATGCTGCTTGCGGACAAACTTTACGTAATAATTTTACAGAAGTTTTTACACAAGAGGAAGCTGCTGCCAAAATATAAGTGGTGATGTTCGAAGTGTGAATTATATTTACTCCTGATAAAAAGAAATGTGAAAAAGACTACTATGTGGAAATTAGCTGTTTTATCCTTGATGTGTTTGAGACATAACGCATACACATGCACGCACACACACACACACACACACACACACACACACCTGTTATAGTTTAAGGGAATTCAGAGTGAACTGCATGCACTGAGTTGTATTATTAACTGAGTTGAGGGACTCCAGAATCTTTGAAGTGTTGGTTTTAATAGTTAAGGTGTATTGCTTAGCATCACATCACATTTTATATGTTAGGATTGTCTCGCTGGCTGTGGGGGTAATAACTGCATTTTACTGTGCTGCTGTGGTGGGTTCAGGATCTTAAGTAGATGCTGTTTCCCAGATATTTGTGAAATAGTCTTTAAAAGAACAATAAAGCAGTTGTTAGTTTTTACAATGCAGATTGTATGGATTTTGATTAAAGAAACATCAAAGTTGCAATTAGAATTCTAATGCTGCAATTTCATTGCCCAATCTGTCAAATGCCCAATACTCACATGGAATTGATAATGGCATGGGTAACTATTTATCTTCTTTACAGACTAGTTAAGATGGATTACATGTCCACCTTTTATGATGCAGACTTAAGAACCCAGGTCTTAAAAATGGTGAAACAGATTGAAGGATCATGGATGAAATTGTACAGGCAAAAGCCAGGACTGGGAGACAGATATTAGAATAGGCAGGTTAAAAAAAAATATGTATGGCAGACCTGGTCGACAATAAAGATTTTTTATTTTTTGGACAATATTATGACTTTGACTTGTAATTCAGACTAAGCAAGAGACCTGGCCTTCTGCATTTCTTATAAGAATGCAGAACATTACTTGCAGGTGTAAGAAGGAGGCAGAGGAGGAGCAGGAGGAGGGAGGCCAAAGCTTAAGCTGTCTGCTGCCAGCGTAGGCAGAGGTTCTCCTTGTGTGGTTACAATAAACGTCTCTGATAAATCTTAGATCAAGCATATTCCTTGCAGGAATTCATGCTCATTTCTCAGAGCCATAGCCTTCTGTGTCCATTAAACACCAGAAGTCACAACAGCAGTGCGGTGAGAATATACCTACTGAGTAGAATTCCTGAATGCTAAATGAGTTTGGATGTGGCTTCTGTAATCAGAACACTTCTCCCATTGTCACTTCAGATCCCAGGTATAGCAGTATGCTGTCATCATTAGGCTCCTGAGCAAGGTCCTTAACCCCACTTGGCCATGGGACTGCTTTCTCAGAAACATTTGCTGCTTTGGCTTAATGCATCAGCTGAATAAGTAAAGCATTCTATGACATACACACATCCACTATGAAGGAGAATCAGTGTATAGGTTCCTCATACATTTGCTAGGCCTGTCCACTTGATATGCTGAAAAGCCACTTCAATCTCTGCACTGATGAAACAGAATGAAAGCCTTGAATCGACTGCTAATAAAAGTTTGGATCTCCTTGAGGGCTATGGAGGATAGCTAATCCTTTTAGCCTGCTGAAGGAATCATAAAATAGCCTGGGAAGGTATCTATAACAATATATAACTCAAACTTCTGTATTTAATATATGTCGTCTTTTAACAACTATTTCAGGACCTAAATATATTTTTTGAACAAAGTGCAAATGGCTGTAAATCCATTTCTGCTTTTACACCATGCTAGCTCCAGAAAATTTGCTTTTTTTCAAATTCTCTCTTAATGTTGTGTGTGTTCAGAGGTCTAGTTCAGTGTCTATGGTTGCATAATAGCTGTAAATTGAGAAAGTCCACTATGATAGAGTTTAGGATGATATGGTACATACAGTACTGAACCAGAGCCCCAACCTTACAACCATAACCCATCTATCCTAACACAGCAAATGCCCCAGAAAGCCTTGGCTAGCAGGATATTTTGAAGGATGAAATGCCTTCAGGACCTCAAAACAGATCAAGATCAAAATTGTGTATTTTAGCGCAGGATATTGTTGCAAACATGTTACAAGCTTGACTCTTATAGAATGTTACGAGCTTGATTAGGGTTTCTAGGTGTCCTCCTTCTCTGTGAAAGCTAAATTATTTGATAAGGAGCCTGTAAAATGAGCAGTAATTGTGAATCTTACGAGGTGTTTCTACGAAGCAGACCCACAGAGCCAGGTTGACTAAAATTGATTGCAAAGTTAACCCAACCCCACCCTTTGCTCTGCAAACTTTATTGTCAGCACCCCCTCCCCAGCAAGTTTAATCCGCCTTTCCGTATCAGTATAAAAACCTTGGTATTACTTGGCAGAAGGTCGAAGAGAAAATCAGTTGTATTACCCATCCCCACTATTAGTTAAAAGGCAGTGTCTGAATCTGTCCCTGTCAGCCCCATCAAATTTCACCAGTCATCCCATATTTTCCCACGTTTAATTGTCTCCAGCCCTAAGGTTTTAATCACTCACACCTGTCTCCTGTTGATTACTTGTTATCTGTGCATATAGGTGCCTGCCTTTGCCCCTTTCTTTAGTTCAGTCTTTGTATGCGTTATGGATGTTAGTCTGGTTAGCGTCTTTAGGGTGCAGAGTAAATAACCACATCTGCAATATGCTCTGTCAAATATGCATTTATTTTGTAGTAACTGAAATTCGGAAGCAATCCTCAAGAAACCTCCCTAAACCAGTAAACCAGCTTTATAGCACAGCTACCTGGTTTTGATTTCTCTAAGTTAATGTGTGCATCTCAGTTATGTAACTGGGTTAGGATGGCCGTCATTATATTCAAGTATGACCATCTGACCAGCACAAAAAAAATGCTTAAAAGTAAAATTCTTCTGATTAATTTTTGCCAAGTTCTTAACTTTATAGCATCCCTTATTTTACTTTCTTCATTCTCTGCTTTTTTTAGTTCGGGGTGCAAATTTCTTTTTCCCTGCCTAGTTGCTGTTGTTTTTGGCAGGATGCTTGTCCTGTGAGTAAGTCAGCAGCAGCAAATAAAATGTAATGTGTGCAAAAAAGAAAAAAAAGAATGAAATACCCGGAGGGAACCTATGCAAAAATGGGGGAGAATATGAACAGAGCTACATAAACATGAGGGAGAACATGCATATATACAGTATAGTGATATAGTATATAAATATATTAATATAATTATATATTAATTATATGATATATATTTCATCCCTGCGATGGGCTGGCCCCCTGTCCAGGGTTGTTCCCTGCCTCGTGCCCATTGCTTCCGGGATAGGCTCCGGGCCCCCCGCGACCCAATAGGATGAAGCGGGTTGGGAAATGGATGGATATATATTTCATTATATACATACACGCACACAATATCTTGTATGCAAAATGGTGAAAGAGAGCATGATTCTGATGGAGCCCCAAAGTCCCAAAAAATGCATAAATACCTTTGCTTTTACCATTTTAGACAGCCAATCACAGACTTGTGGATTATTGTTTCAAGTGCCTATATAGTCAGTATCCAGACAAATGTGCAATTATCTTGGATCATTTAATCCAGCTTGGCTAATCCAATTCAAACTGAACAAACTGAAATAGCTGGATAACCATGTCCATGATTAGATGATTCGGGATGAGTCCTCTAATCTTGATGTTTTAATTCACATATGAAGACCCCCCCCCCCCCCCGATAACTGCATGAGCATTGGAGAGAACATGTATTCATGGGTGAGAACATACACAGAGCTACATGAACATGCTGGACAACGTAAACAGAATAAAACAATATTATATTTTGTTTATTCATAATCCTCACTTTCCATGTGGTATTGATTTCAATGTAACAAAAATAATATCTAGTACAATGAAGTTTTATATATTTTTTATTTAACTACAATAAATCAACCAAATTTGGTTTTTTCACTTAATGTGTTGGAAGAAATACATAATGTGTCATTGCTTACAGGTGGGGAGAATTAAGTTAGCAGAATTCTTTTGTAAATTGCTACCATCTGCATAGTAGTATGTGATTCCTTTAGTGGCAACACAAATTATGTTTCCTCAAAAGATAAACATCCTTACTAATTAATTGTATAAATTCAGGATGGAGAAACTGGTTTCAACTGAAATAATATTTTCCACACTTATGCTTGCTAAGGTGGGGCATTTTCCATAGAGCTTTGCCAAAGGTGTTTTCAAAACAATGTCTTTGCCCCTTTGGGTTCCCAGTTCTACTGGTAATGAAAACAAGGCCAACAAATAGGTAGAGGATTTTATCATTTTACTACCGTTTTGTTGCAGGGATTGTTCCTAGTATGTCATTATATTGGTGAATTATTCTTCTGTAATGTTTCCCTAATGGTGGAATGAGCTGCTACATCCAGTCATAAAATTTCCTGTCAACCTTCAAGAAAGGCCTCAAAACCCATCCATTCTGGGAACACCTCTACTAGCCTTCACTACTCTGCAAGCACGTTCCCTAGCTGGTCTGTTATGTTCCTTGAATGCTCCTAGTGCTGCACTTTGTCTTTTGATTGAATAGTCCCGTTAGGTTCTTGCTATGTCTGAAATGTGTTGTATAGCTCTTGCTGTGATGCTAATTTGCACTGGGCATTCAGTGGAAGCCCAGCTTTCAGAGCTGTACGTTTGTAATGTACTATTTGTTTCACCTGCATGTCACTTTGGACAAAAGTATTTGTTCAATGAATGAATGCAAATGTAAATGCAATTAGGCCAAGATTTAAATGATTTATGTTCACGTTCCAAACATTTCGTAAGTATTTCTTTTCCTCCTTTCTGAAAGGCTTAATGTAGCTTTGAAATTGATGTGCTATTATGTATTTTGCTGTAGTGAAAATAGCATGAAGTGGCTCATACGATTGCACTTGCATATTGTATAAGGTTGCATCAACATATAACCCATACTTTTTACATAATCTGGTTCACTTTGATGAGCCTGCAGCCTTTCTCAGCAAACAGAGCACCAGGTAATGTCCCCTGCCTTCTGCCAATCAGTGACAGTTAACACACTCACGCACAGGCATACCCCATCCCAAAGAAAACCCATGCAAATATTGGGAAGACACATAGACTCCACACACATCAGTCTGGGGGCAGAAAGCAAGCCCTCATGCTTGAAGGTGTGAGACAATTGCATTTTTTTTTCGGGGGGGCAGGTGCTTAAAGTCTTTGACGCATACATTACTGGGGCACCCAGTACCTTTACAGGGGTACTAACAAGGTTTAGAGAGGTGGGAGTAGCGTTTCCTGGAAAATACCACTAAACAATTACATCACCTTTATCTATAGATATGATTTGAAAGGAGATTTAATAGTCATTTGTTGATATTTCTTAATAAAGAACTAAATATTTAATGGGGTGTCCTAATTTTCTCACATGACCGTATATATATAATATTAAAATATTAAAGTAAAAAGAGCTTTTGTATTGGAATCAGTATCAGGAGTTGTGTATCAGAATCAGATTGGAACTGAAAAAATATGGATCGCACCATTGCAAATACTGACACATTCATGTTATGCAGTATTACAAAGGTTTGTTTCCTATAATTTGTGTTTATAGAAAACATCATTAACCTGTATACTTATGAAATTACCATCAGGAAAAAAATCAATTATACTATGTAAAGCACTTCCAAAAGTGTGGGTGTTGAAGAATGGGAATTGATGGCTGATTAACCTGCATATTGATGTGTTTGTATTTAAATAATGTACCAAAAACATGAAAACAAAGACAGACAGAATATGTCATGCTGAAATAAATCAGCCCCATGTTGGCAAACAGAATGCAGGCTCTGGCATATCATTTCACACATGCTCATTCCATCGGCAGATCCTGTCTGCCAGGCTTCCGTCTCATGGGCATTGATTAGCCGAAAAAGATCAAAAAATTGTTAATGACAAACAGCTTTCTCACATCACCCCTAACTCCCAACTCTTGAGTATTTCCAGCCCTGATAAACTACTATTCTAATGGGTCTTTATAAATTATATTCAAACAAAAATAAAACTCTGGCATTAAAATTGATATAGATGCTTTACATAAATTTTACATATATTTGTAACTTTACAGAACTACAGAAGCAGGTGATGTAGCATTTAAAGACTTTATAAAGTGGTTAGGATTTCTGCTGATCTACCTCAGGACAACATACATAATCTGTATTTCCTTCTGTTAAAAAACATTGTGTGTAAAACTGCACTCCTTGTTGGATAAAACATTTCGTATGCAAAATAATAATGTAAACTTTCATTTAAGCTGTATACTCTCCATTGCACAAGGGTCTCATTCTGTGTATGATGACTTTTTGAGTGTTGTGCTTCATGCTATTTACCTCTAAGTTGGAATGACATCACACACAAGTTAGCCGCGTTCCAGTACAACTAGCCAGGTTAGCCATTAGGAATACCAGTTCGAGCCAGGTTCATTGTTAGCCATTGTTAGCAACACCAGCTGGTAATTTTGTGAATACAAACACCGTAGCAACATGTCCACACAGGTAGAGGTTGGACAATACTGTGTGTATAACCAATTTCATGAGAGATAAATAAAACAGAAGTGCAGTTAATGAGTATGAGCAGTTAATTTCTACAGGTTTTTACCGTACTTTTGATACATGGAGCAGCCATGTTAAATTCTGAGGTCAGAGTTGTAGAGTTTCACCCAACTTTCCGAGTCAGAATTACGACTTCAGGGGGTGTTCCATTTGAAATTTCTTACTAGAAACTCTGAAATTCCAACTATATCCATTTCAAATGGAAAACAGCATTAATTACTGAAGTGGAAGTCCTACTGGGACCTGCTGTCACAAAGAGCCTACAGACACCCTTTTGTAGTCGAGAAGTCAGGCTCTGGGACTCTTAACCTGGCTTCATCATTAGGCTTTCACTCCATCGCTCCCCAGCTCACACCCAGCTCGTTAATGTACTTATCAATGAGGTTGTCACTGCCAGCTGTAGAATAGCAATCATGTAGAACAATTAAAATGCAAATGAGGAATGATTGCCATATCACACATCACAAAGACACATGCTTTCGAGGCTGTTGAAGTTTGTAATGTGTTCAATATAAATTTAAGATACATTCACATTGTCAACATTTTTATTTGATTAAAGAACATTCTGTATTGTTAACTTTGTTAGCCTACTCATATATAGACACCAGGGGTCTCATTTATCAAAGTGTGTGTAGAACAGTTCCTAAAAGTATTCATACAGTACCAGTACGCACAAATAAATTAGTATTTATCACTTGTTAACAGCTGTACAAAGTGAATGTGACACAAACCTCACTCATTCTAAATGCAAATTTTTATAAATGCCCTCAAGACGTCATATATGCCCAATATAACTTCCTCAAAATAGGAGAAAATGTTGCAGAAATGAAGAAACATATACCTTGTAGAAATGAAGAAACACAATCCTAATTGTGGGTTGTAAAATATTTTGCACTATTGTTATTTTGTAACTGTTTGCTATTAAGAAATAAATTTTTTAAAAATTAACGTGCAGGGGGGAAAACGGAACTTCACTGAGAATGAGGTGGTAGTTTTGCTGGACATAATAGGGGAAAAACTAATTATTTGGCCATTTTACCAGTGACTGGTTAAGACGGAGAAGGACCTAGCATGGGAACAGGTGACACATGCAGTTAAAGTTGTGCCACTTGTAATGAGCAAGGTGGTGGACATGAGGATAAAGTGCTTCGATCTGAAAATGACCAGTAAAAAAAAAAAGATCACTACCCACAGATCCCAGGTCCGTTCTACAAGGGGTGGCCCAAGCACCACGTCAGTGTCACCTCTGGATGGTAAAATAGCTGCCATTTACAGGCAAACCATCTCTAACAGGATGCATTCCAGATGGTGACACTGAAAGTGCAGCTCCATCACCCATGGATGTGGCCGGACTATCAGAAATAGGTTACCGCGACGACAGTAAAGTAAGTTTCTTTTTAGATAAAGAAACAGCATGGTACTGTATCTGTATCTGCTTATTGTAGCTGTGCATCACATATACTTTACATTATGTATACTGTATTATACGTTAGGTGTGCTCAGTGGGTTATTTTATGGCTGGCAGTGCTGCCCATTCTCCTGCACCTGTTACCCTAAGCAATACAGCCGCTAATGTCCTACCACACCCGCTTTCAGGCGTCTCTAAATCAGTGTATATTATTTACTATGGACCTCGGACGCAGATGGAATCGGATGTGACTCAGTCAGACGTATCTCAACACAAGATTGTATTTAGTGACAGTGACATATTATTTCTTTGGCCATGGGCCATATATGACTTTATATAACTTTGTCCTTGTCATGAGCATGACCTGCCTGTGTAGACTTTGTGTATAACTAGATCAGTCTATTTGTCGATGTATGAAGGTTGATAATGCTTTGTCCATGACAAAAATTTTTCAAACGTTTTGACCCTGTATGTTCTGATTGGTTTGCATCCATTACACTTCTCTGCTGCTAGAGATTTCTGCATACAGGTGGTCAGGAGTGTTCATATATACACCCACAATACTACATACAGGAAGGAACTGATAGACAACATTCTATGGCAAAAATGTGTGTGCATACAGCTTACACACAAAACCGTTTAAATACACAATTGATAAAAAATCTCTGGTTCTAAATTTGGACAGGGACTTCCAATGTGGATAAATGCTGTGGATGAAAAAGCTGAAGACCAAAATGTATTAGTAAAATCAGGTATATCATTAATATAAATTATAAATAAAATATTATACATATAACCATAAACTCCATAATTATGGGAAATGATCTTAACAAGGAAAAACAACAACCAGAGACTGGAGGCTGGAGGCTCTGAATGTCCCCTTACTCTTAACATGGGGCATGTGTACATTGGCCTTGTTTGGCCAGATGTGTGTCAGCTGTTGCCTTATCTCTGGGACAATAATGCCTCCTTGTACCCCAAGAGTGGTCAGCCGTCCAGATGAATGTATGTGGGGGCGAGTGGGGAGTTGCCAAGGGCAACTGGTCAGGGTCATGGGCTACAATACACAACATATCAGCTCTAGACAACTGGACAGAACAGAACATCTGTTGCAGCTTCTAATGCACCCTATGCCTGTCTGGAAATGAGGACCCTGATGTGAAATATGCTCTCAAATATAATCCTTCTCATGGAAACATAATAGTGAATTTGGAAGTGCAGAAATCCTGAACTACAGAAAAAGTAATAATGTATCTCACAACTTTTTATCATTTCCCACTGGAATATTAAAAGCTTTCTCCGTGTGTCTTTATCAGCGCTGCTGTTTGTGAATGAAGACGGCGGTTATCTGGAGATCAGATAGGAGTAGCGAGAGAGGAACTCCCACTCAGTTTGCTCAGATAAACCCAGATAAAACCACAGGATTTCTCTGAACAAATAATATAATGCATTTGAACTCACATGTTCGAATTCTAATCTCCTTTCACAAAGTAAACGGCATGCTTGACACCTGGCAAGTGGCTTTTAAGCTTAATTAAATGTGGCAGGAATTAAATCACCACAGTGATGAATTGAGCATAAGGACAATTTTATAGACATGGTCCAAAAAAAATGAACAAGAAGGTCAGGTGTACAATGCACTAGTTAACCTTTATTAATAAAAATGTACTTTGCCTTGTCCCATGACAGCTACCTGTTCTCATTATAATTACACTTCAAGAAGGTCAGAAAGTCCATTAGGAGCACATATAAAAAGAAGGGCCTGCTGAAAAAGGACAGCAATTTGAAAGGGTGGCATGTGCCATGACCAGGACTCAGTTAACACACATTAATTGATTTTATCAGCCAAAAGAGTCATTGAACTGACCCACAGATCCACGATTCCGGGTTTTCTACCTGATAGTTCCCAAGACACAGGGAAAGGTAACCGTCAGGACTTGGGGTGACTGACTAGGGCCAGGTGTATGAGATGCAGACTCAAGTACGAAGCACTGAAATGCTGGGAAAAGGAACCAGGATATGGGAACCTGGAAATCAGGCTGATTTACAAAAAAACAATGCAGAAAAAGAAGATGGTGGCACACAAAGCCTCAAAGCTGGTGACAAAATGCCAGCAAGACATCCATGATGAGAACTAAACCTAGACCACCCGCATCCAGAAACCAGAGGGCAGGCCAAACCTAGCCTTCTATTCGGAGCTCAGTGACAATGACTGCGTACTGAGCAATGCTCATCGCTTGGTCTAAATAAGATTCAGAGCCAGCTACCTCTGGCTCAGGGCAAGATCACACACACCTTGCTGAATTACCTAATTACATCTCTGTCCCTTTTTAAGATCAATGCCCATATATAAGGAAATAGTGACATCTTTGGTTTGCCTCTGTTGTTTGTTTGTTCTTTTTGTTGGTTGTTGTGCAAGATTGTAGGTGCATATCTATATTTATCAATGTTTTACAGAATACAAATCAGTATGACAGCTTACAAGCATTGCTTGTCTGGAATCAAGCTTTATAACTCAGTCTTTTGAAAACGTATAAAATTAAATAAAGCCAGCTGGGAGCAGGAACAACAGTTACTAAGAAAAATGCAATTCATTTTTCTATTTTATTTAATCTTATAATTCTACGCATGGTAGTAATATGCTACAGTAAATATAATTTTAAAAGATTGCCTCTTTCACTGTTTCATCTTCAGTAAAATGTGGGCAATTCAAATGTAATTTAACATGCAATTTTCACATGTAATGTGAAATTACAAAGAAGTGTAAACCATTGTAAAGACACAGTACTAAAATGGTCGCAGGTCAGTTGTTGTGCTATATTGTCATGATGCAGTGACTTACTTTCATATACAGATCATCCAAATAATATTTGCTCCCTCATGTTAATATGCCAGATTTGCTCTTACACATGTACATGAACACACACATGCACACACACAGATCAGGTATCTCTATCTTTGTGGGGACTCTCCATTCATTTATATGGGTATAACCCTAATCCCTGCTATAACAACCTTAAGCCCTACCCCACCCTGACCTTAACCATAAGTAACCAAACAAAATAGAAGCCTTTTGGTATTTTTAGTTTTTTTTTTTTTCTCATTACAGTCACGGATTTATAGAAAACTGAGTTTCCCCTTGTGGGGACCAAACCAATGTCCCCACACTATCAAAATAATTTTTGATACACACACACAAAGACACACACAGTGTGTGTGTGTGTGTGTGTGTGTGTGTGTGTCATATATATATATATATATATATATATATAGAGAGAGAGAGAGAGAGAGAGAGAGTCTTTTGTGGAGGACAAGTGAAAGTAGAGAACAGTGCCAAGTTTTTCTTAAGGACCTGAAGTGACAGAGATGTAAGATGTAAATCTCTGTAACGTGTTGATGAAACAATGTTGCAGACACAGTCTGTTGTAAAACGGTTTTCTTAAATCCACCCCAAATGTTTAATCAGTTCTGGTCGATAAACCCCCAGTGGCAGTGAAATAAAAGCATCTCTGACTATTATGATATTTGGGTTTGGAAAGTACAAAATATGATAAGAATAGATTTCAAGAATTTCCAGCACTTTCTTAGTCTGACTGACAGCCTTGTGTTTTTAAGAGGTACTCTGTTGTAAGGATGCTAACAAAATAGGTACAAAATTAACAGAATAATTTAAATGATTTTCAATGTATTGTTATAAAGAGCCTTGCTAAAATAGATATATAGGCCATTCTTGAAATTTAGTTAATAATTATTCATTAGTGATTACAAAGCCAAAAATGTATTTCTAACGTTTAACACTCATATCTATTAGACTATTTCTCTGAATAATATATTGTAAAAATGATACATGCAATTTCTACTCAATTGAAAGACATGACTATTCAAAATGCAACAGGCTGCTATAGTCAAGAATATCTAAATAAATGCTGTTCTTTGCAGAAATTTATGCCATCCACAACTGAGTTTGGGAAGAGTTTAGTCAAAAATGATGCACTGTTAGCAAACTGAGTTTCCACTTTAATGTGCAGAAAAATGATCTGAGGTGAAAAAGATGGCTTTCTAAGCACTCCTACAAACCCACATTCCAGTGTGAAGCTCTGAATTTGTAAATTCCATCTAATGACACTCTCAAGGAGAAAAAAAGGCTTGGTAAAAAAAAAAATTGTTGCAGTGCGTTAGTCAAAAACAGTGTTAGCCCCCGGTACCTCAGACACTAAAAGTCTTCCTCTGCTACATGCTTGCCTTTTGAGAGCAGGTTCCCTAGTAGCTAGAAAGCAATGTGCTATTTGGAACAATCACAGAGCCCGTAATATTCCAGGCCTCTCAGGGACACAGAAAAAAATAGTGTCCACAACAGAAATAAAGGTCAGCATGCTTATCTTGATGCTCTTGAATTTTTCCTTCATATCAAATATAAAAAAAGAGATTTCTGTTTAATAGATCAAAAGAATAAATGTTGGGGCATTAGACCTAAAGATTTTATCAGTTGTCTATGTGTGAGAGGGGCTCTCATTTCATCCATTTTTCAAATGCTTCAATTTAAACAGAAATCGGGGCATCAGGGGGGCCTATTTCCAATTAGGAGCTCAAATATTTACTTAAATGACTTGATTCCGAAATCATGTCTCAGGTGAAGGTGTGTTGATGTGATACATACTAATCAAGCTGGGGCAGAGAGCACAGAGATAAATAAATAAATATATAAAAACTAACATAAAAACAGCTGTGAAACATATGGTCTTGTATTTTAGGTTATTAAAAAAATTGTAGTTATATCAGCACATGCATTGATGTAAACTGTATCGATATACGCGTAAATAGATAGGACAGATCACTTCGGATTAATGTATTAGGTAGCAGAACTAAGCTAGAGGGATGATTTAGCTCATTTTGTGTGCAGAGTTCGTTGTCTTGCTATTGATCGAGCGCGGTAATGAAGTACAGATTAGAATTCTGAGGCCTCTGCTGTGCCTGTACCCATGTAGGAAGCAGTGAGGGCCTGCTGTCCTGCCCCTCACTGAGCACCGCTGCTGGACCAATGACTGGCAATGATCCAGGCCTGTGAATTCAATCCTGAATTCAGATCAGTGCTTAACCTCCAGAGTTTATCCTTCATGTGTGTGCTAATCAGGGGCGCAGTAGAGGCATGAATACCCCAGCAAATTCAGGGGGCCCAGCACCTTACAGGGTCCTTGAATACTTAAAATTATGCACAAAACTGGGAGGGCGTAGGCCAAGGTGACATTTTGTCTGCGGGCTGAGCATTTCTAGCTAAGCCTTTGTGCTAATTCATTGGTACACGTGCCAGCGACTGCAGTTCAGGTATTTGAAAGTAACCATGCAGATGTTTTCATCTCTAATATGAAAAATCAAATACTTGTGTGAGATATTACATCATTTAAAACAAACTTAAAATGATTCACTAGAATTTCCAGCCATGCACTTAGATGCCTGCAAGTATAAATGGATTTTTATTTTAATGTGGCAGAGTATTTTTATGAGGGTACTGTAAAAGTTTAGTATAAATCAAAATTTCACCTATTCATTATACTTCATTATAATTATTACATATCATATTGTGCTGCTTAAGCGTTGCTAAAACTGAATAAAAATAGATGGAAGAACAGTGCTATCTACTGTGAAGTATCTGTACTGCATCCAAGTAACAGGATCAACTGAATATAAATACCATACGTAAATGTGTGTTTGCACTTAAATATAATTTTCAATAATTTCTTATTATATGTGTAGCAATGTCTGTCATCATCATTCAGATTTTTAAGGCAAAAATGCTAGTTGTTTTCGTTGCTGTATAATTCATGTTTCACACTTTTTCAGGCAACTTGCTAATCCTTAATCTGATTTTCTTTTCCCACTCCTGCATCCTTTTAAGCTGCAGTTGAGCTTCTTAGAAATGCTAGGATAGCAAGTGAGCCCGTGACCAAAGTTTTTATTTCTGGACAGAAATGAATTCCAAATGAGTTGTTCTCTGTCAGTGCTACACTCACCTAAAGGATTATTAGGAACACCATACTAATACGGTGTTTGACCCCCTTTTGCCTTCAGAACTGCCTT
>JAODJW010000035.1:3777986-3792952 GCA_026777045.1 Hyperopisus bebe | reverse complement strand
GAGACTGAAGCTTTACCCTTTGTTTCCGCTGAGAGACGTGCCGCGTGACTCATTTCCCCGCGCGTACAAGTTATCTTGGGCCGGCGTTCACGGTTTGACTTCTGAGATTCAGATCGAGTCCTAGGTATTTTTTTTTCGAACTGGTTGGTTCGACTTCGAAATTCGAGTTTTAATGAGTTCAAGAACTGAGCTACCACTGTACAACTAATGTTGGTGTATTGGATAAAGTCAGCATCATGGTTGTGAGTGTAAAAAGGGAAACCACAGTAGCAATGACTTGCCACTGGGTGCCGTCCGTTTACAAAACCGAGCAGAAACGTGCGTATGCCGTGTCTGGAGCTGCCGTGAGAATGTGCGTAGCGGTATGCCAAGTTTCATTTTTATACATCTCGACGTGAGCGTGGAAACAGACGTACGCAACATTTTCGTGCTACGCACCATTTGTACATGAGCCCCCAGGTATCGCCTCATGCTACCAGTAATGACACTGACCATAGCCAAATGCATAACTAGTGAAAAAACAGTCAGAAAACATGAGGGGAAAAATGTCAATTAAAAGAATCCCTTTAACACCACGGGTCTATATTCAGATTTCCTGCGTAGCCAGATAACAAGGTACCCTATAGTTTAAATGAATTTTATTCTTATATTTATATTTATACTTATATTTACTCCAGACTACCTTAATTCCAATAAGTGTTTTTGGCTTAGTCTACTGTAAATGTTGACAATATGATTTGCTGTAAAATGGCAGGATGAGCAGATAGGGCAGTGCAGATGTATGAAGTAAAATCGGGCAGGTGGTATGGATCGGGAAGAGACAACACCAAGTGTTTATCCAAATATTCAAAATTTAGTTCTTTATAAGGTGTATATGCCATATTCAACTAGGATTAGGCTAACTCCATGCTAATAGTGCTATGAAATGAACAGGGGAAAAAAACAATTAAATCGTTAATCACAACTATTTGCATGACAATTAATCACCAGCTAAAATTTCATGATGTGAAAATTAGTATACTTTAAATGAATGAATCAAAAGTAGAAAAAGCTTTCATTTGTAAACAATTTTCTTATTGATTGTAACTAATGCAGTGTATATACTGATTTTTCACCAATCCCAAATATTGCAAGATAGATAGATAGATAGATTGTTTGATTGATTGATTGATTGATTGTCTGCCTGCTGGAACAGTGATCCTGGTAGCCTCACGATCTTCGTCAGGAAGTCACGATGGTCAAAAATACAGCTGAATTGCAGCAAACCGATATCTATCAGCTCGTGCTGGCTATATTTTATACTTACATAAGCACACGTTGTACACCCCATACTGAAAAATGCTGTGACCTGTTTTGAAAACCAAAATTGGACCCGATTAATTTTTTTATTTGACTATACAATGGTGAGCATTGACAGCACTCCTGTAGCTCAACAGGTAGATCGTTGTGCTAACAAAAGTTTGTGGTTTAAAATCCTGAGGAGCACCCAAAAATTGTAGCCCTTCTCCCATATTATTATGTTTATTACATTCAGTCAGCAGAACACATCATATGCTACAGTTTTAGTATACCCTGGAAACAATAAGCACTCAAGTGGCAGTGAATAAAGGGACAGCTTAGCAGCCAAATGCTGGTGGTGTGCAGGAGTGGACAATAACAAAGTTCATTTGCTTGAGGACAATACTTTTCAAGTATCTGTACTCTTCACTTAACTCCAGTTCATTTGAAAGACAAATATTTCACTCCACTGCATTTCTATGAAGGCTTCTATGACTGTAAATACAAGGTCTCATTTTTGTGTTACCAGCATTCCTGGCTCAGTTTATCTTTGCATCCAAAATCCTACAGTTTATGGATAATCTGCTAAACAGCTGGCAATAAAAACTTGCTGATCCATGGTTGGGGATGGGGGGTGCTGAACATTTTTTAGTCTGTGGAAAAGAACTGATTGGCAAACCATATTAATGCAGTGATTCACAAACTCACAGTAAACCCTAGCCAGGTATCACCATTATAACCAATGTTTATATACCTTAGTTGCCAGTTAGTCACTGCCAGGTACTATCACTGGGTTATCTGATTACTGATAATATCGTCATAATGCCCTGCAAGGTCAGATCGGGAAGCATGCACTGATATACCACATAATGAAATAACTCAGGATTCCAATTGGTAATCCCCCGGGCCGACACACAGTTTAGTGTCACCCTCTGGGAGTAACCATCTATTTTCCACAGCCTGGTGTTACATGGGCATCCCCTTGGCCAAGTCCACCTGCTAGAGTCCTCAGCGATGAGGATCCTTCAAGTCAAATCACCCTCAGGGAAACACACCACATGGCCGTAGTGGCATGTCTGATGCTCCCTCACAATTGTTATGTGCCACTGTTAGTTCATGTTTAGGTTCAGCCCCACCCACAGCCCTCATGTGCTTTAGGCCCCACCCACAGCTTGCCCTCCATTTGTCGTTCGCTTCGCCTCCACATCCAGGCCCCGTCCACGACTCATTGTATGCGTCGCTCGTCACTTCCGTCTCCAAGAGTTGAAAAGCCTCCAGCAAGAAATATCGAGAGCTCTGCTCATTGCTTATTGTTGTTGGTTTGCTTTTCTCAGATTGGTATTACTGTGTATGATTTGGTTGATTTATTGGATTTCTGATTTTTGCTTTGCTCTTTTCTGTACCTTCACTTTGGCTCATTTTGCCATTTGGTTTCAAACTCTCGCTCGGTTTTTGGTTTACGTCTTTGCTCGCCTCTCGGACTTTGGCGCTTTGATCTGTGTGTATTGTTTCTGTGTTTCAGGTGTCATAGTGCCATTTTTGTTTTGTGAATGTGTGTAGTATGCTGTTATTTGGATAGGGAGTAGAATCTGTCATTTGGTTTTATTTTCTTTGCACTTAGGTAAGTTTAGCTCTAGGGTTGCATTCGGAAGCTGGGTTTTGTTTATTGTTTTGGCCTTGGTCACTCCTGAGTCCTTTTGCACCGGGTTTATTTGTTCTGTGTTTGTGGCGTGTCAATAAAAAACAGGAAAATACAAAAAAATACCCCTTTGTCCACTTGTGTTCCCTTATTCATCACACTCTGTCTTTCCTTCACTCCACTTCCCCTATCCCTGGGGCTTGTAATGCAATGCAGATAATGTGCCTCATTCGAGACTACCTGAGCAACCGGTCATTTGAAGTGGTCAAAATCAAACCAGGGGCACCCAAGAATTCATCAAAGTCCAGCAACACCCAGTCCAGCAAAAGTTCTCAGCAAAAGTTTCCTGTCCCCCCTGGACCCTTTTTGATATTACCAGCACGTAATGCATGTGGCTCAGTTATGCGCTATACTTTACTATCACTCACCGAGTTCTTGTTCATCACCACCTATCTATTGAATAAATTCTTCTCTGACCATTTTCTACTACTCTCACCTTCATTCAGCCACTTTCTTTGACTACTTGTATTATGACATGTCACCGGAATGGGAGACATTTTCTACTGCACTAATAATACAAACTTCACCTCTACTACAAATGTCGAATGAAGTCACACACAACTTTAATACAGTGGTCAGTGAGGTTTTGAAGGAAATTGCTCATTTGAAATATAAAGTAGTCAAAACCACCAGCTATTCTCCATGGATTATTGATCACACACCTCCTCACAAAGTTAGCAAATGGAAATCTATGGGGTTAGAGGTGTTCAAGTTGGGATGGTTTGACAACCTCCAACAATACAAGAAAGCCTCAGCAAATACAGACCTGTCTCTAATAAACCATATTTGTCCAAATTTTGGAGAAGATAGCCGCAGCCCATACTTAGAGATACACAATATACTGGATGGAATGATTCCAGTCAGGCTTTTGTCAGGGGCACAACATTGACATTGTCTTAGCTAAAGTTGTAAATGACATAACAATGGCAACTGATACTGACAATGTGACTGTGCTAATGCTTCTGGGTCTTAGTGTGGGTTTCAACATGGCTGACCATTCTGGTCTATTACATACACTTTAATTTGATGTTAGGTTGTATGGAATGATGATGAAGTGGTTTAAATCCTATTTGACAAATCAGAATCAATATGTTCAAGTGTCCAATAAATGTACTCATTATCAATATCACTAGTCAAATTTGGTGTGCCACAGGGATCAGTACTTGGTCCTGCATTGTTCTATCTCTACATCCTGACATTAGGTAAGAAAATGAGAAAACATAATGTTGACACATAACACAATGTAACTACGTGACATTGTGGATATGATTTTTGTACCATGACATCATGAGTGCAGCCTTCAATCTGCCAACTCTCTGGCATGGAGAACAGACTCATTGATGTAATTTGACTTTGACCATGGCTACAATTGTATACCTTGCTTTTAGCAAGTAGGCCAATTCTCTCTTCTTTCTTTCTTTAATTTTTTTCTTTCTTGGTCTTCTTTTTTCCTTGTTTTTGTATTATTCTCTAGAAATTGTATTTTTTGGTATTCTCCATTGTAAAACGTGCAGATTATTGTTGCCTTTTGTAGTGTAATGTATGTATTTTGAGTGTAATTGTGGGTGGGGTCAGTTCCTAGGTACAGTGTGAGTGTTCTATTTAAGTTATGGTTTAGTGGTTGTATTATTGTAGGGTCTGAGGTAGGTTGTGTCTGCACTGGTGCCTCATTAGATTCTTCTATTGTTGCAGCAGTTGTCCTGTCAGTTTGTGAGGTTTCATGGCTGTGGTCCAACACTGTGATGTGTGGGTGTATGTTGATCCCGCATTGATCCTGTCTTTCTTTGGATAATTTGACTGCAACTTGGTGTTTGACTTTGTCTAGTGTTGTTTGTTGAATAAGGTTATTAATAAGGACTGTACATTTTTGATCTGCTATTCTTTGTTCTGTGATCTAAATGTTGGGGTATTCCTGTATGAATGATGTGTGCAGTTTTCGCTTGTGTTGTGTATTGTGTGTTTCTAGTTGTGTTTATGATGCTGAACACAAAATAAGAGTTTGATTTAGGAGAAGATGAAGAAAAAATCCTTGTGCACAGTGGCTGCAGGATCAGGTTGCTGGGTAACCATAAAAACATTTCCTGTTGATGTTATCTGTCACCTTCAAACAGAGTTAGATACTTGGGACATCCACACGACAAACCACCTCAGCGATGACAGCCTGAGTGCAGCCACGTGGCAGGTGATACCTCAGGACCACACTAGTCCGAATGGAAAAGTGTGAGTTTTTCCAGTGGCTGGAATGCTAATTGTGCCACCAACCACCAAATTTTCCTTGTAAGTTAGAGGACCTGCTTATAGGGCTGGATGTAGATTAACATCATACCCAGGACAAAGCAATTGCAGGTTAAGGGCCTTGCTCAAGGGCTTAATGGAGTAGGATCACTCCTGGCATTCACGGGATTCAAACCAGCAATCTTCCCATTGGTGGCACAGATCTCTAGCCTCAGAGCCATCACTCCGCCCATCCAAGCTCAGCTAGCTTGATAATACAATTTTTAGGTAATTTAATTTGTGTGTCACTTAATTTGAGCAACAGCTAATAGTGTATGTCAAAGAAAGCTAAAACACTGGCTTGATGTTAAGATCATTTTCTATCTCTTTCTAATTATACCCCTATCTCAATTTGTTCATTTCTAGCAAATGAGTGATAGCTATGCAACTTCACAGTTTTCTTCAGGTAAATGCCCTCTATGAGCCTTTTCAATCTGGTTTTCGCAAACAGCACAGTTCTATGAAAGTTCATTTGTGAGTTGTCAATGATTTTCTCAGGTCTGCTGATGATGGTGCTCTTAACATTCTCCTCCTCCTCCATCTAAGTGCAGCACTTGCCACTGTAAATCATGAAGTCCTCATTGCACATCTGTCCTGTTGGTATTACCCACATAACCCTTCTCTGGTTAAGGTCATATCTCATAAACAGACAACGGTATGTCACTTTAGGCAAACTGAAGTCCCTACCTCTCCTCTTAAGAGTACTGATGTGTATGCTTAAAGCCTGCTCCTTTTTATCAGAAATCTAGGAGTACTCCTTGAATAAACTTTGATCAGCATATCAGGTCCCTCACCAAAATAGCATTTTACTCCCTCTTGTAATTTTGCTTGCCTGCAGCTGTTTCTCAGAAGTAATAATGAGCAAGCTCTAGTTCATACTTTCATTATTCCCCATATGTTTTTCATAATTGCCATTTAATTGGCCTTTCTGCAAAGTCTTTACAAAAGCTTCAGTTTATTCAGAAGTGTGCTGCAATAGTCGTTAGTCATAACAAGCTGTCTGCTCACTTCACCCACATTCTCTCACAGTTACACAAGTTACCAGTTCTGTCCGATACCAAATTCAAAATCTTCAAAGCACACATGGCCTTGCACCCCTTTACCTCAGTGAACTCCTGACCACAGACTGTCCCCTCACTCTGGTTATCTGGCTGTAATCTATTTCTTGTCAGTCATAACAAGTTTCTCAGTATGGTTGGCAGGTCATTCAGTTCTGTTACCCCTGAACTCTCAAATTGTCTCCCTCATTCTCCACTTTTAAATCGGACTTAAAGACCTCCTATTTAGCGAACATTTCTCTTCCTGAACTGCTTAAATGTTTTCATTTTTTCATTGTAAAGTGACCATGGGTTTGTGAAAGGTGCTATATAAATGTAATCTATTATTATTATTATTATTATTTTATGAGAAGCTTTATGATGACACAAAACCAGGAAAACATGCAAACTCACACAAATACAGGGCAGAGGTGGGATTTAAACTCCAACCAAGGAGGTGTGAGGAAAAAGTGTTAAGAACTTGAACTTTTGTGCCAACAATGTGCAATTATGTGTTTATTCCTCTGGGCAAGGAGCAATAATGCTACCAGGGCAGAGAAAGGAAAACCAGGTTTATTTATCAAGTATTTTCGCACAGAGAATTTGTCAATGGCTCTCATACATACAGCAGATACATACACAGATAGAAAAAGATGATGGCCAACTTCAGTCACAGTGATATATACAACATGCTTGTGTGGTTGCAGTCTTAGTAGCACTGATAGCTCAAATGGTGGACCCAATGACTATAGAACACTAAGGTGGACATCCTTGGGTCACTGGTTCATTTCCAGCTCAAAAAATCATGGATTTAGGGGGAGGTGTGGCTCAGCGGGTTAGGACACCACCCCTGTGGTTGCATAGCCAGCAGAGTAATTTTCCCCTTTAACTCTCAATGGTTCCAGGAATTGTCTGACTCTGCTTTCTCAAAATGCACATCGCTATCATTGAAACCATTTGCTAATTACAAAAGAGGAAAAAAATAACATAATAAGACAGCAAGAGAAACCAAAAACTCCCGTGGTGATTAAAGGGGAAAAATCGAAAAAGTTTAACAATATTAGGTGACACTGTCCCTGAAACATTCATGATCTCTTCTGCCAGGTTATCCATGGGAACACATAATTGCATACAGAGTTGGGTAATTCAGGTCCAGAGAGTAAAAGTCCAGACCAAGATTTTGTTTCAACCAACCAGTTGAGCATAAAGAGTTACAGTCACAAAGAGTTACAGTACTCAACTGGTTGGTTGAAACAAAATCCCAGTCCGGACTTTTACTCTCTGGACCTGAATTACCCAACTCTGATTGCAGATATCATCATCTGTAATGTTGAATTCATATTATGATTATACACCCACTATGACTGTCCCAGTGCAGAATTAACATTTTTCTCTGTTGTGATTGTAATGAAATTATCCAAAATCATAAAATCATGTGTGCATCAGGTTATTGCATAATTATACTGTAACTCTGACTTTAAAGAAGAGATTCAGTTGCAATATAAAATTTTAACTAGGTAGATGAGGGATCTGGAGTACCTCATAAAACCCACCCAGCATGGGGAGATCATGAAAACTCCATTGTCTCAGACATGTCTTTCTTAATCACCCAGCACGTACAGAGTAGTCAAGTGTACAGTTCAGCGTACCTCCCTAATTAATTAAATCAAGAGGGAAATAATAAAACGGAGTCGATTTATCATTTAAATACTCAGCTGATACTCTACTGCTACACCCATTCAGACAAATACGACACACTTAATAATCTGAATATTTTGGTTAAGTCATTTAGGTTAAAACTGTGCTCTTATCTTGTTGGGAAATTATTATCTTCAGTTTAGAAAACATGAACAATCTGATAGCATATAAGGACGCCATCTAAGGGTACCAGAGTACCAGATTGATTTATGCTCTAAAGTGATAAGTCGTTTTAAGCATGCATATGTAACCTTAGCAGATATATTACACCGGACCCATGAAAAAAATCTTTTTTTTAATCTCTCGACACGACCTGGTACGAAAGGATGATAAAATCTACAATAATCTATAGCCGGCGTCCCAGCGACCGTTACGACACGCAGAGACAGTACTGGGCAGGACAATTATGGAAATGAAGAAGGGGGGATACATCTATATATATATTTAAAAATCATAAACTGCATCAATTGGCGGAACTAACCTATATGACAGATAAAATATGCAATTTATATCTATGTAATATATGATGATTTCCATTTTAAACTCTTATTTTTAGTTTGTTCTCCGTCGGAAAGTGTAAGGATCCACATTTTATGAGTCGTGCGCCGCCGCACTTGAGTCCGTTTCATTGTAGGGGAAAAACACATTGTTGGGGGTTGAGATTTTGTGTCGTGTCGCAGTCTAGGTCCTCGCATTTTTGATCTGCATTTATTTCGGTAAGTCTTCCCCATTATCGTTTTCTTAATGTATTGCTCGACTTGAATCGAACATCTTTTGGGTTCACACACTGACGAACACCTTTTTGGGTTTCGTTTACGGGGCGATTGCAAATGTGCTTCCCTTTATGGCAGGCGGTGTAACTTCACGGCCTAAATAAAAGGGGAATTCATCTGCAAATATGCATGCAAGAATATCCCTCTTTACATCTGCATACCGGCTTTCCTGTGTGGGAACAATTAGTAGCGGATTTCTAGTGTTGCTATAGACATGATCACGGAACTAGTGAATTGGGTAGTTGTAAGGTTCATGGATCAGACACCGTGCAAAAGCAGCGGCCCTGGCTTATTTTGGGGTCTCTTCTCCCTTTGTAATCCGTATTATTCCGGGGTTGATGTCTTCGCTGTATATACCCCAGTGTGTTTGGGTCCAGTTAGCCCATGTGGGCCCCCTTGGCTCTTTTTAAAAAAAAAACCCTTCCGATCGCTTACCGAGTACGTTAAGCTTGGTGGTGTCAAAATGGCTGCGTGGCTGGCCTGCTTTGTGTTTTGTTGCATTTTTAACTCAGACCGCGACGCATCCACTACAGCTGTTAGACCAGGAGCATTTAAAATGAGTGTTTTTTGGGATTTGTATGTAAACGAGGCTTGTTGCAATGCCTGCTTTAAAGGGATCGAGGGATTCGATGTGTCAGACGTTCCCGACCGCTGGAAACGTCCGTGGCTGCGCGCTGACGGCCAGCCATGTGTGCGGTCCTATCGGCTTCTACTTAAAGTATACGCGTATATAATTTTAAGCCGCCCCCCGTGGGAAGTAATACATATGTATGCGCGAATTAGTAAAAACAAAAGAATCATTTGTTGGCCTTCCTTTTTTAAAACCTAAAATGGGTTCACGTGTCCAGCTGACGGCGAGGCATTCTGGGAAATGTAGTCCACGTGCTCTTGAACCTTCTGGGAGATGTAGTCCAATTCGCTCACGATAGCAGCAGGCTGATTGCTGCCATAACTGTGATGCTGGCTTGTGAAAGCATGCATGCGGTAGTTACAGAATCGTACTGTAAATTTTAAGTGTTTAGTCCTTTATACTCTGTGTTTTTTAACATGTGATAAATGTAACTTCACTCTTATCCACAGGGCGTCTTTTATGAATAATCAAAAGCAGCAAAAGCCAACGCTAACCGGCCAGCGTTTTAAAACTAGGAAAAGAGGTGGGTACTGCTGAAGTTTTTGTCTTGGACAGTTGTAAACTTGCATAATTTTCCCAGAAGTGATCTTGCAGAGAGAGCAGTGGTACCATCTCTAAATAGTCCTATGAAGAAGTTTCTAACCAAATGTTTTTTTTAATTATTATTATTATTATTGTTTTAATTCTGTAGATGAAAAGGAGAGATTTGATCCTACACAGTTTCAGGAAAGCATTGTACAAGGTCTGAATCAAACTGGCACTGATCTGGAAGCGGTAGCTAAGTTCCTTGATGCCTCTGGTGCCAAACTTGACTACCGGCGCTATGCAGAGACACTTTTTGACATCCTGGTGGCTGGTGGCATGCTGGGTAAGGGTGATGAATATCCATCATTTAATCAGTCGAAGCTAAAGTCTCATTGGCCCTACCACTTTTTGACTACTGAAATTTGCTGCTTTTTTCTATTCTGCTTAGCCCCAGGGGGAACACTGTCTGATGACATGACCTGTACGGAGTTCTGTCTCTTTAAAGCACAGGAAGACCTGGAGACCATGCAGGCGTATGCTCAGGTGGGCTTCTTGCATCAGGGTGCACCTTTTAATATTTAAAATGTTGCATTACAGCTTGCCCTGATTCTTCTGTTTGTTTTTAGGTTTTTAATAAACTTATCAGGCGCTATAAGTACCTGGAGAAAGGTTTTGAAGAGGAGATCAAGAAGGTGAGCCAGTTTTAACAGTAAAAATGAAAATTGTTAGTTTCTGTTAAACACATTTATGACTGTAACTGCTTACTGGTTTTCGGTACCTATACAGTGAAGTGTCACACTTACTTTATGTGACAGTGACTCGCTGTGCTGCAGCCAGTCATGTCTGTTGAACAGCTGTTTGTGCCCCCTGCAGCTTCTCCTGTTTCTGAAGGGTTTCACAGAGTCGGAGCGTAACAAGCTGGCTATGCTCACAGGCATCCTACTAGCAAATGGGAGCATATCGGCCTCCATTCTGAGTAGTCTCTTCAATGAGAACCTTGTCAAAGAAGGTAGGCATAGACATCTGTAGCCTAACAGTTCCTGGGGGTGGAACTCTATAGTTACTTGGTTAAATCTGAGTTAAGTCTGCAGCAAGTACCCTGCAGCATAGACTGATTATAAAAACTACTCTGGGGAAGTATTAGGCAAGCAACAAAATGTGTTGATATATTAAGGATTGACCGTAGTCCCTCCTTTTTAATTTAGTTTGCAGTCTGTCCAGAAATGTTATCAAAATATTCCAAGGATCTCTTACTTGTTTCCAGGTGTGTCTGCAGCCTTTGCTGTTAAGCTGTTTAAATCATGGATAAACGAGAAGGATATTAACTCTGTCGCTGCCAGTCTCAGGAAGGTCGGCATGGACAACCGACTGATGGTAATCCGGGCCACATGAAGGTCCTTCATTGATTGGTTGCCCATTTTTACCTTTCTCGGTGATGTCACACCCAGACTTCCTTGCTCTTCGGTCTCGTACAGGAACTCTTTCCTGCCAACAAGCGGAGCTGTGAGCACTTTGCGAAATACTTCACCGATGCTGGGCTGAAGGAGCTGTCGGACTTTGCCCGGAACCAACAGTCCATCGGGGCCCGAAAGGAGCTACAGAAGGAGCTACAGGAGCAGATGTCACGTGGAGATCCTTTCAAAGATGTTAGTCTGGCTCCCCGCTTGCCATTCGATGGCTGTTTACAGATGTACAGTGTTCTAGTTCCAGTTTCTGTAGTGTAGCTGCCCAGCCCTGTGCCCATGTGTGGGAGACTCTGGGTTTGAATCCATGCTTTTGGATAAAAATACAGTAAATTCCCTTTTGCATTGATTTCTGGTCAGGTACCAGTACCAAAAGTTCTAATATCTAAAGTACCAAACCAGCTGGTACTTTTCAGTACTTTGAGGTGGGACTGCTTTGTGTTTTGTTGCATTTTTAAACTCATCTTAAATTTATTGCTAATTGGTTATGCATATAGCCTGCCTCTGAAATATAATACAATCGCCATCCTGGGGAAAAAAAGTTACAAAATCAGAAAATAAGTTAAAATTTATTATTTTTAATAATAATATTCTGATGCTGCCTTGCAAGCAATCCATCTGCCATCCTGAAAAAGCATAGGTACTAACTCTGAAAACAACAATAGACAAAGTTTTAAAATGGGGGAAAAAGTAATAATGATGGATGCGTGGATCCAAGCTGCAGTTGTGATCTGGTTAGAATAACAGATTCAACAAGATACAAAAGTATTTGCTATAATAAGCTAGGCCTGCATGATATGCAGTAAATATTGGGATATTTATCAAGCACGGCATCAAGTCCAAAATTTTTCACAAAGCTGTCTTGGATGATTAGGAAAATGATTGACTGGTTTAGGGAGTGAATGCTGAGCTCATCCAAAAGCAGCAATCGTAAACTTGTAATTGATTCTTCTTTTACCTACACTATTTAATCTTGATAGGAAACAAAATATAGCAAGTATTGCAATTTCAATGATTGTTCCTTATTAGGGAACACCCTAGCAGTTGGATCCTGTAATCAAGCCACTGAATTACAACTGCTTCAAGATGTTTGCTGACTATACTTCTTGATCTAAAGTGTTCCTCACCTTTCCTGTTACTTCTTCAAGTATAACATCCTTTTTTTAAGATAAAGTTGGTTGTATTCCTCTTACCAGAGGGGGATCTGTAATTCAGTAGTCTTTAAAACACTAAAATTGTCTGTTAATAAGACACAGTGTACTCAGTGTGAACATTTTTTACATTGGCAGATAATGCTGTATATAAGTAAGTGTGTAATAGGGGTGGGCGGTACACCAGTGTCAGTCATTACCGGTGCCATTATGTGCCACAATATGGATTTTCAGTATACCATTAACACCATGATGTCAACAGCTTGATTATACAATGGCCTATTTATAAAAAAAAATAGCATTTAATTTTCTTCAAAGATTAATTTGTAATCTAAATATTTGTCCTTAAATAGTATATGTAGCCAGTTTATCTGTATATACTATATATAGTACCAAATTATAAAGTAAAACGTATTTGTTAAAGCGGCGTATATATGTGCCGCTGCCTTAATGCAAGGTTTGTGGTAAACTGTATTACTACCCAGTTAACACTAGAACCGCCCCTTTCCCCATGCCAATGAAAGTCAAACTCCTTTAACCTCCAAGCAAGACGTATTTTGTTGTATGCAGCCCTTTTGTTTGCGCTAATGGGCCGTTAGGTGTTAAATTCACTGTTGTTATTAACACTAGCAGAGTGGCTGGTGAGTCCTTAAATGGTACAGCTGAAAAGTTATCAAAAGCAGTGTTTTATAAAATGTTAGGTAAATAGACATAGTTTACTGGTGACTGCATGTTCGTCAAGGTTTATGTTTAATAACTGCCTAAAGGAATGTATTTTTTTTAATATATACAAATCAACATGGTTGAAACAAAAAATGTATGTTTTTCTGGGTTGCCAGCTTTCAGGCATCTGGCTTGACATGCTTTCAGACACGGGCTCACGCAAGAAATCTTATGGCAAATCTATATTATTCTGTTATAAACCTAAAATTAGCTACATTAAAAGCATTGGGGTAGTTTGTGAACCCTACAGACTACAAGGTAAAACATTTACATATAAAGGCGTGTGTGTGTGCATGCGTGTGCAGACTTTTTTCAAATTGAAAATCTCACTCCAGCTAGCTGACCGAAGTTGGCAACCCTACATTTTATTTGAGATGAACTGTAAAATGCACTGTTTTCGGGTGAAGCAGCTTGTCATTCTGTTTGTGGTGTTAGTCTGACAATTATAAAACAAATATACAGTGCCATAGGTAATGTTTTCTCATATCCTTTTCAAATATGACCGCCCATACCCAACTGTAATATCAATTAAAGTGTACTTAACATTATAATTTTTTTTTTATTATTATTTAAATAAAGGGACAGAACGTGCTACTCCTCCCAAAACTTGGAAAAAAGTAATACAGTAATACTTGGTGATATGCCTTCATCGTCCAAAAAGTTTAAGTCCTATTGCTCACCCCTATTGTATAATGTATCTGTGCCATAGATCATTGCCTATGTAAAGGAGGAAATGAAGAAGACCAACATCTCTGAGCAGACCATGGTTGGCATTGTGTGGACCAGTGTGATGAGCTCCGTGGAGTGGAACAAGAAAGAAGAGCTGGTCACTGAGCAAGCCATCAAACACTTGAAGGTGGAGCTGCTTTAATGGCAGCAAAATAAGTCTCATTTTATTTCATTTTTTTTCTCCTGAGTAGTACTTTTTACTGCCATTATTTCAGGACACCATGTTCAGAAGAATTACTGCTTTATTAAATGTCCCTGTTGGACATTCACTCTAACTGTCTAATAGTAAGTACACTGTATCTGGGGCTCTGATATTTTATTATTTTTTTTTGTTTTATGTCACTTCTAGCAATACAGCCCCCTCCTGAAAGCCTTCACCTCCCAGGGCCTGTCAGAGCTCACCCTGCTGCTGAAGATCCAGGAGTACTGCTACGACAACATCGATTTCATGAAGGCCTTCCAGAAGATCGTCGTGCTGCTTTATAAAGGCACGTTACCCTGGTACTGCCTCATCAGGGGTGGCAACCACCACCATGTCCCTCTAGCAGCCCCGTTCACGTGGCCTCTCTGATTTTCTCCTATAGCGGACGTCCTGAGTGAGGAAGCCATTTTGAAGTGGTATAGTGACGCCCACATGGCGAAAGGCAAGAGCGTTTTCCTCGAGCAGATGAAAAAATTTGTTGACTGGCTCAAAAACGCAGAAGAAGGTAAGTGCCGACTTGGTCACTGTTAAGTGGCAAGCTAATTAGCTGATTATTCAGAACAACTGCATTCAATTTCTTTTCAAGCCTTGTAGTGTGCTTGTGATTACCATAACTGGTGCTGAGCATGACAGTGTGTCCGTATGTTTTCCAGAGTCCGAGTCTGAGGAAGAGGAAGCCGACTGAGACCTCCTGAGATGTTTTTAAGTGCTAGCAGCCAGATCACTAGAATGTTTTGTTACGAAATGCTCGTCTTTCCAGTTTTCTTTCTTCTACTCTACCTC
>JAODJW010000035.1:3765005-3775743 GCA_026777045.1 Hyperopisus bebe | reverse complement strand
CTGATTGGCTGAAGAGTCCTCACACCTGGGTTTGAACAGCTGACCTACAGGTTATCCCAAAAACCTGCATGCACACCAGCCCTTTGCGAATAAGATTGGGCACCCCTGGTTTAGTGTAAATTGTAGAAAGAGCTCATTACAGTACTTCAGTGTGCTGTCATATCACATTATGTTGTCATTAGATATGCAATGTGCACACGCACACTCATGAGGCAAAACATTATGATCACCCCAACGTGAAGCGAATAAAATTGGAGCAATGGAAGAAGGTTCTCTGGTCTTGTGCGAAGTTTATGATGAATAACAGAAGCCCCAATATTTGCCATCCACAGGCTCTTGAATTTATTCAGAAAGATTGTTTTTTGTCTGAAACATCAAAATTAAACAGGTTTGTTTTTTGGCATAAAAGTGTTTGTAATTTTAGAATATAAATCATTTCAAATAGAAGTGATTAGATCAGAAATTGCTAGCGAAATTGTCTACCTGTAAATATAATCAAAATGAGTATGAGTATAGTGCAGTCAATCTGGGTATTTTTAAGCAAAGTTTGCCCTAATGTCATTCCAAATATAGATATGCATATACGTATGTATGGGAAGTAAGTCTTAGGCCCTGAAACTTGTGGAGTGAGACTTTGTTTCACTTTTGATAGGATGGTTTATCTGTAATGCATTACTATAATGCAGGAGGTGGACAAAATATTAAAAACACTGCATGAAAAATTACTTACAAGTAACTAAATTACATTTATAAATGCAGCTGAGCTGAAAGGAGTCGATGCCTGAACTATGGCTGCCTTGGCCACGAAAACCACAGAACTATTTAATACAGGGGTCTCCAACTCCGGTCCTGGAGAGCTACTATCCAGTCAGTTTTCAATCCTACCTGGCTTCTGATGGGCCACACCTGTTCTCAGGTAAATACCATGGCCAGGTGTGGCTCATCAGAAGCCACGCAGGATAGAAAACTAACTGGATAGTAGCTCTCCAGGACTAGAATTGGAGACCCCTGATTTAATATGTCAAAGGGAATGGTCCCAAAAATCCTGACAGCACACAGACCAACTGAATCAGCAAAGAGGAACAACTGCAACAAATCAGAGCTCACCGACAGAGATGGATGGCCACCACAAAAGCGCAGCCTCAAACAGCAACACCGAACTGAATCAGCAAAGGAATGTACACTGTCAACTGGAATTAACGGCAAGGCGGCCAATCCAAGTCTGCCTGTATCCAAACCCGAGTGTACCAAGCACAAAACCTGAATCTTTTGGCAATGGATATAAATATGACCAGCAACATGTCACCATTTCTGTTACATCCATTTGAGATTATATCTGGTGAAAGATAAGTGGTAATCATGGTGGGAGATCGATAATGGTATGCACAACCATGAGCTCCTTTGATTGTGTGACTTCAGACAGGTACTGTTCCCTCATGGTAAATAAATAGTTACATTTTAGTGATTGCATGAGCACCAAGGACAAGTAAAATACCTTCTACAACCTTCCAAGTCACCACATCTCAAAATCGTTGAACTGATTTGAGAAGAACAGGGTGCAAAGGCCTCGGCAGGTCAGTGCCTGTGATCGGTAGCTCAAATTCCATGATGAGTGACCCAAAACTTATATGATAGCATTACAAGAAGGTCTGAAGCCAAAGGGTGACACTTCTTAGTGCCATTTTTCAATAAGGCTACCCATATACACAGTTTATGAATGGTTCATGATCTGGTTATTAATTATGTTGTAACACTTTGTAAAGTATTAGTATACAATTTTAAACAAGTTTTTTTTTTTTACTAATGAGTAACTACCATTTACGAGTGGCAAAAGGGAGCCTTATTGTAAAGTGGTTCCAAGTTCTCTTTATTAAGTCCTTGATATTGTTAAATATTTCTGTTTTTTTACCCACCACAGTACACCCCACATGTAGCTGGAAAATTATGGTACTGTTGCAAAATTTTATTAGCCACTAGATGGCAGCAAAAGCCAGCTCATTTTTTGGTATCATTTATGGGAAGAAAAACAGCACTCTGAAAGACATGACTGTTGTTTGCATTTGATATTTAGTGGTTGTCTTGAATGGATTTATGGATAAGATAACATTTTGAAACTCCAAAAGATAGCCAATTTCTTTTTGCAAAGTACAGCCTCAGATGTCAGGTTTACTGTAAGATAAAAGAAAAATCCCAGTGCTTTTTTCCTGCCTTTACAGATTGATGTTACTTATTCCTGTTAGCATGTACAATAGCCAATGAGCTTCTCAATGAACTATTATGATATCCCAGCAGAGAAAAAGAGGTTACCACACACACACACACAGGCACACGCACACACAGACACACTCACGCACACACACACAGGCACACGCACACATACACACACACATAAAAATCCATATTGTACATTTGTATTCCACTCTCTATGATAAACAGGTGTGAACATACCAGTGACGGACACAAGGGGAAACAAACCTTACACCACCAGAATAAAGAAGTGAAAAGAGGGTGATTATGATATTTTTTTAAAAAGTGAGAAAAGGACCCAGGGAAGTCTGCTCAAAGTGCATTCTCGCAGTGTCAGGTGCTGCGACAAGCTGCGCACCATTAATACTTTTCTTTTTTTTAGTAAGGTTATACTTGGTGGCTCCCTGGAAAATGCACTAGGCAATGGTACACCAGTTAGCTCTCAGGTCATTAAAAGTGCCTCACAGAGCGCGCTCAGTGCGCCGGCACACCAGTAGTGCTCTTTGGCACCGTAGCGTTCTCCCCAGCGTATTAAGGGGCAGAGAAATTAGTCCTGTATCAGTGAGCCATGTAGGGGATGGGTCAGCTGTCGGGAGGCTCTGGGTTCAAAGTGGGGCTCTCGCATGGCGTGTGGAGGACATATCCCACATGCAGAGATCACATTTCGACTTTCCTCTTTAAAAAGGCCTCCCTGGATGGTGCGGTCATGGCCTGAATCTTATACATAATGCTGACATTTAGCTACCTATCTCTAATTCAAAATGACCCATTTAAGCACCGCATTCAAAGGTACTACAGCAGGGCTCTGCTTGACAGCTTAAACTGCTAGTGTTCTTAACCACATCTTATATTCTTAAATTATTGTTGTTGTTTTGTTGTTGTTGTGGTTGTTGGACTTTTTATAGTACAGTTTTTTTCCACACGTATAATAATAAACAGAGAAAAATTAATTTACATAAACATACAAAAAATGTCAACACAGACCTGAAGCCTTTGATCATGTTGTCATAAGTAAGAACTGTGCATCTTTAAAAAATCATTCCAAAACTCTGCTACTCATTCAGCACTCTCATACTATGTTTGACAAATATGAAGAATTATATATATAATATTATATATTCTCCTTATATAATTTTTATATATATATATATTTTTTTCTCCTTATTATAGGGGGTGTCTGCCAGTGCTTCTTATTAATAGCTTATATCCTTATAGTAAGTTTACCTAGCCAGTGATCAGGGTTAGCAGTTGTTGCAGCTGTGTTTTGTAGGGTTGCACTTTGTGGACGTCTCTGGAAAAGTGAGCAGGCTTAGTCAGCATCGCATGAGTCCGTCACAGGGATGAGTGATGCATCCCACCATTTACGTAGTCCCCCACACCGTTGCTCATTAAAGTCCCAGAGACAGCTCTATGACAATTAATTGTCCAGTAAAACTGCAGCTTGCAGTTTCCCTTGTTTTGTTTTTTGTGAAGTCAGCAACTCTGCCATGTAACGGGACACCTCCCCTAATCGCCTCTCTGGACCCTCCCCTCTCCCCCCTACTCATGCCCTACTCATGCTTTGAAGCAGTGCATGGATTTTCCAGCTGCCGATTTTCTAGCAGTGGATTCAAGGGAGTGTGGGGGTGTCAAACTTCATCACCTCCATAAACACCTGTGACAATAACATGATGTCATTTAGGATGTTTCTTAACTCTTATCAAAGATTTTTTTTTTTTGCACAACAGGCTTGTTAAAATTGATAATAATACTACTCAGCTGTTAATCATAATAGCTGACAAACATTCCAGGTTTCATCACTTGAAAAAAAAATAATAATAAAAAAAAACATTTATCCTTGGCACGTGACAACCCCCTATGAGGTACAAATGTTAAGGACATTCAATTGTGAAATGAAACTTCATGTCTCTGAAAGGAGTAGTTTCCTGCCTGCCAGTGATAATGGATCATCTTTCTCAGAAAGACATCACAATCACGGCTTAATAACTGATCACTAAATGACGGGGGGACATCTTCTTCCCTCTTCAGCCAGCAGACTTTAGACCATATTTTGACAGGAAACACAAATGGTGTCTGGATTGCTGAGTAAATTAAAAGCACAGAAAAAAACAGCCAATCACTTCACATCATCATTGCCTGCCTTCATGATATCGAAGGTGAGTCATATTTTGGGGTCTATTCTCTTACGGCCTCAAACTCCTCATCTGCCTCTGTACCTCGTCAATGTCTGGAAATTTTATGGTGCTGTGCTTGGCACACAAAAAAGGTCAAAATAATTCACAGAAGGGAGAGACAGATCATTGGGGAAGCTGCCAGGTAAACACTGAGCCAGATGTAAATGATGTAAACTGAGATAATGGTCATGATCTTATCCAACATTTAAATCACTCTCAGAGTATTAGGAAGCATCATCTGAATTAAACACATTTAATCAACTGTGGGACACAAAGCTTAAGTTGACTGCCCCATATACAATGTGGTACAAATAAAATCTTCCAACCCCATAACCAGTACAGGGCACAAGAGCACCTTGGACAGAATGGCAGTTCATTGCTGGTCACACACTACATCAGCAAGTTAGACAGGACAGGAAGAAACCTGCCGGAAACATGCATAATGCAGGAACATGCAAACTCCACACACAGATGAGGCAGGATTTGAACCCTGGAGGTGTGCAGTAATAGTGATACACACTGAGCCACCACACCACCTGGGTATGACACAGAAATAGCTATCTCATTAAACTGACATTTCTGAATACAATTTCAGCCTTGTGACACTGTTACAATGTTCCAGAACAGCTGCTGTACCAAGAGAAAGAAGACACAGCACCCCTGATCAAACTCATTTAGAAACAATATATTATGTTATGGAGGAAAGTTAGAAAGTTACAAAGGAAAGTGGGATAACTGATCCATTGGGAATTTGCACTGAAATTTTAGAATTACATATTGAAAAAATGGTTGGCAATCCTTACTTATAATCCATTTATGGTTTTCAGCAACCATATTTCATATATAATGAATATTTTAAATGAATCTGATTTTTATGTCTATGATACATTCTTTTGGAGAAATAAGCTTAATGCGAACAGGTATTCCTAAGGACCTAAGACAGGGCATTTTTCTTTTAAACCTAAATTTAGCATAATTTATACTAGACATTTCCTTTTGGTCATGTTAAGTCAGGAAAACAGTCTCAGTTTAAGAGGTGAATAACAAGTTTTGATACACCAGCACTGACTGAAGAAGAGATCCACGCAGTCATATACGTTGGCTTAACAGCCTAATGCCAATTCCCTAACGATCCAATTATGAGCATTGGAATAGAATTTTGTACATGTTGTTTCATTTGCAATGTTGTAGGTACGTATATCTAAACAGGGTCTCATTAACACAGCTGGTGGGTTTCAAGGAGTACCTCCTGAGTTAAGGTTCCTGACCCCATAGAGAAGAATCATTTCTCACTAATCCGTGTGTGTCGAAAAGTGTGCCCCCCAGCCACCATCCCACTGATGGTTATGTATAAATTGACAATTGCTTCAGCGTTCCTCACGGTAAACCACCATCCAAAAATAATCAAAAGATAAATACATGAACTTTGTGTCCTGTGCGTTAGTATTTGTTATTCTCGCTTGTGCCGTATGGCTGAGAGAGGGTCTGCCAAGCCCTCATGGACCTCAGGACTGCTAGAAGGCTCTGATGTTGGTCAGGGGCTTTAAACACTCCCACGCTTGCTTCTGCCTTTACCCTGATGGACTGATTAAGCGTGAGGCCTGCTGTACTTCTGTAAGCCTCAACTGCTCATTAATTGAAAAGAAAGAAAAGCTTCAGTGGATTCAAGCAAAAAAAGTGCTTCAACAAGAGCAAAAGTGATCTTTACAAGACCTATCATGCAAGGCACATTTGCTCCATCCCTTGTTATTACAAACAAAGGCATCAGAAAGCCAACATCCAATCCCAAGAGCTTTATCATTTGTGAGTCAAAAGGCTCCCAAATGTAAGCACTGTGCAATATTTATTAAGCTACTAAGCTTATTTGCATGTCAATAAATAAATATTGCAATTAGAATAACTATTCACTAAGAACAAGGATGCATAGTGGTCAATGAAGATCTACACAGTTATGATGCACGAGAAGATTGGGTTTTTCATATTCTTTCCATACTTTTTCATTTCACAGCAAATTGTACCAGTATAACTGTGCATGTGATAAATAAAATCGTGAATCTGGAACCTTTGCTGCAGTGGTGGACATTTCAGGTACAGAAAGTAAAAATCCAGATGAAGATTTTGTTTCATCCAACCAGTTGAGTACTCTGTGACTGTGAATCTATATATTCTATATATATGTTGGTTGAAACAAAATCATGGTCTGGATTTTTACTTTCCGGACCTGAAATGTCCACCTCTGATCTACTGAATGGGCTTTTATGCTCTCCTGTTTATAGTTCACATTCCTTCTCATGGTTCATACTCTGCATGCACCGTATTCCCTCAGAAATTGTTGGATTTTCTGTCATCTTGATTACAAGCAGGGGCGGATCTATGGCTGTGGCAGACTGACAGATGGGCCCACCCATTTAGATTAATAAAAATACTTTGAATAATATGATTATCAAAATTTAAATTTTCACTAATTACATTGTTTTTGGGTACGAATGGAATTATGTATTATCATAATTATGTATTATTATTATTATTATTATTATTAATAATAATAATAATAATAATATTCCGAACTTTTTTTCTTTCTTAGGGTGACTGACACCACAACAACTTTAATGTGAGTAGGACACCACATTTGTGGCTGTATTATGGTTATAGCCACCATATTGTGAAAAGTTAAGCCTGATTAAGAAATCATTCAGTAAAAAGCTTCACTCCGGCCCACCCTGATTTAGTACAGACCCACCCATCAGCAACTTCTGCTACTGCTTATCGGTGACCAGCAAACAGTTTTAGGGCTTTGGCATCAAACCAAGGTCTGTAGACAACCATCAGATAAGCATGTTATGAAGTAGTTAATCTGCACCATAAGTACAAATCTCTTTGGAAGTACTTACTATAAACATATAACAGTAATAATCTTCTATACCACTTATCTAGAACAGGGTTGCAGTGTAATATTAATAAATAATAATAATAATCCCCAATTTTACAAAGTCTAATGTAGACAGGGAGCAGCGGGTAGTTATTAGAGGCACAATGTCGCAGAGGGCCTGCTTTCATAGTGGAGTACTGCAGGGTTCAATTTTAGGACCATTATTTTTCCTAATTTACATTAATGATATTGACACCAATACATACAGTACAGTAACCAGTTTAAATTCGCAGAGGACACCAAGGTGGGTGGTATAGCAGATACTAAACTAACAGCACAGAGGCTACAATGGGATCTTGATTTAATAAGCGACTGGGCTGATACCTGGCAGATGAAAATTTAAGGTAATCCATGCAGGGAGCAGAAATATAAAGTACAGATATTTTATGGGTTCCACTGTAATAAAGGTAGCTGATTATGAGAAAGATCTCGGTGTGTATGTTAATGCTTCCATGTCCCACTCTCGCCAGTGTGGGGAAGCAATTAAAAAGGCCAATAGGATGTTGGGTTACAGCTCTAGGTGTGTGAAGTTCAAGTCAAGAGAGGTGATGCTGCGATTATACAATTCCTTGGTAAGTCCTCACCTAGAATATTGTGTGCTGGTTTGGTCACCATACCTTAACAAGGGCATTGCTGCCTTGGAAAAGGTTCGATGTAGGACTACAAGAATGATTCCTGTTCTTAGAGGAATGTCTCATGATGAGAGGTTAGCTGAGCTGAATACGTTCAGCCTTGCACAAAGGAGATTAAGGGGGGACATGATCTAGGCATATAAGATTCTAATAGGCCTCGATGCTGTTCAGCCAAATAGCTACTTTAATATTAGTTTAAATACTAGAACTTGTGGCCATAGGTGGAAATTAGTGGGAGAACATTTTAAACTGAATTTGAGAAAATACAGCATGTAGTTAGAGTATGCAATAGTCTTCCTGCTAGTGTAGTGCAAGCTAAAACCCTGAGTTCCTTTAAATCAGAGCTAGATAAGATTTTAACAACTCTGAGCTATTAGTTAAGTTCTCCCCAAACAAGCATTATGGGCCGAATGGCCTCCTCTCGTTGGTAAATTTCTTATGTTCTTATGATCAGCAGGCCACATCCTACGCTGTTCTTTCTCTTGCAGCTTGTGCGTCATTAATTCCTACCACCACGGTCAATAACAGCATGAAGAAAACTGAATGAGATCTGGAATTCAAGAAACATTGCGGAAACATTCTTAAGTTGTTCTGTAGAAACTACCCCCAGTCCGCCACTGTACCACCCTCCAACGCGCCTAGAATACACTGGGGCTCCACTTTGATCAGCCATAGCAGTATTCCTGCAAGCTGAAATCAGAATCAGCATCATTAGATCTATCTGCTCTCCCTTGAGTCTCATCTGATGACTGTGTGTCTGCTGCAGGTTTCATAGTTAAGTTTGTGGTTTTCTTGGTACCTCTTTTTTAAGAGATTACCACTTCACAATGCACATTACTATACTAAAATGGTGTCAGAAATCAGAGATAAGACACGCAATCATACATTTTCAAACTATAAACACACATTGAAACACAAAACAGTCTGCAAAGTTTTCCTCCTCAAGTTAACTCTTGCTGATTATAGATATAGACAAGGCCGTTTTTGCTGTGGTCCACTCAATCAGCGCATAAGGAAGGAATCTTACATTTTCAAAAATGCAGTTTATTTTTCTGAAATTTTCCCATAAACTAAAGGATGACATTCTTCCACAGTGTAAAGGTGTGAGCAATAGAAACAAATATACTGTACACACACAGTGTTAGGGAAGCTACTTTTAAACAGTACCTTTCAAGATACAAGCTACTTATGACTAAAAGCAGCTTAACTACAGCCAAGATGCTGTTTTGTTATAGTAGTTAGCTACACTGCAAGCTACAGAGAAAAAGTAAATAACTACAGTACATCAAAGCTATTTCATCCAGTAATACTTCATATTTATGCTGTTGGATACTCTTAATAAATAAAAAAGAAGCATTGTGTGAAAATTAGAAGGGTTACAACAAAAAGAGATTTTGATGATCTTTCGAAGATCCAAAGTGCTCCTATACATTTTAATGAAATGTCAGCTCTTTATTTTATATGCAATAATTATAGTATAATGTATAATAAAATAATATCATCTTTATGCCATATTGTTTGGTGTCTTTAACCTTTTTATCACCATTTCTTAGTTCATTGTTGTTATAACATATTTCAACATTTAAGCTGCTAAAGCACACACGGATGCGAATGTATACTGTACTGTGACCTCTGCAAATACTAGTCTGAGCACGAGATGAACAGTGTCTCGCGGGGATGCTCGCACTGCTGGCAGTAGGGGTGGAAACTGTAATTTGTAAAAAAAAAAAAAAAAAGTAGTTACTGGAAAAGCTTTAAAAACAGCTGTGCTACTAATAAGCTACTGAAAAAAGTAAAGTTGTAGTTAGCTACTCCCCAACACTGCAAACAGAGAAACAAAAAGTACAAAATATTACAACATTATGTATACATTCTAATCCCTAGGATATTTACAGTATTTACAGTATATGATAATGAAGGGAAAAGTCATCAGAGCTTGGAAAATTTGGTTCACCTTATTCTCCTAATGAGTCCACTTGGTCGCCCCCTAAGTGTAGACTTGATAGTGGTCATGCTCATCAGATAGAGAGAAATGGCCAGATCATCACAACTTAGCCCACACTTAAGGTAAATGAAACAGGTACTCAAGGCACACCCTGGACCCTCAGAGCATGGCTACAGCCCCCAGCTGCGTCTGAAAGCTGCTGCAGGTGAAAATACCTGCAGTGCTTAAAGTGGGTCCTATTTTTCACTCCCAGAGATGTGTCACATATTTGCAGTCTTGATAGTTAAAAGCATAAGAGGTGCCATAGTACGACCTGTGATTTCACAGAGCACTGGGCACAGCGGGGAGGCAGGACGCAAACTGAGGGCCCTCCACACCCCCCAAAGACTGTCATTAAAAAAGCCAATCCTTTACATTTAGTGCATTTGGGGCATTTTTGTCTTAATGAAAACTTCAAAATCATGAATTATCATTATATGACTATTGTAGTGGCTATTTGTGGCAGTATTGTCTGATTTAAAGATGAACATATCTTTCAGCTGCATTTACTCTGTCTCCATAGCAATCGGGGGGTGGTGTGTGATTCAGTGGGTCTGTGTCTGTGATTGGGAAGTTGCTGTTTCAAGTCCTGGTCTCAGCAGAATAGCTGCTTCTCCATTAGGTCCTTTGCCCTTGAGCAAGGTCCTTAGGTCCCTGAAAAATGCTCTAGGGACTGGCTGACCTTGTGCTCATGATCTACACTCACCTAAAGGATTATTAGGAACACCATACTAATACAGTGTTTGACCCCCTTTCGCCTTCAGAACTGCCT
>JAODJW010000035.1:3712135-3727131 GCA_026777045.1 Hyperopisus bebe | reverse complement strand
GAAGGAATTAGGGGCAGGCAATGAATGGGGAGGGAACTAGGGGCAGGCAATGAATGGGGAGGGCATTAGGGGCAGGCAATGAACGGAGAGGGCATTAGGGGCAGGCAATAAATAGGGAAGGGAATCAGGGGCAGGCAATGAATAGGGAAGCAAACTAGGGGCAGGCAATGAATGGGGAGGGCATTAGGGGCAGGGAATGAACGGGAAGGGCATTACTGGCAGGCAATGAACAGGGAAGGAATTAGGGGCAGGCAATGAATGGGGAGGGAACTAGGGGCAGGCAATGAATGGGGAAGGCATTAGGGGCAAGGAATGAATGGGGAGGGCATTAGCATGGGGCACAATCCAGGGGTAGCAGACTGAATCTTGAAGTGTTCATGTAGCCTTACGCTATATACTGCTAACCGTCAACCTGCAGGCACACAGAACACAGTCAGGCGATTTGACCTGGAACCCTAAACGTGAACATTGCACTTTGGTGGTCAGAAAATGGCAATGATGCTGCTTGCGACTGTTTAGTAAAACACTCCTCAGTTTTTAAACCCACAAAGGGATGGGCGCAGATGATGTTGAGGCAAATGGACCTTTTCATAGGTGATGGAGAGCGGTTTTAAATGAAAACAGTCCAGGTCCAGACGGGATGCAGAATGGGGCCACGTGGGGTGGTGACAGGAGGAAGGAGCGGGGACTTTATTTGGGGATGGGTATGGGGGGAAACAGCGGGAAGGAATGAAAACAGCCATTTCGGCGTCAGCAGGAGAGAGACACAGATACCAAAAGCAAGAGGAGCATTAGATCATAGAAGAAGAACTATAAATGTATCCTGGTCACGATCATGGAGGGGCCTGGAGCCTATCCCAGGCAGTACAGGGCACAGGGGATTATATATAATGCAATTCAATAATTGATAATAAAACACAGTAATAATGCATGAATATTAGAATACAGTCAGTCTTACACAAACCACTTGCAAAAGACCAGCCTGTTTGATTACATTAAATTTAACTTCAACATCTGCCTCTTTAAAGACATTATCAGTTATATCTGTCATTACATTTGACCACAACACTGTCTTATTACAGTGCTAATGTGTTTCACCATTTGGTTGTGATGAGCAAATATCCATTGGAAAACTGCTTAAGTCAGAGACAGACATCAGTATAAAGGTATCAGTACATCAGACTTCCATATTTAGATGCAGAATATTGCCTGTGTAACCCAGGGCAAACAAACAGTAATACAGTCTAATGCACATCGGCAGTGAAAAGCGATTGGTACAATACTGTCAGTATGCTGAGAAGATGTGGGAGACTATGTGAAAATACGAGCACAAAAAACCTGAATGCTATTATCCTATCAAAGGCATTAAGCAGTGATCTTGCTCGGTAACACTTTACTTGAAGCTTTTATCTATTATGCACTATAGGTACCTTCATAATGCATTATAATGGTCAGTGTAATAACAAAGGATACTTTGTACTGCATTATGAAGGTATTTTTAATGAATTACAGATTATAGGTTAAAAAAGCATGCGTAATTCATAATTAACATGGCAATAATGTGTTATTTATAAATATTTATAGCAATGTTTATAATGCTTTATTGGTGTGTTATAATGTATCACTAATGTGTTCTTAGATTCTTATAGACATGGCTTGGAAAGAAAATTAAAAGCAATGGTGGGCCAGGGGAGGGAGGCATTGTGGGATTTTTGTTATGCCATTGATTGACTATTTTCAATTATTTCTTTGTTATGGCATTCAAAGAATGCGGCACCTTTTGCTCGTCTTCTGCAGTTGTAGTGCAGGGTAATCATACCACCTCAACCTATGGCTTCTATGCCCCTATGCAAATATGGCTTCCTAAGGGAGTCCTAATCCCAACAAGCCGAAGATAAGCCACCAAAGATTTTTCCAGTAATAAGCATACAAACCAGAGCAGCAGTTCTATCATTCTGACACGAGCAGATTGTAACCTGGCTTCAAATAGCCCCGGGAGAGGTGTACAGATGATGACACGGGGTTCATAGGGGTTTACAGAGACACTTGGTGTTTGCATGGAAAACTCCACACTGCCGTGGGTCAGATCGTTTGTTTGTGATCGACAAGGTCAATGAGGGCTCACCCCTCTAGCGCCTCAGAAAAGAACAGCAATAAAGGTCAAAAAAGGAAACTCAAGTTGCCTGCATGCAGAAAGTCATTACTCACAAACAAATTAAGGGTACTCAAGGGACAGAAATGAGAGACAATGGAAATTAATGGAAATTAAACAATGCGCTATTAAACGCATGATGTTTTCTGAGCATAATATGCAAAGAAAAAAGAGAGAGAATTCCTTCCAGGAAAATGAATAAGACTCCCTGGTAGGGAGGGTGAAGCTAGGAGCTAGCTTATGATCTGTTGAGCAATTACGTGGATTTATGAATCCGCCCTTTGGCGAGTCCCTCAGTAGTGATTGCTGGATGGCCTGCATAGATCACAGGCGGCACAGGGGTCATATGTGTGAGAGGTCAATGATAAGCAGCGCAAGTGTTAATCTGATTGGTGATTTGTGACAAACTGCCATGTCACTGTGTCATGAAGGAGCCTCTGGGATGGGATGCCGGCTCCACAGGAACCTCATCTCTACAGTCCTCACTGTCGCCTCTGCCTAGGAGGTGCACAGTGTAACATACCAAATGAAACAGGGCCAGGATACTCATTTGTGGTTTCATGTTCAGAAAAGGATATGTCAAAGGAAGAAGGAGAAGTGATTAAAATGTTCCATAATATAAATTACATTAACTTTACCTTAACTCAAACTATCCACTTTATCTCTAGATTTCTGGATGCCAGAATAATACCAACTATTTCACATAGCTAGTCTAGAAACGTATCATAAATACTGTTAAAATCCAGTGGTCCAGTGGAGCTAGAGCTTGATGGGCCGAATGGCTTCCTCTCGTTTGTAAATTTCTTATGTAGAGATGTAGTGCTTACAAAATAGCAAGCAAGCCCTGCTGCAGTGTTGCAATCCACTGTCACTATAATTGCACCTAATTTTCATTCTCCATGGATTAAAAACAATGAATCCAATGAATGATGTAAAAAACAGACAATGTAAAACTATAATAAATGATGGAGGCTCATCCAAAAAAACATGCTATCTAGTCCAAAAAAAGAGTGAATATTGGATATGCTACAAAAATTAATGGACTACAAATGATCCCATTTTGCTGAAACAGACCTTGAAACTAGGTATGTCCTGTTCAATGTCAGTTGAAAGCTTTGTAATATGTGCAATCTGCACTGATGAGGAAAAAAATGAATTTGAATGTTTTTACTATAAGACTGTAACATACCAAAATCAAAATGAATACTTTCTGAATGTACTGTGCATTTCACTGTTATTAATAACTTTACAATAACTCATTAATAAAAAAAACTGTGGCAACTTGTTTATGATTGTCTATTAATGATTTACAAAGTGATGTAGCCTAATTAATAACTGGATTATAAATCATTCACAAATCTTTTATAAGGGTGGTACTAAAAAATCTAATGCACTTTCCTGCTCATTCAATTTCAGTTACAACTATTTTACTTATTTTTTTAAAAAACTAGTCTTCTGTCTTCTGTTGCTGCCTCAATGTCATGTTTAAATGTTTTATATATGTACTTTCCAATTAGTACAGTTACTTTGCACTACAACCAATGACACCGAAGTGTCATGTGGATGATCCATGCATCATATAGCTGAATATGACAATAAAGAACTTTTAATTTTGCCTAATTGCTCGATTAGTTGTTAATTACTTATATTTTACTGAAACAGTAGTAAATGTGCATCTGTTTAGCCTAGGAACACCCCCTGCCCCTCCGCCCCCCATCTCTGAGCATCCCATCTGGGCACTAGTAAGTGTCTATTGGTTTGCACTTATAATAGAAAAATTAATAATAAATTATTGGATATACCATCCATTCATATTTTTTGTTTATATTTATTTTTTCCTTAATATTCCTTTTGGATGTTCTGGCTGTGTACTTTTTAAATTTTGTTTGCACTGTGTGTACTATCTTTGCATTCTGTGTTGTTTTGCACTATATATTTGTTTGTCTGCCCTTTGCAAACCATTCTGCTGTATGGACCAGAATTTCCCCGTGGGATCAATAAAGTTCATTTTATCTTATTAGCTGAGTTCTCAAACTCATCCTCACAGGTCTGGTTTCTCAATAATGAAGCTATTTGCAGATATATTTCTCACCCCTCTTGACGCACCTTCACAGACAGCCTCAGAAGCCAGACAACTACAGGAACGCAGACTGGTGGCAGTCGTGGTAACCGTATCCTGGGAAATGCTGGCAGCCTCACTCTATGCAGATCAGTGTCCGCTGCAAAAGTTAGGGCATCTCACAGTGGCGGAGCGCCCTCTGGGGACACCTTTGTTTCCTGTCTCCTCTAGGTCCGGTTATCCAGCTCCTGTCGCTCGCACTTCTTCTTCAGGAGGGGCACCAGGGCTGCTGCCCAAGCAAGGTTATCCTTCAGCTGAACATCCAAAAGGCACAGGTCCACCGCCTCGTCCAGTCACCGGCCCAGAAGCTCCCGGCACACAGCTCCTATTGCGGCACCAGTGAGAGCCAGCTGGCACATCTCCAGGGCCTGGGCTGAGGTCAGCCGCTGGGGGTGGGCCAGATGGGCTGGGAGCCCCACGGCCAGCTGGCAGGTGGTCATCCGGGAAGAAGTAGGCCAAGCCTTCTAGGTCAGCCGGGCTCAAGCTCTGGAAGGTGAAGATGGACTGGGACTTGGAGATGCTCCCTCACCCCCCCGACCTCCATTCTCTCTTTTTGTCAGCTGCAGCTGGGTCCCCTTCGGGAAAACGGGCACCATGCACCAATGGTGCTGGGTCACCATGTTGCCGAGGAGAGTGCCCTCCTCCCGGATCATGTGACCTTGCGAGCCAATCATGTTGCACACTGCTGTGTGACCCTCCTGGGCTTTGGCTTCCTGCAACACCTCCAGATTGTGGAGGCTGTGGTCCAGTCCAGGACTCTTGACATACTGGGAGGTGACATCTATGGAAGGAAAGACGGAGGTTTGGTCTGCTTCATCATGAGACAAGCAGTGGTCTGCATCAAGGGGGTTATGCAGAGCGTGGGCACCGCCGTGCCTGCCCCCACAGTCGAAGAAATCCCTCTTTATCTCATCTCCTGACAAGGCGTCAAATAAGCTTTCCTCAGGCGCTATTCTGACACAAACAATCATAGCAGAATTATACCTGAAAAGGCATGGGATTCACCCTTAAATATTTCTTCGGGACACAGTGTGCAGATGATTAGGTCTTGATAAAGGCTAGCTCATCTATTGCTCTGTTCCCCCTGGCATCGTAGATAAATTTGGAAGACAAACCTCCAAAAAAAAAAAAAATGTATCAGGCTCCCAAAAGTATTGAAAGTATATGGAATCAAAGCAGAAACTTCGGTATTTAGTGCTGCCTGATTAATAACAAGAATGAGATGTTCTGACAAAATGAAAATAAACCTTAACAAAAAATAAAAAAGATGAGTAAGCTAGTGAAATACAATGAAAACATTGCAAAGGTCCTCTAAGCACACAGGGAAGAAATACAACCAAAGTCATACAAATTGTACAAGCATCGTAACTTTTATCGTACAAGCATCAGGAAATAACTATGTTACAATTGACATCTGCAGTGGTGGATCCTGGCAAGGGCAAGATGGGCAGTTACACAGGGCATCATCTTATGATGGGCCACCGGCTCAGCAAACCGCTGGCTCCAGCCCTACCCCCTTGTCGATAACTTTTGCCGTCAGTCTGCCGGTGAAGCTTGCCAAGAGTGCGGCCGGGGCTTTGACCACTGCGGAGCATCTGTGGCTGAGGGCAATTTGGAAGCGGAGGGCTTGAACGTGAAGGACAGATGAGGAAGAGAGTGACACCACTTCCTGCCGCACTTTGTTGGCTCTGCTACTGAATGAAGCACTCGAGTTTCATGGCCCTGTAGGTGGTGCCATCGCAACCATAGAAATAATTGCTGCTACTGTGGTGGGAGGTGCCACACAGGCCTTGGGTGCAGGTTTAGTGCAGACTGGACACATTCACATACAGGCTTTTCCCCAACGTCTGACATCCACCTAGATGAGAAGACTATCTGGGTGAAGGAGAGCTGCAGCATAAGGACTCCAATCTCGTGGAAAATAAACAAAATAAACTAAAATACTAAACTAAAATTTAATTTTAACTTTCATAATTTCTCATCGACCCCAAGCAGCAGTGAGTTTTAAATGCTGACATGCCTTGCTGTGAGAGGAACTTTTAATCGAAGCTACATCAGCTACATAAACATTAGACAAAAATACAACATTAATAATTTAACCCCTATAAGACTTAGAAGAGCCCATTCTTTGCTTTAATCAAAAAGTATCCTTGTCTACCAAGTTCCTACAAGCAGAGGTTGTGTTAACATCCCAGGGAGTAACATATATGTTTTGCCTATAAAGATTACCAGAAGGTTGACCTTCTGGTGATTCTAGTGAGGGAAAAAGTGCCATGAATTCAATCCAGAAACCAAAGAGGAAGAGAAGCAGGTATTCTGTTTTCATGCATTCATTAATGTCAATAAAAAAATTAATGAACTGTTACCTCAGACAGGATCTAATTTCCAGTCTGGTTTATTCATTTCATCTAGTTACTTGTTGTCTGAAACACAACAAATAACTAGGTGAAGCATATAAAATATGAAGTATTAAACTCTTTTCTTTAAATTCCAGGACTGATGTTGTGAAGACCCCACAACCATGACCAGAATAAACAATTAAAACTTGGTCGGATGGATGGATTGATGACGATTTGAAAATCAAATACAGAACCATCCTTTGACCCTGTACCTGTACGTATGCTATAACACTGACCTTCTTTCCCTGGTGAGTCTGAAGAATATCAAGTTTTTTTGGTCACTGTGGATCCCATGCTCTTGACAGCCAGCAGGGGGCAGGCTATCTGCAGCTGCCCGTCGCACATATCGATGCTGACCATGTTGTCGCCTTAGTGGGCCAGCACTCCACAGTTGCCGGCGATGGCATAATGCTAGACTGCCACAGTCCCAGAGGTGGACCCAGACCTCAAAATGCCAAGCCAGGTTCTGTGGAAAATGATCGATCGGCAGGCCAGATTTAATTATGATTTAAAAACATTTTGCAGGCCAGATGAAACTGGATAAAGTAAATTACTAAATTTAACACAAACGTTAAAGATTCTGTTAGAATTTTATGAGGAGTTAAAAAAATAGTCAATTAAAAAACAAAAAACAACACTGAAAATATGGGCTAGATGAACTGAAAGCCAAATCATGTCTTCTGTTATCTTGCTTTGTGTGTAGCCTTAGCCTACTTCTCCGATAAAGGCAAGAATCACCAGTCAGTCACTGTCAGATAACTGACACAAGTTACTTGTCTGTTAGCCTTGATTACCCGATACTATCATCACATCACACAAGCCTACTGGGGACCACACAGGAGTGGCTGATAACAACTTGCTTAAACAAACAGCCTGAGAGTCCTTTTGCATTCAAAAACAGATTTTCTAGAAGAATGCCACAGCTCTACACAGACAGGAAAACACGTCGTTATTATTGTATCTTTGCTGGTGTCTGAATAATAGAATCAGAAATGTGCTCTTATTTAAAAAAGCAAATAACATTACAAAGCTACAGTGCCTGGCTTTAAACACGCTTAAGTCAGCTACGGGACAATACCTTCCGACCTTCATTACCACACTTATTCTGATTACAGATAGGCACAAAACAGCACTATAAAGTGTCCATTAATTTACAATAAACACTTTCCCACCCAGGGTTCCAGGAAGAAGAGGGTGAGGGTAGCTTATATCCTAAAGGGAGCACTAGTCCAATGCAGGTCACTCAACTCACGCCAACTCACAAATCACTGATCCTAAGCAAAAATGAATATCGGCAAACAAGACAGAAAACGGCAGTCCCAAACCTAAAACCCCCAAAGACACAAGGTTTCCACCTCTTTCATTTTGTAGGAATATACTTTAATAAGTTATAGCCTTAAGGCAGTCTTTGATACCAAGAAAAATTATCATAATAACATTGGGAAGAGTTTGCAGATATATGTAGACTCCAAGTTTTTCTAAAAGTTGGCATCTGAATCTGCTTGAGAATGTGACTATAGGTTACAGTGCTTGGTAATAAAAAATAATGCTTTATACAGACATTAATTGGATCTGGTATTACCAAGGTTTTCTTTCCCCCACAGTAACACCCATCTCTGAGGTCAGGAAATGTGTTTTGCCTCAGGCAACTTGAAAGAACAGCCCCAAATTTGGAGGTAGAATCTGTTATTGCGTTCAATTAAAATCCTGCGATTCGTAGCAGAGGTGGAGGACGGTCGGCGCACGGCTTTGGCAGCTTGATTAGCAGAAATGCATTAATTATAGACACGGCTGTGTTCCAATGTGATTAAAAACTGCTAAAATGAAAGGGAAATGTAGGAGTAGGTTAGTCGGGATAGGGCTGGAGCGTCAAGCCCTGAGAATGCGGTAAATAAGAGAACAGGATGGGCTTGCAGAAGCAGCCCTCGTGAGAAAGGCACTTGAACTTCCCAGCCACCGGAGGGATGTTAATGAACAAAGTTGACGAGATAAAAATGCAAATTGGTTTTGGGAATCTTAAAACCAAGAGACAGGTGCTTCTTTAAAATTAGAAATCGGCTTCTCATTACTCAGACTACATGCAGGGTGACTAAGTTCAGATTGGTTTTTGAAGTCTTACATGCTTTTACCATATTTCTACTAAAATACAAACGCAATTAATCATTTTAAAAAAGAGTAACAACACATATGGCTCCAAAAAAACTGCAGAGAGAAACTATTAATTAAATTTTTCTTGGAATGTGTTCATTTTATGGAAGTATTTTCTCAATATGACGGAACGAAAGATTAATATCATTATAAAATTAAATTTCACTCGTAGAATATATAAAATTACATGAAGTCAAAACATAGACTGCCATTTTTAAAAATAAAAATATAACTTAATCTTTTGACTGGATACCTAAGGTACAGGTCACTCTGAACAATCACCTGCCATCAAATGTGATGATGTGAGGTCCTGTCAGTGAGTAACAGCTCATGGTGGGAATATCCTGGGAGGAGAAAGACAGAGTAATGGAGTAATTTAAAATCACACAGGGCTTACACTGACACTATAGGTGGGTTACATTATCTCTTGTCTTTATTACTTATAGTTTGACGTGATTTCATTATTAGATCTTTCTACTGAGAATACGAGAAGACCGCCCAAACAATTTAATCTATCTGAATCTGATTTACAAATGTGCATTATGGGAAATGGGAGCAGAGCATTGTGTTTTCAGACATTATATGAACTGTCAACTGCCAAGTATAGTGTCCTCCAGACTGACTGGCAGCCATAATAAAATGACTGGAAAAGGCTATAGGAAAATATCTTCATTGTTCATCAGTTTGATCTTACACTCATCACAAGAGAAATCAAAACTAGGTAAATTTATTCAAAGAAAAAAAATCTTCACTTTTTACCCTCAAAACACATATTGCACTGATTGTGACTCTGTATTTGGTACTTTGTGTAGACCCCCTTCTCCTGTAATGCTGTAGGTGATGGGAGAGCACATTTAAAGGGGTCTGAGACCACTCCTCCTCTGTGTAAAACCTCTCAAGATCCTCCAGAGTCCTCAGTGCTTATTTTGTAGACTCTTCACCCACAAGTTCTCATCTTGGTTTAGGTCTGGCGACTGGAAGGGTTATCGCAAAAGCTGCATTCTGTGCTCTGTGAACAATCTTAGTGTGGATTTGGAGGTATCCTTTGGATCATTGTCCTGCTAGAAGATCCACCCACGACCCCGTCTTAACCTCCAGGCAGTAAGATTTTGGTCTAAAATCTCCAGTTCTTTGATTGTCTCAATAATACCAGATATGCTGCATAACAAGATTCCCAGGGCCTTTTGAGAGAAAAACAGCCTTAGAGCATCACAGATCCTCCACCATGATTCATAGTGGGAATTAAGTTCTTTTCTTCACGACCTTGACTTATTTTACACCAAACCCGCCTCTGGTGTTTGTTGCAAAAAAAGTTCTATTTTTGCTTCATCCGACCACAAACCTTCCTCCAATACCAGTCAATTATCCAGCTGTGATCCTTAAAGAAGATGATGCCTCCCAAATCATATTCCTTCACTGTCTGTCAAGGTAAAACAGGTTTGTGTCTTCCTCCAGGTAAAGTCACCTCAGTTACATCTGTCTGAGACATCTTAATTATTGCTCTAGAAGTGGAAAAGGGGATTTTCTTTCATGCAGCAGTTTTTATAGCCATTGCCTGATTTATATAGGTCAACAACCTTCTGTTTCATTTTATCTGTGCATTCTCTGGTCATACCCATGTTGATGAATGACTAACGGAGTCTGTCCTTTGTGTTACCTCATAATTATACCTCAGTGCAACTGGAAGTCATGCATCAACACTGAAGAGTTTTGTTCATGACAATTTTTATGGGTACCAATAATTGTGACAAGGGAAAAAATGTTACTTGATTTCTTTTCTTTGAATACATTTGGCACAGTGAAACAATAAATTCATGATGTGAAAGTAAGATTAAGCTAATGAACAATAAAGAATTTTTCCAAAGCCTTTCTTGGTCATTTATACAAGGGTGATTTTTTGGTTGTTTTTACCCTGTCTGGGGGATGTTGTACCTTTGACATTATCAGAAATATTAAGGCTGAAACATTACATTGCCACGAGTAAAACAAAAAATGCCAGGGCATTTATAACAGTTTATATCAGTCTTTTTTAAAACACTATAATAAAAATATTATTTCCAGCTTATAGTTATAATTGTTCCTAATGAAAATAACATGAAGATCGTGTTTTTCAGGTCACTTCCCAATAAATCCTTCAAATTAACACATCATATGCAAAATGTTTGGAAACTACACCATCTGCATTACAAGAAGATACGTGACACATGCAGAAGAGCCCATGCCCATGGCAAGCTATTCAGGAAGCAAAGCATACAAGCAATGACACCCAAAGTGGTCTTTTAGCACAGTGGGGGCTGGCAGCCGACAAGGCTGACACAAGTGTTGTCACCAGTGACATGAGACAGTGCTGTCAGTCAGAGGACTGTCCGGCACTGGTCCCAGCCAGGGGTGACATTAGAGCATTTGGGCCCCATGAAAGCATATCATATTACCTCCCACCAATCCAATTATGGTCCAAATCAGGGCCCCTTGGAATCATTTTACCACTGAACCCTGTTATGGTGCCTCTGGTCCTGCTGACTCACAGCAATGCCTGCAGATCTAACCAGCATGCCGACAGGGTAAGGTTAAAGGTCTATGAGCTCAAAACATCTGCAACTAGACCAGGCCAAAAGGCATCACTAAGCCAGAATGTTCGAGCACCAGCACAGAGACAACTCTCTCTGTTGCTAAGGGAGATTTGTCCTGGTGACAGGAGAATAGCACACATTTTTATATTCATACTCTATTAAAGACCCAAGAAGAGTTATTATGCCATAAATTCTCAGAAAATTATAGCACTAGAATTTCAAGACATTTAGAAAGGTGAAACAACAGGCAAAACTCGGTTACGGCTGACTGAGACCAATAATTGTATCCACTTATTACCACTGAATCAATCGAAAATAAGTTGGGGACTGAGTAATGTAGGTATAATTTGGGGGTGTCATTAGGCATGTATGGACCTGAGCTTGAAACCAAAAAGTGACCACAGCCGTAGCTTTGAGAGGGATATTTAATATGAATTGCTTCAATGAAAATATCCAAGAGGGCACTATGCACTCCCTTTGTTGATTTGATTAAGCCGAAAAGTGATATTCCTGGAAGGTTAGAATAATTCTTCTTCTTCTGTCTTGTGTAATACCTAATATGGATTTACCTTTGTGCATTATTTCATGAAAACTGTAGATGCAGGTGCAGATGGAAGTCAGGAGGAGTCGTCAAAGCTGAGGTGAAGGGTGAGGATACAATTGTTGCTTGGCTCGTTGTCAGGGCAGGGGACGGAAACGGTGCTGTGAACAGTCACCAAGTGCACCATGCCTTCTTCTGCAATGTGGAAACCCCAGATATAAACTGAAAAAACAACACAATTCATGTTACCAAGTCCACACCTGTCACAACAAAGCTCCTTTGCGCATGCTCTTTATTTGTGGGGGCCACCTACACTTACAAACCTCTAATTTGATGACCAGTCGAATTAGTCTTTGGACTGGTGCTAGCGTGCCTGTAACTTGCACAGAGCATCACAAGTAAAAATAGAAAAACCTTAATACTAGCATAAAATATGTGGCTTTTTGTGGCAAAAGACCACCTGTTGGTTGTGTTCATAAGAAAGGTGGATACACTGCAGGAGATCTGTAGAACAGAGCTAGCAATAGAACAGCAGCTGAAATGATGCTGCAGAAATGTTTCATAGCAGAATATGAAAAGACAACAATCATCTTGTAAAAGCAAGAACTTCATACAGCCCCTGACAACAATAATACCAAACAAATGTAAAATTTACTTCATGCTGTTTAGCGTAGAAAAGTTAAATTTATTCGAAAGCTATTTTAGAACTGAATATTCTCAATAGAATATAGAGGATTCCCTTTGCCTAAAGATGGCACTGATAACTTTATCTAACCAGGTAATGTATGGTCTGATGGTATCTGGATATGAACATCTGAAACACTGACAGATGTTTAGAAGAGCCCCCACATTTAATGCAACGTTACACGGGTTCTCTCACAAACCCCCTGACTCTACCAGCAGGAATGTGAACTGTACCTTCTTCACTTTAACCTTCTTTCGACATCTGGTCCTAGTCTAAGCATCATACCCAAAGGCCAGGAGCATAGAGGTACAACATGACATCATCGCCACAAGAAGCTTTATCAGTGCCACATGTGCATTCAGTCATGCATTATAATTGCACATTGTATGTGATATATGTCATGTGCTACATGTATAGACCAATAATATTTGTACTGTGCCAGCGTCAACTTTCTGCATTGGACTACTTGAATATGCACAACACTACTGTATTAATCACATGCCTAACGTGAACTCCTCTGTTGTTCCAACTTTAGGGGGATCACACTCCTCAGCCTCCCTGGGAAGGTCTATGCCGGGGTACAGGATAGGTTGGTTGAACCTCAGATCCAGGAGGAACAATGCGAATTCTGTCCTGGTTGCAGAATGCTGGACCAGCTCTACATCCTCACAGGGGGGCCATCAGGTCCCTGTATAAACAGAGCGAGAGTTTAGTTTGCATTGCCAGTAGTAAGTCAGACTCATTCACGGTAGGTGTTGGACCGATTCTGTTCATAACTTTTATTTCTAGCTGTAGCCAAGGGCCAGAGGGCTCCAGTTCAGGGACCTCAGGATCATTTCTTTGCTTTTTGCAGATGATGTGGTCCTATTGGTGTTGTTGGGCTGTGACCTGCAGCATGCACTGGGGTGGATTGCAGCTGAGTGTCAGCCACCTGGGATGAGGATTAGCACCTCCAAATCTGAGGTCATGATTCTCAACCAGAAAAGGGTTGATTGCCCTCTCCTGGTGGGGAATGAGTGAGGGCCTCTCAGGGTATCTCAGAGTCTTGTTCATGAGTGAGGGAAGAAGCGAGTGGGAGATCGACAAGTGGAATGGTGCAGCATTCGGGGGTAATGAGGATGCCATACTGGTCTGTCATGGTAAAGAGGGAGGTGAGGCGGAAGACAAAGCTTTCAATTTACCGGTTGATCTACGCTTCTACCCTCACCTATGGTCACAAGCTTTGGGTAATGACTGAAAGAATAAGGTCATGGCAGAAATGAGTTTCCTTTGCAGGGTGTCTGGGCTCAGCCTTAGGGATACAGTGCAGGCCTCAGACATTCGCTCAAAGTATCGCTGTTCCTCTGCCTCAAAAGGAGTCAGCTGAGATGGTTTGGGCATCTATGTAGGATACCTCCTGGAAGCCTCCCTAGAGAGATATTCTGGGCATATCCTACTAGGAGCAGACCCTGGGGCAAACCCAGGACACGCTGGAGACATTATGGACTCTATTTTCCATTGGCGCAAAGTGGTCTTGCTACATCTGTACCGGCTCATTGCTCATTTTTCTGCCATGCACACATGTGGTCAGAATAGCAAATGATTTTGGGCCCGCTCTCTGCTCATAGGAGTGGTGTTTTTTAAATGAGGTGTGGCTGGGTGCATTGTTGCCGTGTAGCTATTTTATGGCAGCAAAGTGACAGTGCACTTTTGACCAACAAAAACTATGTCTAAAGGCAGTGGTGCATTGTTAAATGGTATTTAAGCAGCACATCATAGAAATTGGTGCACGATGCTTGTTACGGACAAAGGTACGCCCTCCAGGGTGCACTAATGACTTTTTGTTTTTTATTTTATTTATATGTGTTTTATTATAGAGTACTGGTGCTTTCATGGTGTGGCATGGTGGTGCAGTGGTTAGCACTTTTGCCTCACAACTCTGGGACCACGGTTTGAGTATCCGCCTGGGTTCTATGTGTGTGGAGTTTGAATGTTTTCCCCATGTCGTCATGGGGTTTTCTCCGGGTACTCTGGTTTCCCCCCACAGTCCAAAGACATGCTGAGGCTGATTGGGGTTACTGAAATTAAGGGGTTATACCCCTTAGGTGTGAATGGTGTGTGAATGTGCCCTGCAATGGGCTGACTCCCTATCCTGGGTTGTTCCCTGCCTCATGCCCAGAGCTTAAGGCAGGGCTATTCAATTCAAGCCCTTGATTCCAATTCCAGACTTTGTTTTCAGTTCTCCCAGGTAGTTAGTTTAATAATTACTGATTCTGATTGGTCAGAGGTGTCACACCTGGCTCACAGGTGAAGGAAGGCTGAAAAATGCAAGAGGACTTCATACCTGTTTCCAGCAAGAATAAATCTAGGAAATTGCAACCTAGGTGGTTTACTAGGGAAATA
>JAODJW010000035.1:3699479-3712035 GCA_026777045.1 Hyperopisus bebe | reverse complement strand
ACCCGAGACCCGAAGTAATAGATTGGGACCCGACCCGGACCCGGCTGACCATTTAAAATATGGACCCGAACCCGTACAGGTCCCGGGTCGGGTCCCGGGTCCTCGGGTCTCGGGTCCTCTGTGAAGACCTCTACACGTGATGACTGCATGTTCAGAGGCTGTCACAGTACTACAAAACAGACCGATGTTAAACTTAGCGATTTCAGCCTGCATAACATTTCAGCACTGTCAGTACATCTCTCTTTTTTGCCAATTATCTGTCAATGGATCTCAGCTTAGTGACTGCTAAAAATATTGCACTAATGTTACGTATTAAGGAATTGACGGTCCATAGACAGGTCGAATAAACAAAGTATATGGCATGGCTGATGAAGAAGAATTAATGAAAATGGTGTGTCCATTTGCGCCTTGAAGGTTTTGAATTTATTAAAAAATAAAAAGAACTTTTGCTATAGTCAATTTCTTTTATATGTACACTGTTGTACATATTTTACAAAACTTGTGATCTATATCATGGATTATAATTCTAACCAAAAATACATACGTATATGACATTCTGGCCTTACCACTCATCCTTACATAAAACTCAGACAAGTCATTCAGAATTCTGGTAGGCATTTGCAATTTGTTTACTAAACCAATAAAGTGTTCTTAAAGAATAATAATAATAATTTTTTTTGACCTTGACACATGTCATTGATGCCTTCTTCATCTGGTGGACATAGATTGGGTCTGAAATCTTAAAAAGTACATACATTTAGAAGATTCAAGCAATATTTCATTGTAATAGATTTTCCATTTCATTTGCTCCATGAGGACTGTGTCCTTGTGTAGAATAAAATTGACTGGTGAAGATTTTACTTCAAGAAATACAGCCTTAGGCAGAGTATTGGGGAAAGAAATTCCTTTAATTATAGACAAGCTGTGTTTTTCATACTAAAAATTATCATACAAAAATATTATGTTGCTAAAGAATATCTTCTCTTTTCTTGATTCAGTTATTTCTACAATAACTTTCAATTTAGACTCCCATGCCTCTGTGCCTTAGAGATGAAGCAGAACAAGAGTTCTTTTCTTTTTCACCCTCTTTCATTTTGTGACTGAGCACATTCTTTAGCTGGATACATGAAAAAAAAAAATAACAACCATCTCAAACAAAGACATTTTTCCTGAACCGACCCTTAATCAACAACCTCAAACACCTACTATGAAGACATGGTTCCTTGAGGCAGAAACAAAAGTGAAGGGAACTTCAAATAAGAAGTGCAGCCTATCCTGTAATATCAATTAATACATAGCACAGAGCACATATTTCAACCAGTAGTTACTTTATTGAATTAGAGATCAATTTTCCATTTGTATGATTGCATGGACATGGCATAACATTGGTAATGCTGGATGTAAAATATTTTTCAATCTATTTTTTTAATTGTCTTCGATTAGCTTGAGCCGACCCCATTCTTGATTTTCATGCATTTTATTAGCGTTTGATTTTGAGTTCCCATTTGCAGGTAAGAAATTGTCTCCGCCCTCGGCTTGAAGCTCAGCTAAAATAAGCAGTCAGGAGGCAGAGTCCTGTTTCCTCGGACCTCTGGCACACACTCACGCATTGGACGGGCTGGCTGGTCTTCTGCTTGTGTCGATGCGCTTCATCTAAAGGCATGCCATTGAGGGGCATTTTTGACTGTAAAACTGCCATAGTAATTGCCCTGTGATGGACTGGCATTCTATTTGTGCTTCTCTGAATTGTGGTGAATCTAATTAGGTAAGCAGTTACTGAAAAAAACATATAAGGATCCAATATAAATTCCAATATAATGGACTATTCTTCCACACTGAGATTATGTTTCTGTGGGTGCAGAAATTTACTCCTGTCCTTCCATTGAAAAATATAGTGAAAATATAACATTTTCCTCTCTGGCTCTGCCCCCCCCGCAATTCATCACCATGTATACCCCAGCATTAATACCTTTAGAATTTTTTTTTGATTCAGTAATAAACCCGGGAAGAGCTGCTATCAAAAGTATATAACTTGCATTCTGGAAATGCTCCAGTGTGTCTGCTAATTAAAATAAATTTCCCAAGGCCAAGTAAATGTATTTATAACTGATGCTTTGAGTTTATAAATTCTGTGATAAAATGACAGGGTTGGTTTTTAAGCAGATGACAGAAAAGTGTGGAATAAATGAAAAACATAAATACAGAAAATTATAATGCTTTAGTTGGTTTTGGATGGAATCCTGAGCAGGCATAGCAATACAGAATGACTTAGAAAACCTCTTTAAGTTCATGTTATTCAGATAAGTGTAGCTAATAGATGTCAGCTAAACAGACACAAAGACCTTGCCTTCAGAGCACCAGGCCACACAGCCCTGCTAGTAGACATCGGAGTCTCCACAGCTCTGCAGGGAGAGGGGGGTGTGAGACAAGCAGCAGTCCTTGATGCAGCCTGAAACAATCTCCAGGTGGCGCTAGCTGGTGGCCGGTCCACATCCCCAGGTTTGGGACATGCCTGATTCCCCAGTGACAGCCACAGGAGAGCTTGTGCCTGGAAGACAGGGCCGTCACAGGTCAGGGGCGCGACAAGGCTGCGTACACTCAGGCCTCCTGTGGAGAGCCGCTGTCTTGTTTCAGCCAGAATGTACTGGACTCGGCAACGGGAACACACTGATTGGTTCAGCCTGCCCATTTACTGACAGCTTTATCTACTGAAAGTTTTTTCCAAGTCATTTACCAGACTGGTATGCAAACCTAACACACACACAGACAAAGGCACACCTCCAGTCTTATATTCCGTCATACTCCCTTTAAATTAGGAAGCTTTTTTGCCAGCTTGTTTTGGCTTTGAGTTCAACAATGACAAAGCACTGTTAATCTGCATGATTCCATTGCTGCATTAGTAGTTACATTACATTCACTTACAGCTTCAAATCTGCTAAAACAGATTGAAAACCCAAAATGTTTACATTAGTGTTTTCCTTCCCGGAATATGCACACCTAACCTAAGCTGTTTCCAGAACTTGTAATCATACACAAAATGAATTGTTTATTATGCAGCTTCAATATATATTTTAATACTTCTCTGAAGAATTACATTATTTTTCTATTTGTTTCTATCAGGGAAATGAATTTTGAAATTGACACCGGAGTATATTGTTGGCATCAAAACCATATAAATCAATGAACATGATGAAATAAACTCATGCTGTTCATCGAAAGTACATGTCTGTGAAACCTGAATAAGGCAAAACAATCCCAGTTTCATAACATCAATCAGTGAGTGTCATTTCTTTAAGCAGTTATGGAACTGTCACATACAAGCTAGGATTTTCTTTTATTGTTTACTTGTTTTCTGTCTTTTTTGTCCATTCTAGTCTAAAATCTAGATTCAGGGTCACTGACTTCAAATTATTGGAAATTGTCCTTTATGAATACAATTTTTGTAAACCTTTAAAGTTTGAGAGAATGCCAGGGTGAAGTAACCCAGCAGTAGCCATGGTAACCATTACGAGAACAACCAGAGTGTGCGGGCATGTGAGTCTGGCCAGGCTTTGGCTTACTTCCCACATGACTGGTGGGCATCCCCATGCCCCTCTTCTCCATCATGAATCAGTCCCAGCCCAGGGACAGCGAGTGGATGTAGATCAGGTCCTCGATGGCCGTATGCTGGACCTGTATGGAGTCAAAGTGCATATGGCGGAGAGGATTCCTGAGGATCCGATAGCCAGCCGGACTGCAGGCTTAAGTCATGAAGGGAAAAAAGTGACGATGGCAATTCAGAGACATTTCATGAGTATGCCTAATGTGATACATGTACAGCTTCAAACAACCAAGAATACAAACATCTAAATCACATCATTGCAAACAAACATAATTAACTACCAATGTTTAGATCAGGGGTCCCCAATCGGTGGACATTATTTAATCCGGATTCATTGGTATAAAGTCCCATCAGATATTCTGCAGAATATGCTGTACTGTAAGGATAATCCATCCATCAATTTCCTAACTACATACACAGTACAGTGTGACATGAAAGCACAAGTTTCAGACTCACATTATGTGGGGTTTTCAGATAAACAGTAACAAGAGAAGTGCATTTGATGATTATGTTTCACTTATACAGTCTGCATTGGGGTAAGAGAAATTTGTTTTTTTCATATAGCTTGAAGCAGTGCAAATTGAGACCATAAGTAAATCTGACCCTGGGTTCCTAAACGTCAATGAGTAATGAATGCAGCACATATGCAGACACGTGAATACACTTGCAAACACAAACACAGGCACAAGCAAGGCTCCTAAACATCACTGAGTGATGAATGCAGCATGAACACACAGATAGACACACAAGCACACTCGAGGCTCCTAAACGTCAATGAGTGATCAATGCAGCACACAGAAACATGCACAGGCATATGCAAGGTTGCTAAACTCCATCGAGTGATCAATGCAGCGCACACGTAGACACGCATACACATGAGAACACACAAAGACACACGCAAGGCACCTAAACATCAGTGAGGGATGAATGCAGCACACACAGACACACACAGACATACGCAAGGCCCCTAAATGTCAATGAAAGATGAGTGCAGTGCACACACACAGACACACGCTGGCACACATAGACACATTTCAGGTCATTTTATGTTTTAGTTGGAGGGGGGATTTCAGATCAGATAGAGTAACACACCTTCAGCGAAACCCTTGTACTCTAAACTTTCCATGGAAAAGGTCACCAGACGCAATGATGCACGACTGGCACCACGCAGATCCAAGTGAACTGGGGCCAGAAATAGAAGAATGACTTTTGAAGCAAACCTCTTCAATCCCTTGTCATTTTCTGTGGCAGAGCTCTGGAAAAACCTTTTTCTTTCCACACCTGAACCAAAATGGGTCAAGATACTTGGGCGTGCAGCCATTTGCATTGCTAATTGTGACAGAGGAAAAGGCCCTCGCTCACTCAGAATATTTATGCACTTCAATAGACCATCTGCAAATCTTAATGTCACCCCTGCCGTCCGACAGGTTCCTTTTTATAGTAAAAATAATAAGAAAATCTATATTATCAAATCTATCCTGACATGCCTCTTGCATTAGTGCTGAATGTCTTGGCTACTAATGGAAAGGCTTGTGCTTTGTGCCCTACAATCCATTGGTGAAATAGTATGTCTGTAGGCAGCTTATTTCCATTCTGTAAGTAAACACAAATCTCCTTCATGTCTTTGCTGGCATTTGCACAACAGACCCTGTCTAATATCAAGGACATTACTATGCAATTATGGACATATTTGACCAATAGAGTCACACTTTTAGTTTCCACACATCCAAAATGCAAATAACACTAAAAGTTCACCTGTATATTACATGTACCTCCATAAATAGTCAACATGTACATATGCTTGAGAGAGGTCGAATTTTAGAGAGGTCTTTAATATGAGACTAAATGTCACATTTAAAGGAAGCTCTTTAGGCAAATAGTATTGCTCAGAATATGAATCAAGCTAGAACATTTACCACACCCAAAATATTTATTTACTGACAAGTTATGCCAAATTGTTCTGATATATTTCAAACCTTCATTCAAAAAGGTTATTTTTAGCTATGGAGGAACAAATCCAGTAATATGATTTTCAACACTCTTTCTATCTTCTCCTCTACAACGAATTTCCATCTCGTCAAACCCCTGCTGTTTAACGATAACAATAAGTGTGGGAGGGCAGTTGTTGTTTTAATTAAACACTGGGTAGCTGGAATAGAACAGTTTCAAAATAACTAAACCAAAATATGACTAATATACATTTGCTTTATATCTTCCTTCATTTTCGTTGACATAAAAGTAACTGGTGGCAAATCACACTAATTTTTGAATGGGCAGAGAATACGTGCATGTTCTTTGAAATACATTAGCAACTATAGTTGCTTAAATGATGTCAATGACTGAAGATTGCATTTGTCACATACACAGTTATACTGGTACAGATTGCAGTGAAACATAAATCTGGTCTTCCCCTGCAACAGTGCAAAAAGAGAGTTTAGATAAATAAAGGTTAAATCAGAAAGGGGGCTGTAGGAAATTACAGCATCTTATTCCCCGGCCAGCCCTGTCACTTGCTCCACCCATCTAATCTGTACTTGTCCAACCATCAACAACCTGTACAATTTCTAGAAGTATTTGATGGATCACCTGGAAATGTGAAATTAATAAATGTGTTTTTGAGCTATCGTCTTAACAAGCAAAGTGTCTGCAGTGGTGCTAAAACCATATGTATTCCCTGCAATCTGGGGAATACAATTAAATTAAGTTAAAAAGGGGGAAGAGTGATGGGCTAAAAAGATGATATGTAAGTGCAATTTAAGTGGGTTTAATCAAATTAGATTCTTTCATTTATAGCAGGGGTAAAATGTCTGACTTCTGAAGAGTAATGACATTATATGACATTAAAGTTATGACATATTGTCACTGTATGCTGTAAATTAATGGACAGGCTGATGCGTGAACAACTCCCCCCCCCCCCCAAAAAAAAAAAAACCTGCAGAGTCCGTATATTTGGGCCAAACTAGGTGGCTCGTTTTTCCCGAGGAGGGATTGTTTGTTCAAAACAGGACACAGTAGCAAAAAACAACCAAACACTGTTACGCAGCTGAGATCAATTTAAGACAAAAACTGTTTATGAAGCAATGGATAAAGTAAATTACCACTCTCATGATCATGCCTGCTAGTAACAACTGAATCCTTTCAATTGCTCAGCTCCGCATCACATCGGCATAGTGTGCAGAAAGCATGAAGACCGTCTCTCCTATTCTTCTAAATGAATGTGTGTTCTTCAGTTTTTCATTTAGGCATTTTGAATGAGAGCACTCACTGCAAATAAAATATTTGGGTGGGTGGGGGATTTAACCACTTAATGGTAGTAAGAAGCGATATACCAGTTCATACCGAAAACTTTTTTTAATTATTTATTATATGAATTTTTCTTACACCACAATAATAATAATAATAATAATAATAATAATAATAATAATAATAATAATAACACATTTCATTTGTAACACACTTTACATTTAAAATTAATCTCAAAGTGCCACAAAATAAGTCATCCTAAAAAAAGCAAAAAACACCTACCTAGGATGCACAAGTGAGTCAAAAATGACCCGGTGAGGTTGTTTTCTTGCAATATCTTTGTTTATGGAAAATTGTTATCGTTTCATATTCCAGGTATTCCTCAAATAACATGTTTTTGATATCATTCCATTAAAAATTTTAGGTTACCTGTTATACTTTTTAAGAAATTGTAATATTTGTATTACTACCCCAAGCTTCCATAAGTTGGTCGAAAATGATCCACATGCATTTCCCATACAATTCCATGGGAACCTGTGATTCTTATCAATAGTGGCTGTCAGGGATATATTTACTGTGGACCACACACCCTATATCAGAAGTGTCACCGATCAGGAAGATTAATTTACACAGCAAAACCTGATGCACGCATCCCATACGCAACAGATGGGATGGTTTACACAGGGAGACAACCAGGGGAAGAAGTTCAGAAGAATCTGGGGGAAAACATTGTCCAGCAGTTGTGCAGTAGATTCAGAAACAGGTCGCAACATCACCACAGATAACTTTTTCACCAGTGTGCCTCTTGCGCAGCATCTCCTGGAAATGGATCTCACTATTGTGGGAACTCTATGACAGAACAAGCCAGACATCCCTCCTCCGGTAAAGGCTTCCAAGTCCAGAGAGGGTCACAGCACAGAGTTTGGATTCAATGCCAGCATTACCATGGCCAGCTATGTCAGAAAGAAAGGAATGGCTGTTGTCCTCCTGAGCATGATGCACCATGATAAAATGATGGATGAAAACAGCAGAAAGAAAAAACCAGAAGTGATCACATTCTATAACAAGACCAAAGTAGGTGTTGACACCATGGACCAGATGGTTGGCACCTTCACCTGCAAGCGACAAACACAGAGGTGGACCATGGTGCTGTGGTACAACATCCTTGACATTGCCACCCTAAATGCCTAAACCTTTTTCACGACTCAGCACCGTGAATTCAACAGAGGTATCATGCACGATGACTCTTCCGCAAAGAGCTCTCAAAGGAGCTTGTCACACCAAACAAACAAACTAATTTATTTTTGTATAGCACGTTATCACAACATTACATTGTCTCAAAGCGCTTTACGGTATCCCCATCCAAAACCGCCCAGTGAGTAAGCCATAGGCGACAGTGGCAAAGAAAAACTCCCTAGAAGGAAGAAACCTTGGGAGGGACCAGACTCAAAGGGGGGGCCCATCCTCCAGGGGCCGGCAGGGAGAGTCAAATAGGAGAGATGGCTAAGTGCCGAGTCATACTGTTCAAATCATAAAATTTGAGACACAACCGGGGAGCAAGCCAGTGCCAACGCTCCTTCCAATCGTCCAGCCACCAGAAGTAAGGCAGCATGGAAGATGACACAGGCAGAACAGCGAGCTGGGTGCAAAGACGTCATGGGTAGTGGGGATGTGACATGTAGCAGGGTGTGCTGGATATCTTGATAGATTGAGGTCTCCAGGCAGCACACCCCAGGAGGATTAGGGGAAATAACAGTCATTACCCACACATGAGGAGTTGACTGGAAGGCTGCGCACAACTGCAAACCCGAATCATTGAAGCCATGGGAAGGTGTGGGGTGACAAAAGCCACAACCCAGCCACAGAAAAGAAGCAGACAGGGCTGACCGAAGAGAAAGATGCGTCAGATCTGCCCAAGTAACAAAGATCGCAAAGTCAGCAATAGGTGTGGGAAGTGCAATGTGCCTGTGTGCAATGATCACAGCCGGAAAGAGGTAGTGTGTCACAACTGCATACAGTGAGGAGACAAGAAGGCAAAACAGGGACTATCACATCAAAAGCTTCAGCAAACATGGACACTTACCTGCAAGAGAATAGAAAAGAAAGAGAAACTGTCAATGACTGGACATTTACACACATACACATAATGAATGTTGCTATTCTTCTATTGCTGTTCTGTGTAATATTAGTTTTTTATGTTATGAAATATGTTATGAAGTGAAAAATAATAAAATTTCAAACATGAAATCATTCTTGTGTGGTCCAAAATGTAATACAGACTATGTTATAATTCATTATTCGTAACCAAAATGACAAAAATACATTGATTTTTATTAGTGGGTCATAAAAGAGTGTAGGGTCATATCACTCGTGCATATGTGCATATCACTTGCTATTGTGTTAGGGTCAGTGCTGACCCGTTTGTAAGTTTAAAATGCATAAAAGCACCACATAAATTTATTTACTGCATCAAGGATTTTTGACTTTGCCAGGAACTTCTATTTAAACAAAATAATAATAATAAATTCAATTATAAATGCTCTATTCAAGATTACAGCTCTGGTGTTCAGGTCAGCACCGACCTGTTTTTAAGTTTAAAATGCATAAAAGCACCACATAAATTTGTGTACTGCATCAGGAACCTCTATTTAAACAAAATAAATTTAAAAAAATCACTTGGCAAGGCATGCCCTGACATGTAAGGCAAGATAACACCAATTCAGTTTATTTATATATTTTTCTTGAGGTTTATTTTACCATTATTTTTTTTATTGAAAACGAGAGGTATGCTGTTAAAAGAATGGTCCAGAAAGACACACCAAAAATATTAAAACCAATCTTTTCATGGATAAGTAGCTTAACAAGGTAATCAAGAGATAAGAAACAAATTGGATGATAAATTATTGTTTTGAGGGTATTTCATTCATGCTGGTTAACACACATTTACCGAGTTGGCTGAACATGGCATTTGCTGCAGTTGAAGGCACTTTGCAAGCTGATATAGTAAAAAGAAAAACACAAAAGTACCGTTTGGAAGTATTTGGCAGACGAGCTTGGAAAGGCTAAGGATGTCGATAAGCCTCCATGCAAACAGTGCTACAAAGTTGTGGCATCAAGTAAAGTCAAGTAGCTTAACTTTAGCCATTTATCTATAAGCAGTTAGCCAAAAAACATGTTAGCCGTATGATATCATTAAGGTTGCGGACAGGCACAATAAAAAAGCAATGCAAAAACGTAAAACAAAAATGTGTCCTGTAAAATCCGGTAAAATGTGGCAAATGCCCAGTCATACTTAAAAAAAAAAATACCATTGTACACCATGAAACCGATATAACTTTGAAAAATACCGTGATATAAATTTTTGGTCATACCGCCCAGCTCTACTAATAAGTATTTTTTTTTGTGGTGAATCCATAAAAATAGTATGCGACTTCCTTCTTTTTTCCACAAAAAAAAAAAAAAAAAATATTATGCACTCATCTGGATCACCAGTAATTTCCAACATTTTGGTCTATGCCTCATATTTAATTTTTTGTCCCTGTATCAAACATGCTTTAATGATATCGGTGTAACGTGCCAGTAAAAAGTACATGGACGTAAAATTAAAGAATGTATGTATGAATATGCATTCAATAGATTAGATAATGGATATGTTAGTGAAAACTAATGACAACAGTGTTGTTTATGTAGTTTTATATTAGGCTGTCCTTGGCCCTGTACTACGAAGCTGGGTTACTGACTAATTGGGGTAACTTGTCGGATTTAAGGTAATCTGGGCAAAATGTAAGTGAACGAATATGAAGTCCATTTAAACTGTGGTACCTTAAATCCGACCAGTTACCCTGATAAGCCAGTAACCCCGCTTCGTAGTACAGGCCATGGGTCTTGAACTCAGCCCCTGACTATTTTCCTCAATTTTCTTCACTTGCTCTAAGTCAGACTTATTAATTCAGCGTATTAGGCAAAACAATGAACCTCTTTGTTGAAATTATGAAAATATAAACTGCAGTGGCTATGATTAAAAATCCAAATATTTTCATACAGCAACCAATATAATGCATTACAGACTGAAACCGTTGTCCTTGAACAGAAATGTATTAGCCTAGGTATATCTTAGTACTGAAAGACTTTTTAACACGTACATTTATACCGTGTTGCTGCACTTTAAAAATGCATGTCTACATGGGTTCTTTTTAAATGCGTAGTTTTATGCCGCCTTAACACTGGTATTTTTTACCGTCTCTAAGGGGGTAAAATGTTATGTGGAGAGACATCCTGTTTCACGGTTTATTCCCCGACGGTGCATGGGAACTGTTTGGTCGGAGCAAAAGTTTACACGCTTGTGTTCTGCAAAACACTTTAGTGGAGCATCTTTACATTCCAAATGGTTGTCACCCAACCGCGTCATGAAGCTCTTTACTATAAAGTTGGCCAGGCTTCAACTTCATTTTGCCACTCTTGCTGCCCAAATCACAATGCACTGCACCACTCCGCTCCGCTCCTCGCAGCCTGATGACATACCTTCCCGTAGAGAATGAATGACTTCTGATTGCTTTCACGCTCTTACCACCCACAGTGTGAGCGTACAGTAGGCTGACAATGTATTAGTTGTTAAGATTCTTCAACTCCCAAACCAAACTCAATGTAATAGTTTGTAGATCGCCCTATTGGCCGAGGAAAATCAGGTGTACTCCACCGTCCAGGATTAATGGGAGTTCAGCAACAGTGAGGAAAGCCAAGGAGTAATCTCTAAACATTCTAAATCAGTCTTTAATTAAATTGGAGTCCAATATAATTCAGTTTTACCTAAAAGGGTAAGTAACTTTTCAGGAGTTCTCTGAAGGGTCTTCACGCATCCAGAGCCATTCTAGGCCATTCAGCTGTCCAATTGGATTCTGTCATTGGGCCAGTGGGTAGCTCCCTACACGTACCAATACTTTGCACCAGACAGAGGACATCAAACTGTAACCTGGACTGTCTGGCTTTAGGCAACCGTAGCTGCAAGCATCTGTGACCAGCTGTTTGCTTGGTAACGTTACCTGATTCCTTTTTGAACAAGTCAGTAATTTTAGAACATTTTTTAGTTTTCTTTTCAAGGGCTTTCCTTTTCCTTTACTTCTATTTAAGTGGACTATGCCAATATGATATAAATACATGGGTCTCATAGAGCTGTGGGATCAAGGCAGGCAGGTCATACCATGAGCTGAGAGGCAGGGGGCGTGATCATTCTGCATACACATTTTGCAACAGATCATCTAGTTTATTTCACCATCTGATTAAAGGTCTGCTCTGAATGGTAGGCCAGGCCACCAGGAATTCTCTGGGTGGTTGAGGATATTGAGTCACAAGTTTATTTGTGATGATAAAATCCCTGCACACTACACACACCTTGAGAGTGTAGAAATCAATCACCCCAAGTGACAGCATTCTGTCATATGTTAGCAGAATTGTGGGCAGAAGGACACTACAGCGGTACCTTGGTTTGCGAGCATAATTCGTTCAGGGAACCTGTTTGTAATTCAAAACACTTGTAAATCAAAGTGAATTTTCCCACTATAAATAATGGAAACTCAGATGATTCGTTCCAGAACCTAAAAATATTCATATAAAAATGATTAATACAAAATATAAAATCAAAATACATAAAACAAATTAACCTGCACTTTACCTTTGAAAAGAACCGTGGATGGTGTGAGAGACGAGAGAGAGGAG
>JAODJW010000035.1:3634918-3645995 GCA_026777045.1 Hyperopisus bebe | reverse complement strand
AAGGCAGTTCTGAAGGCGAAAGGGGGTCAAACACCGTATTAGTATGGTGTTCCTAATAATCCTTTGGGTGAGTGTATATGTATGTCTTGGTGCAACATAATAAGCATACATGGTCAATGGAAGATGAAGAACCGTACTGTATGTATTCTTATAAAACATTTTCATATGGGAATTTTCACAAAAGTGCCAGAACCACACCCACCTCCAATATTAAGCCCGCCCCCTCCACAGCTGCTGAACTCCATCTCACCCTAAATCTCACTCCAATATGTTCCTCAAAGTTATTGGCCCTTTTAAAGCTTATGAAATAATATGATCGCCGGGTTTACCATTATTCTACACTGAGCTGAATGCAAATGACGAGCTAATGAGGTGGTAAAATGCAAAGCACATTTAAACAGCCTGCTTTAAATGATCACATGCTAACAAGATGCACAGAGATAGTTCATATTTGATGTCACTAAAATCTTGCCACAAATGGCAATGGAAGCAAAAATATGATTTATGAAAAATATAGACCTGACCCTGTCCATCCATCTTTTTAAGCCTGGTTAGAGTTCTGGAGACATAGGGCACAACATTGCGGGGTAGTCCTGACAATATGCCAGTGCATCACAGGGCACATACACACTTCGACACCCTATCATAGACTACCTGCAATTCAGAGACAGCATTAAGCCTAACTGCATATATTTGAACTGCAACAGAAAACCAGGGAAAACCCAAAACACACTAAGAAAACATAAAAATTCCAACACGCCGAGCACAGGCAGGATTCAAACCCCCAGCCAAGGAGGTGCAAGGTTACCCACTGAGCCAGAGACTTGAAGTCTAAGACCCTTAGGGATGCGTTGCATCATTTATTTAATTGTTGATGCTTTAGGGACTGATCCACCATGGAGGCAGAAAGGTGATAACTCAAAAAATATTTGACAGATCTATTTCAAGATCTGCAAAATTGTCACATGGGAGAAGATCTTGAACTGACCTAATTTGGAGCTGAATTGGACCCAAACTGAAGCAATGCCTCTTAGTAGCAGCAAAGGGAAGAGCAACTGTTGAAGAAGGCATGTTGGGGGCCTAGAGATGGGGGGTTGTGGGAGGGGGAGGGATATATGGGGGGAGGGGTGACAGCGCTTACCTAAAATGTTTCATGAACATTTCACTGTTGGTTAATTAGATTACAAGCCCTACTATTTGTAGCTATGAAACAGTTTAACCATTAAAAACAAACAGAGGTATGGAGCAAAGCCAGGGCTATTGCATATGAGGTTTTTAGCTCTGAGAGGCCTCTGCAGCATAAATAAAATTAAATTCCATCTGTGCGCTCAATAGCTTCTTACTCGGTCCACGTTTGCTCAACTTCATACTAAACTGGTAGAACCCACTTAAGAGAATCCATGTCCAAATAATTTATGACAATTCATTAAGTCATTTATGATTATGTTTAATGCAATATTTAATAAAACAATATTTGCTCCCTCAAAGACTCAATTTTATTACTGTAGGACAAAAAAGAAAATGACAGATAATTGTTCATCAGACTGAAACCAGACAGCAAAACTCGACACATAATCAGTAGGTTTTTCCATAATAATATTTCTGAGTGATATATCAGATGTGCCAGCCCTTTTCAGTACTCTATGACAGAAACACGAATGCAAGGCCATCCAGTTTCCCGCAAGTAAAAAGTAAATGATTGTGATTTAACTCTCAAGGTCACTTTGATCAGAGTCTGTTTTGTAATAAAATCAAATATTCCTTTCACAGAGTTGCATGACAAGATTAAAATTACATTAATGAATGCGGCAATGACTGAAGTTTTTATTTTATCTTATGTAAGAATATTTTGACTTTCACTAAATAAGGACAGTCAGGTATAATGAAGTATTCTTTTAAAAATATTCATTAAAGGTCTTTTTGTGTTTTGGATTAGGAAATTAGCCCCATATTGGGGAAAAAAGGAAATGAAAGAAGGATCTCCACATTTCATACTCTGCATACTAATCTATCTCTATCCTATTGGCTATTAGGTTTAAGACCATGTTAACCAGCAAACAACTCAGCCTATTTAGCTGAAGATTACATATATTCCATGAATATTCCATGAAGCAAATTCCATATATCTGCATCCCACAGACCCTTTTCAGCGAGAGGACTTCCATGATGTGCGAGAATTCTGAATGTCTACCAGGCTGCCAAGTAACATCCTGAAGGGGGATAAATTATTGATGCAAACCAGGCGGCAGGGAGAGGAGGAAACATGTATTTATCCAAGTCACATGGTCACACATGCATATTTACATTCACTGTCTAGCCATGATTTAAGCTATTATCCACAGTCATTATTCTGTCAGTTAAATATATGTGTTTCCTCCATTAAACTGTTAAAAGAGCTGTCTCCAAGCACTTTGCCTTGGACATGGAAGTCTGAAAATGTGCTTTTATGTGGCTTTTCCATAACAATGCATTGTTCTGTTTTCACATATTCATATTTAAAAGTTTCGCTTCCTGGATGAAAATGCAATATCGCAAAAGTACAGCTTCGAATACAATCGAATACAATTGACCAATTCAAGTTGTATCAACTAAGCTGAAAGCAGCAAGCCAGCTGTTTAGCAATGAGCTTTTAAGCAATATTGGAAGGTGCGTTGGACATCTTCCTGCTGTGCATGATGGGAGGAAAAAACACATAAATCATTATTGTTAATCAGCCATCGATTAATGTTTTTATATAAGCAATAGTCAGTTATCCTCCTAATAGTGGAATACTGTATATGTGCATTACAATATTGTAGCACTGGCTTACTCATGTGCGGCACAGCATGCTGGACTGGTGCCACCTATGAAAACAATGTAAATTGTGTAGGTAATTAGAGTCAATTGTGTTGTTATTGTGTTGAATAGTAATGTCATTTGTAGCATTAATGGTAACTGTTGCAAAGCCTGGTGTGCATGCGCCCACAGTGTGTGGTTAGGGCATTCAGAAGGGTCAGCACAGTGGGCAGAGTGGGTTGGGGGTGTGGGCGAGTTGGCGTTTGATGGTCGTGTTCAGCGCTCCCATCTAAACTAAGCTGCCTCATCTTGTTCCTGCTGCTGCGATGCCTGGGTCTGCCTAGCACTACATTATTGCCAAAATATTTTGTTGAAAGGAATTTACAAAACAGCATAGTATTGTTTAGTTTCCTTGTGTATGATGATCCACTTTGACTAATTGGACAACTCCAGCTAATGTCTTGGGAAAGACATTGACCCCCACCCCCCCCCCACCCCCCTACTGCCTGGCATTGTTAACCTACTCCCAGAAGGGTAATATCTTGCACAAAGTGGATCCTCAGTGAACTGTTTTGTTTCACATTTCTGCAGTCATGCCAAGTGAGCCAGTAATTAAATCATTAACAAAACTCCCATTAATGCAGTTTTGATGGCACATCATCTCTCACCCCTTTGGTCCCCCCCGTTATCTCTGACTAAGGATGAAGTCGGCAAACTTTCACCCCAAAGAGCAGCATCATTATCCTCTGCCTAATGAAGAGCACTCCTATTCAAATCATGACTGCACCATTGTAATGGTGAATGTACCCACAATTTTCCCATGATACTTGCTTGCACAGTTCTAACTGTTAAATGAAAAGATATTGGACCCTAGGTACAAATCTATTCAGATACAGCACTGTTAAAATGGCCCATTCCTGTCACAGAAAGTCCTTGAGCCTGTAGGAGTCCAGTGCCATGTCAACATGCTCTCCTTTAGGAGGAAAGCAGGCATTTGTCAGGATTTGATTGGAGATTTCAGCAGTCTGAGTGGTACTTTCCAGAAGCTGTAATCAATGGTTTATTTTCCTTCACAGACTGCATGCCATCACCCGGCACTATGAAACAAGAGGCAGCGGCCATTTGCGTTTCGTCTCAGGAGCCTCCAGAACGTAGTCAATGTTGGGATCAGTGATTCACACACAACCACACTAAGACCAGCTCACTGGAGCCAATGGTGCTGTTTACCACCATTCAAACCATGCATATGAGGTTTGGGCCCCCTGTTGGCCACAGACAGTCACAACATACAAATACACATGTTGACTGTTTCAGAAGATGCTGAAGTGCTATCTAGCTAGAAACTTTGACTCTGGTTATTCATTTATTTTGTTTATGAAACATCTTAAGAGGTTTTGGGGAGTTGGGGCACAAAGAGACTTGCCTCTGACTTATTTTTTTCAAACTTGTGGTTACCACTCATATGAGTGAAGTAAGATCTGTCTCCTTAACTGTAATAACTGCTACCAGGACCATGGTAACAAACATGCAAAATTTTCTGATTCACTCATTTCTCATGTCTATGTAAAATATACGTTTTTTTTTATTGCAAATTCCAGCCTGGTTCTTCCCTGCTCCCTGTCCTAGCAGTGCACTTCACACCTACACTAAATGTTTCCCATTCCTTTTCACCTGAAGTTCACTTGAGGTCATCCTCTGATTTATGAGGCACTGCCGGATAAGCTGACGATCATCTCTGGCATTAGAAAGTGGCTTTTGCCCTCTACCAGGCTGGTTTGTGGTCGCCCCCAGTGTCTCATGCTTCACCTTATTCTTATATACTGCTGTCCTAGAAACTTTGAGCCTTGAAGCAGTCTTCAGCGTAAACCAGATTAAGCAGGATTTTTAAATGCATATTTTTTAAAAGATACAGTCTCTCATATTTTTCCAGAGCTGACTTTTCATGACTTCCTTTCCACTGCCAGCCACCATAGGGTGCAAAAAAATCCTGAACAATCACAGCAAGTGTACAATCATTCTACATAAAACAAAATTAACTAGGAAAATTAGATTACTCTAAATAAAATTAAACCCATGTAATCCAGATACATTCAGATAGCTTAATGATAGTAATCAAAAAATTTTGGCTTGTAATGCGTGACATATAATTATCTCAAGCATGACAGTCTTGTTTCATTCTCTATTCTATGTGATGAATCTATCTCAATTTCCTCAAAGTCATTGGTTGAATGTTCCCAAAGAAGTCCCAAGGCTGGGTTTACAAAGTGTTCATTGCCTGCACTGCTTACTGATAAATGTCCTCTTTTCTGTTCTGCCTGAGAGCTGTACTGAAATCACATTTGTTGTCCTCCCTATGCTGAGGCATGGGGGGCAATGTGACTCTGCAATGACTCTCCTGCCCCAAGTCTTCCAGTCTCTGTTTGACCAATGTTTACAACTGTACTGCAAGTATTGCTTTATACAAATTTTTAAATTTCTTTAGGACTCCTGCCACCCAGTCAGCAAGAGCTTTTGATTTTTCCAGAAGTCAGCTTAGAAGCAGAAAAAGAAAGATCGGACTGCTTTTCTCTTTAATGACCACATTTCCTGGCGAGTTAAAATGTGTGGGAGCTGATTTTGATTGTCCTGTAGATCCAAGTCTTATAAAACTCCTATCTGTGCTGCTGCCAGAGCTGCTTCGCTGCTTCAGCAGAGGCTTTACATCTGCTATTAATCTCTTCAAAATTATCAACAATCATGTGGCCTGTTTTCACAGATCTGGCAAGAAAAGGCACCAAAAAGTGCATTTTCCTGTGTGCACATGGTGCAGTTTTTCCCTTTCAAATCAAAAGTCAGATAAGCGAAATATACTAATTGAAGCAGATCTATGTTATGTCAAAAATTATGCAAACAATTTTATAAATATGCATATATTTAGTTCAATTTGTATTTATTACAAAGTTTAATTATAGTTAATATTAAGTTTATCATATCAGATGTAGCATTTGAGGTGCCAGAGGTCCCGTAAGCACAGCATACAACCACCACACAACCTTTACTTTTGAAATACTTACGTGAAGGTTTGCAGTACTGACCTCCTCATCTGCCAGGTTCAGACTGTAGCTATGAATGTCTTGACTGATGCTCTGGTATCATAATTCAACGCACCTGAATCATATGAAGTTGAGAAAGTAATGCAGTAACTGTCCTCTGCTCTTCTTCCCTCTCCCATTGCCAATGGAAATGGTCTATGGGGGGGGGGGGGGGCAGGGAAACAGTTAGGGGCCGGCAAATATAACAAAGCCATGATTTACATCAGCTTGGGGAATTTGGGAGTGCACAAATAGTGCATCAACTGCTACTGAACACAGAATCCTAAATTTAAATTGATCTCAGTCTAATTTTAAAAGTCTGTTAATTGAAAGATTAAAAATATCACCTCATTACAGAATAAATGACTTTAGAGTACAATTAAAAATCTTTTATACGGTGTTCAAACTGGCAAGCTGAAAATATTAAATTTGATTGACTTAACTAATAGCAGAGTGGCATTTTGGCTCAGACCTCCAGGGTTGGCGGTTTGAATCCCACATCTGCTGTATGTGTGTGGAGTTTGCATGTGCTCCCCATGTAATGTAGGATTCCTCCTACCACCCAAAGACATGCAGTCTGACTAAATGCAATTCAATTATTACCTGTAGCATGTGCCCTGCAATAGACTGGCATTCCATCCAGTGTGTCCCCCGCTCTATACCCTGTTATTGACTGGCATTCTCTCCAGCGTCCCCTGCCTAGAGCCCTGTGATGGACTGACATCCCACCCAGCGCCCTGTGATGGACTGGCATCCCATCCACTGTGTCCCTTGCCCAGTGTCCTATGATGGACTGGCATCCCATCCAGGGTTTCCCCTGCCCTCTGATGGACTAGCACCCCGCCCTGGGTGTCCTATGCCCTGTGCCCTGTGATGCACTGGCATCCTGTCCAGGGTGTCCCCTGCCCTGTGCCCTGTGATGAACTGGCATCCCATTCAGGGTATCGCCTGCTCTGTGCCCTGTGATGGACTGGCATCCCATCTAGGGTGTCCCCTGCTCTGTACCCTCGATTGGCATTTACTTCAGGGTGTCTGGCATTCACTGCTCTGTGCCCAGTGATGGATTGGCATTCCGCCCTGGGTGTCCCTGCCCTGTGAAGGACTGGCATCCCACACACGGTGTCCTTTGCTCTGTGATGGACTGGCACCCCGTCCTGGGTGTCCCCTGCCCTGTTCTGCCTAGGATAAGCTCCAAGCCCCCCTGACCAGGATAAGTGTCTAGTAGATGGATGGATAATTAATAGTTAAACACTGTGTAAATATGAGCATTTATATTTCGGTTGTTAAAAGAAATATTGTTTCACAATTACACCGTTTACCAGTGGACACTCGGAGTTGTGACATAAAGGAGAAAGCAGTATTCCACTGCTCAAAGGGGTCAGAAGCCGTAAGCACTTTGTTCCAAATGAACCTTAACAAAAAAGACTGTGTAGGCAGAGTGAAACCCACCCAGGCCACATCGGTGACACTACCGACATTCAGAACAGTGTATTTACCAAAGTAAGAGCAGAGCAGGACCAAAATGTGAATTCCATTCAGCAGTGAACATATCAAATTTTTTACATTGGCCAGGCGGGCTGGAGGAGGGGTGTAATTATGCTAGTAATTATCAGACTGGGTCTAAAAGTTTCAAATACAGTACCTACTATTTTATGACTGCAACCATAAAACAGAGGAAGAAACCCATTTCTGTTAGTGCTGCTGTATACATGTATGTGAAGGGAACATGACACATAACCATGATACCTTCGGTCTACAGATCATCTTGAAAAGTGTCGTGACTTGGGAGATATCAGAGGTATCTTTGGGCACCAGCACTGTGCACCGCTAAGCAGCCTGCAGATGGTGACTGGGGCACGGCGGGAAAATTCATGAAGTATTCCCCGTTTGCCCAGGCAGGGTTGTACAGATCTGCCTTTGCCATGGCTTAAAAAAATCCAGAATATTGTTTTCTCTTCTGTAAAAGCTGCATTTATTGAGGTGGTTTCCGGAAACAGTACTGGCTCAATTATTCAATAATGCACCCATCCTGGTGTGATCCAGAAAATCATGCCGATGGCTAATTTCTGCTCCGTCTCAAGCTTGGCATGTGCTGATATCGAGATGCTTCACAGACACATGACATCTGACACATTGTTGGACATCACACTCGCTGTAGGAAATCAGCTGCGAGTTTCAGGCTTCTGTGCTCATCATGTGGTCAGGCACTTTGGTCACACATGATCCTGTTTGCTTAGCCATCACCCATAGACACATATTATTATGTGCTGTTAACAGGAAACCAAACAAAAAAGTCATAAACCAAATTTCTGTAGCTCCTTTTGGAACATGAATCCAAAAATTGACTAAACTTTTTGACTAAAAAATTTACTAAAATTAAAATAAAATGTGTTTTTTTTTGTTAAGCACCACTAAATTCAAATGTAAAAGGCACATTTTTGGATATGGGCATTGTATGCTGCTTCATTGTTTTAGATTTTTTGTTGTTGTGAATCTACTGGGTCGGGTCTTTGGAATAAATTCGCTGACTGCCTAGCAACCAAGAACCTAAACAGTATGTTTGGCGTTTATATCTTTAGATTTATATATTTATGTATTAAATGTGATAATGAATAGGTTTTTATTTTACTTCTGGGTCATTGAATGGCTTAGACTTCATTTGTCAACTTCTGAGCACTCACTGAAATATTGAGTCACAGTGTCAAGGTACTGTATTAACTGCATTAATTATATTCTAAACATAATTAGGTTATTCAATGCCTGACAGTGTTAACCCTATAACAAAAGTATATTTTGCTACCAATAGTAAATAATAATCAATGAGACTGATAGCTCACTCATTTATAAATGTGATTTTGCCGTTTATGTTTCTCTGTTAAATCAATGTCGTCTGCTTTTTGCCAGTGACAATGATTGGTGCTCAACATTCCCTGCAATCACATAGAGAGCTGAAAATGGAAGCATTGTCATTTGTAACAAAGCGATTTCTTCAGTTATTAATCAGAAATCAGACGTGAGTGATTTCAATTTGTAGCTGGTTTTTCATAAACAAGTGGGCAGATCATTAATTAGTTAATCATGAGCCTCAGCACAAGACTAACATAAAATGTGTACCAGAGAGAAAAACCCAATCATGCCGTGCAGTAGATGAGCTAAACTTTACAAGCTCATTGCACACCTATGGTCATGAAGGCAGAGCTGCCTGTTAGTGTCCTCCAGGGCAGATCCAGCATTGAAGACATTATACTTTCCGGTGACGGACAGTCTTACATTGTAATGAAGGACCACTACCTTCTGCCGACCACTAGTGCTCCCTGAGGTCACCTGATTGGCCATGGGAGCAGGGGTGTGAAGCCCTGCAGTCTCCTTTCCTGCAGCTAATTGGCTGTCATATGTTGTGAAGGGTGGAGCAGCTTTTGCCTGCCTGGCACTATTGCTTAATTAATCCTCTTTATTTCCCTGAAGATGGAACCTTAATGTAGATTTAGGTTAAAATATACCTAAACCCAATTATGAGTAAATACAGTATTTTATATACTTGTGCTATTCATAGTGTTAAATACCATAACACTAATTAAGAATAACAGTATGCTGGTCAAAAAATGCATTGTGATTAGGCCAGATCTAAATTAAAATCTATTCCACCCATCCATCCATCAGATGTTTTTCCAGCACAGGACACATACTGAATCACACACTACGGGCAGTTTAAAGGTGCCAGAAATTGATTTGTTGGCTAAAGTAAAATGTGCACAAAACATAAAACAGTTTACCTGTACCCTTATGTAAAAATAAAAGTTTAGTAATTAAATTGTTTTTGACTTGATCCTTAAACTATCACCTAACCCCCCGCCCCCAGTACCCCTTGGACAGCATGTGGCGGAGGAGGGGGGAGAAGCCCAAACTTTCATTTGAAACACAACGGTGCAGTGGTCTTACATTGGGCATATTATGAGAAAGACGCAGGGCATTACAAAAGCCCATGATTCTGCGAAAAGGTTGAAGGTAAATGACTAAGAGAGCAGCTAGTAACAAGGTGGATGGACTCAACCATCCAAACAATGAACATACCTTCGGGAAGCCTGCGGGCCCAGTCGGAAGATGGAACATTCTGGAATATGGTTATTGACTGGAGGGCATCAACTGATGACAAAGACTGCAGAACTTCAGTATATTTCTGTATCATTCCACTGTTGGTGCTTCTCTATAGTGCATGTAATATGGTTTGTTTTATTTCCTAGCTATGGTGCTTTTCAGCAGGCATGAGAACCATTGTTTACAGAATCCCTAAATCGCAAACTTTGCTGATCATAACCTAATGAGACTCTGATGCCCTGAAAAGCCTGGGCTTTCTTTTTTATTCATTGCTTTCTGACAGCTGGCAGCTGCTCGCCATTATTGCTGAGACGATTATCATCTGCAATCTCCCTGCCAGTCATAGCTGACTCTTTTGCTAACCTGACGATTAAGACATTTTGCATCAACTTTGTTTCATGACTGCCTACCAATTTGATAATCCTATTAAATTCACCCAGAAATCCTTTTCTCTCCAGCAGTCAGCCTGCAGATTATCTCTATGTCATTCTAATATAATGCAACTGAAGCAAGCAGGAAGAGCTGAGGCTGAGCACAGACATTAATGTGGGCAGCATTAGATTTCAGATGGAGGAGCGGCCTGTACAGTGAGACAAAGATTAAGGACAAAACCCCATCTGACTGGCAAATAGGTGACATTTTAAATTCCGGGAAGCTGGATATTGGGACTGGTAGCGTGCTCCTCCTCGGACACGCTACGCTAATTGTTTGGCACACGAGGGATTTATCAGGCAGCTTTTTGAAAGTGTGCGGCTGATTGAAAATGAATGTCATTAGAAATCCAATTTGAGGGGCCCTACTGACGTCCCATACAGGTGGATAATGGAGAGGAAAAGCAATGACCCTCTGGCCCTATTGGGCCACTTGTCTGGCAGTTGCCATGGTGGAGATGAGGAGTTGTGCAGTTCAGCTGGGGGTGGGGGGGAGATTAACAGGGTTTGTACCTGCTTGGTTGTTAGGAGTGAGTTATAACTCACGGTGTGCACTAGGATGGACCGCCCTGACAAGGCGGTCAGACTTCCAGCAGGTAGAAGGGACCTCTCTAGTCATCATGAGTGAAGTATGATACTTTGGTTGTGGGCTTTCTCGCTGAGGTCAGAGAATGCGTAAACGCTAGAGATGTGGCTGTGTGACAT
>JAODJW010000035.1:3619502-3634229 GCA_026777045.1 Hyperopisus bebe | reverse complement strand
AATTAATTGGTTTTCTATTATTTCTTATGGGGAAAATTCGATCACAACTCGAACTTTTTAGGATTCGATCCGGAGTTTTGAATAGATTAAATTCGAGTTCTGAGGTACCACTGCGTGTGTGTGTGTGTGTATATATATGCAACAATGTTTAGGTAGGTGGTACATGTCAAAGTAACACCCACATGAATGCCAGGACCCAAGGTTTCCCAGCAGAACATTGCCCAGTGCATCACTCTGCATTTCCAGGCTTTCCTTCTTCCCATAGTGTATCCTGGTGCCATTTTTTACCCAGGTTAACAACTCACATGCACCTGGCCATCCATATGATGTAACAGAAAACAAAACACCTCGCAGGCCACTTTGTTCTATTGCTCTATGGTCCAGTTCTGAAGTTCACATGCCCTCTTTGGACAGGGGTCAGCATGGGTACTCTGTGTGGTCTGTGGCTATGCAGCCCCATACGCAGCAAGCTGTGATGCACTGTGTGCTCTGGCACCTTTCTATCATATCGCATTGGAGATGCTCTAACCCAGTCATCTAACCATCACAATTTTGGCCTTGTCAGAGTTGCTCAGATTCTTACGCTTGCCCATTTTTCATGCTTCCAACACAACAATTTCAAGAACTTTTATCTCAAATTATAAGAAATTTCCAAAATCATGAACATGACTATGTGATATGTATATTAACGACGAAAAACAATTTCTGTCCTTAAAAAAATCACTGTGGAGTAGATTCATTTCGAGCATTACAAAGACAACAAACAAGTCATTTTGACCTCTATCAGCACTCAATATTTTTCCAGCCTATTTGGCTGACAATGATTTATCGGAAATGCAAGCCAAAGCAACCAGGAGCAAGGTTCATACCTGCAGAATCCATTAAACAAGGCTCAAGTGCCCATTGCATTGCTTGCATAGTGATAGCACATTCTGTGTTACCTAGCTACCTATTTAAGTGCTTCATTACCCGATCAAGCCACAAAATCATATAAAGAAACACATTTTATTATATATCACAGCAAGGCGTCTTTTTGACATCACAGAAGAAAGTCCTGAATTTGACAGCAAATAAAGATCCATATACTATGACTTACAGTTGCAATACTTGGAACAGAATACAAGGTGGGCTTGAGGGAGGCATACATCCCACTCTTCTCCACACCAAGGTCAAACATTGTGTCTATCATTTACAGAGATACTGTTCTCAGACTGTATTTTTTAAGTCAGTATAGAACATGTAAGGATTCTGAGAGTGGGACGCCTATCATGATCCAGCATTCCTTAGTCATTGAAAATAAGCTACACAAACATGCAAGAATGCTTCAGAATTCAACTTACAGAATGATGTAGCTCCTTGCTTTTCTCTGCTTCAAAACTATTCATATTTCGTCTTAAAAACTAATTTAATGCATGGGTCAAGTGGGGGCAGACCCATGTCTTGCCGTCCCATGCAAAAGGCACCATTACTGAATCCATGATAGGTTGACAGGACCTTGACTGGAATAAGCAGGATGTGGTTCAAAAAAATAAAAAATGATACAGGAGATGATTTCCAATACACTTTGGAGGGAATTGAGAGAGTAAGTCTGACGTTCGACATGCCTGAAATGCTAAATGGTACTAGATTTTCTTGCTTTTTGCTCCATTTTCCTTTTATGGCACTGAATTCGGTACCTTTGGGAGTGTTTGTCCCCCGTTTATAAGGTCTCTCCTGTTGCCCTCTAAAAAAACTTGTTTGTCCATGCCCCCATAATCATGGACCAGCCCATCCCCCCAGCAGAATTTGAGGCGGCCCATAATGGAAGCAAATGGCAGTATGAATGCAAGTGTTACAGAACATTTACGGCAAAGTAATAATTTCAGTAATTTTTTGCTGGCCAAAACCATTTATCTTTTCTATTTATAGGTACTCATATTGGAGTTGAGTGGAAAGAACAGTATGATTTCCTTATTAGGAAGCTGGCATGAAACCAGTTTTTTTTTTTAATTTCCGTCACCTCTTCCTGTCTCACTGACTCACAGTGTGAAAATTATTCACTTTGGGGGGAGATGAAGTAAAAGCACATTTGGAATGTGTGATATAAAATCTTTACAGGTGTCAGTCATTGTGGGGGTTGCCAGGTGGGAATCACAGCTCAGAGAAATCCTCCCGAGCCTCACCAACAGCACCAGGCTGTCACTCAAATGACAATATGTTTGTTACGTCCCACCCAGGGCCCCGGCACATTAACACACCAACAAGATGTGTCGACCGGTTGTAAAAGGTGCTGATTGGTCAACAGGAGGACTATTAAAAGGTTATTTTAGAACACATTTAACATACATAGGCAGATTTGAAAGCAGTTTTAAAAACAGGCTACCCTATGACCCAGATAAAGGCAAGGGTTGAAATGCTAAATTTGAAATGCAGACAAATGATTTTTAACACCCTTAATTTCCCCTAGAAGATATACTGGATTACTCTAAAATAAATTATATTTTCGTAAAGTTCTTTGAAGAACTTGATGCCAAATTCATACTTCACACACATAGGGCAGGGGGGGCTGCACAGCTGAGTTAGTGGCGATGTTTTATTTACCCCACCTAACTATTTGTTAGAATGTGGCATCCTCCCAGTGCTCGCTCAGTTTATCCAGGACCTCTGAGTGCTTGCTCAGCCCTTCCGGGACCTCCTAGTGGTCCCTCAACCCTTCTGGGATCTCCCAGTGTTCCCTCAACCCTTCTGGGGCCTCCCAGTGCTCCCTCAGCCCTTCCAGGGCCTCCCAGTGCTCCCTCACCCCTTCCGGGGCCTCCCAGTACTCTCTCAGTCCTTCCGGGACCTCAGAGTGCTTGCTCAGCCCTTCCAGGACCTTCGAGTGCTTTCTCTGCCCTTCCGGGACCTCTGAGTGCTCGCTCAGCCCTTCCACGATCTCCCAATGTACTCTCAGCCCTTCTGAGACCTCCCAGTGCTTTCTTTGACCATGTCCCATTTTATGCTCCATTTTTGTATTTAATAAATGTTCACATTCCTTTAGTCTGGCCAAGAGCACAAAATCCAAGTGACATGTTACTTACAATATAATTTAACAATTGTAACATATAGTGTCAACAGCAATAAAACCTTTTTATTTAATATTGGTGTACATTTTGTATAAAATTACTTACATTTATTACATTTTTTTTTCAAAATACAAGCAGCCAAAGTTGACATTTAATCAAATATAAAATTATAAAACATGTTAAATCTATATGCATTCGTGAAGGTAGAGACAGCCGATACGGGTTGGGTTTAAATGGAGTTTGATCCGTCGATGTGCAGCCTCTGCAGAAAATGTGCGAAACTTTAGTTTTGCCCATGATTTTAACAGAACATATGTCATGTTGTGCAAGAAGCTAGGTGCTGTCTGCAAATAAAAAAGAATATAAAAAAAATGCACTTTCAAATTAATTGCTGTTCTTAAAAAATACTAATGAACAAATATGTAATTAACAGGTTCACAAGAAGGACAATGAAGAAGAACGAATGAGAATTAGATAGCCATACTAAAGTTTGAATGTATATAGTATACTTGGAAAGTAAATCTGTAAAATAAAAAATTGTGTTAACAGGATTAATTTGTAATGAATTCTTTCATTACCGTCAGATATTAAGATACGTTTAACCTCTGCTGGTGATTCAAAATGTCCACATAAGCTCGCACACATATGAAAAAGAGAGTGACCTTTATCGTTAATACACACGGGTTACACATACGACGTTTGCCTTTAGCAAGTGAACCAGACGAATTTAACCTTGGCTACAAAAAGAAAAAAAAAATATTGTATATCCATCTTGATGAAAAAGAGACGCAAAAGGAAATTATAAAATAATTTTACACCTTTCTAAATAATGATGGTTTAACTGATCTGTTGTATATAAGGTAAATCAGCAGCAGATTTTATGATATATATAGTGCAGTATTTATATTCTTTGTGGGAAAAAAACACGTAAAAATGGAGAAGTCCAAAGTGTCAGCACGCTAACAAAAACAAGCGGCAACGCTGTTGGCAAAACAAAAGGAAAAAGGGATCATTCTGGTAGGACTTAGAAAATCTTCCGTTTCTGCCTTTGTTTTATACATTTATACAGGGCATACAAAAGAGGAGTGTAAAAGCAGTCTACGCAGCTGTCTCCCGAATCGTCCCCTCCAGTCTCTTTGGGAGAAGCTCTCGCCGCTCGTCGATGCTGATGACCGGTTTCCGGCAATTTTGTCCGTCAAGGTATATCTTAGCGTATATGGGGTTTGAGTAGTTTATGGACTGCAAAAGCACAACCTTGGAGTTAGAGGTGAGCATCTGCAGCAGTTCATAATTCCAAAACACTCAGCATGCGTGGGACTCCACAACCAGCTTCAGGACAAAATGCATCATCCATACAACATGCATTTTTACATAAGCTGATGCTTAAAAACTATTCATAGTCTTATTTATTAAAGGTTTAAAGTAAAGGGTGTTTCAGTTAAGTATAAGGAAAATGAGCCATGCAAACAAATATAAAGAAAATGTATCTGGATAAAATCACAGCCACCAAGTCTGAAACTTCATGCAAGGACAGCACTGCATATGCAGGCAAGAAGACCTCAAACAGCAGCTTGGTATGACCCACTTTCGTCATCTTCATTTACCAGAACACCGTGGCAATTGTTAGCAAAATTCCAGCTCCAGATGTCAGCTGGAATGGCCGTAAAACCAATAAATGGCTAAAACTGTAAGCGGTGCACCTGGGTTTGTTCACATCATAACCTGGTGTCTAACCTGAGGCGTGACTGACACGAGTGGGATACGGAAACAGGCTGTTTGAGCATGAGGGGGAGGGGCAAGAAGATCACCTGTCCGGGAATGAGCTCCTTTGGGACAGTGTGAACGGGAAGGCTGCGGGAATCGCTGGATTTTACACACCAGCCCTACAACACAAAGCGCACCTACAGTACCTGAAAACCCTCCATCTCCCATAAACACCCACAAACGACCCCAACCGTCCTCAATGGTGACCGTCATGTCTGACAGGAATCACTTATTATCCAACCGATCATCAAATGCATCATTTAGTCTGGCAGACATTAAATAAAGCTGACATGGTCTCAATTTGGTCTCCCATTTTACAGGGATCTTCTATGGATTCAGAAACTGCCTGTGTTACCCTATGTATAGGAGCTTCCTGCATTAAAGCAAGGAAATGCAGTCTAAATCTATGGCAGTTAAGTCATTATGTAAGTGCGGCTACACCCACTGCTGCCTGAAACCTTGTGAGAGGGGCAACGTCTGGTTCTTGACTCATTTTTCGATCATGGAAATCAGTGTCAGGCTGAGCGAGTGCCCCAGAGTGTCAAAAAGGTCCCAAGTAAGGCATTCCTGTCCAGCTGGGTGCAGGGGGACACGAGCGGGTAATGAAATTGTGTCAGCAGAGAGCCAGGAGTGGAAAGGAAGATGGTGGCAGGCTGATAGTTCAGCAGGCAGCCAAAGCCTTAACACATTCCTTTCTTTTTGTAAACTATTTATATGCAGAGAACAAGAAAAGCTTTAGGGAAAGCGGCAGAAAAGTACAAAGTGAGATAAGGACAATCATTGATTTTCCATCTGAAACAGGCAAGAAAGCTTAGTGTAGTTCGATTTCACGTAAGTTTTGATGTTCTGATTAAGACTTTGAGGTGCCCATGGTGCTAGTGACTTCCGACGCATACAAGTATTGTTCCTGTCTGTCCTTATGAGTCACAGGCCTGTGTCACATCTTGGCATGAATACAATGCCAGCTTTTTTTTAAAAAAATTATGTTTAAAATATTAAAAATGTGTAGATCCCATCTGAAACAAGGTAGTCCATATAAATGACATGATAATATTATATCATTATTATGCATTAATTATTTATATTTAACTTATATACATGGAACATGCATTACTGCTACATTTTCTATGGTACCATATTTTGTCTCTGTTTTCTTTGCATGCCGAGTTCTGTGTTTTTGTTGAGTAGTAGTATTTGGTCCTACAGCAGTCATACTCTGATTTCACCACAGAGACGGCATTTTTGCACACCTTGTGAGGGTCCAGCGTGAAGTTGGGATGCAGGATGCTCCCGGCATCTGAGTGGTTGTCGTGGTCGACCTCGTACATGTTGTAAGATGGGTTGCCGATCTCCACATTCATGCCCCCATTAGACATCGGCTGCCGCTGAACTCGCTTGCCCCTGTAAACGTGACTTGGTTACCATAACCATGGCAACAGGACACACCAAGGCGCGGTGTCTGACTTGTGCAGCACGTAAGCCTTACCTCTGCATTCTTTTACAGATGAAAACACCTGCCACTACCGTGGTGATTAACAGGACCAGGAGCACAAGGGGGACAATGATTGCAATACTTCCTACAATGAAAAAAAGGTGACAATAACATTACTACATATGCTTTGTGATTAAATGACAGCATACTTACTGTGTTAATCTAGATTTGTATTTTTGTTTTGTGGTGCATTTGTTTACTGGGGCCTGCAGAGTAAGATTTTGACTGCATAGTGGAACCGACTCTTTATTGTACATGTGACAATAAGCCTGTGAATGTTGATTGAATTTCTAATAGGATCATGACATGTCCCTGTTTCTTACTTATGCAACATTACAAGGAAAGAAGCAAAACAGACACCAGCTATGGCTAAGCCAGCACTCAATTCTTGCACATGCAGAAATATAAGGTCAGTGGCTGGTACGTAAAGTCCATGGGACTTGTGCAGGCCCCCTCTCAGGTACTCACTCCCGCTGGACTCGTCGGATCGGCTGCTCTTGGGGGCAGGTCTCTCACACTGGGTGCCTGACCAGTTGGCGGAACACCTGAAATGAGCCAATCAGGAGGCACCGTTGGTAGGAGTTACAATGGCTTCCTGGAAATCCCCGAGGCATGCGGTGATATGCCGGTCTACCCGCTGATGACGATAAGAACGGCAAACTGAGGGGTGATGGTCAGCAGCGGGGCGGCCATGCCACCACGCTGGGGGATGGAAACCGCAGGGTTAGGGTTAGGGTTAGGTCCATGAGCACAAGCTGTAAACAATGGAGCCTGGGAAACACCAACGTCGTTATTTCTGCATTCAGAAATACTACACTGTAGGTGACATATGATGCTAATTATAGGTACAGGAGTGTGTATATGAGAGTGTATGTCAGTGGAAGGGTAAGGCACGCCCTCCGGATTGCTTTACTGAGAGCCATCTGAGATAAACTCCCAGGTGATGATGTAAAGATGGCCGATTAAATTGGCCCGGCTCCGAAGCCACATGTAATCACATTTACATAGCGGAGCGGGCATTTTGGAGGCGGTCATCCACATTAAGCACAGGTAATCAGGAAGCCAATGAAATGTACGTCTTAGCAAGGGTGATTAGATCCGGCTCATTATCAGGAGTAGGGGGAGAGGGCACAGCCTGGCTGTGGGCCGCTGTAAGGAAAACGCCGGAATGTCGCATTCCAAGGAGGGCATGTGTGCTGCTAACTAGGGTTTCTGGTTGAAAGTGGGGTATCCATGGGGCGACACCACGGACGCCCGTACAGAAAAGCAGCAAGGCGACTACGACGACACACCCACACGGGCTCAATGACGCCACGGCAACAAGACGGAGATCACAGAAGGACCCGGAAGCATAATGGGATGCAGATATGCCCCAAAGTTGGAATGTCAGATGAGCAGCACGCTGGCAGAGGTGGGATCTGAGGCCTGGGAGCGGACGACAACAACGTGAGCTGACATCGCCGAAATGGGAGCACATTAGCAGGGGCGAGAGGGTTACAGTTATGGTCATGGCAACGGAATCTGGGTCCTATCTATGACCTACTTGCAGTGAGGCTTTTTAAAGGCGTTTAGTGTGCAAATCCCCTCGTTCTGACAGTAGTGATCGCACGGGTTCGCCCGCTCGTCGCAGCGCTGGCTTTTGAACCCGGCTGTGCAGCTGCGGGAATTGCAGTGGGATGACAAAACGGAGAAATAAATAAAGGAAAACCACATTCTCACAATCCACCAGCTCACAGTGCCAAGGATGCAGGAAAGTCAGAGGTGGGCCAACCAAAATGTAAGGAGAAAACAAACATTTTGTCCATGTGTTGTTTCATTTGCCAAAAAACACAACAAACTACCAACTGCCATTGTTCTTCTGACAACATTATTTTCCCACCCCAGGACAAGGCAGTGTAGGAAACGGCAAAAGACCCTACAGATCTAAAAGCATTAGGAGGTGGAGGACACAGGGGCCCCACAATCTTTAATACCTCCCTGGGCGCAAATACAATATCACACCGCTAACGCCATATGGGCGGTCAAACGCTTCAAAGACTTATCTGAGAGCCGTGTTCATATTACCGACCAGCTGCCTTGGGCATATAACACAAAGTCATAACACTGACTTTTAAAGCTTCATGACACGGCCCAACAAGCTGCAACACAATCGACTGACCGCAGTTTTACTTTCTCATTTAAATCTGGTGATTTTTTTCCTGCTTACACAAAATGCTGGGGGGGGGGGCATAAATTCAGGTAAAGGTCCTCTTCAGCAAGTCATAGACAACACACGCAAAAAAGATTAAATCCACATAGTGCAGCTAATTAGCAAATACCTGAACCGCGAAAGAGACTTTTCAGGTTTCTCATTACTGTTTTTATGACTTTAATACGTACATGAGCCAGGCAATAAGTACACAAACAGCTATAGAAATGTGCCGCATTTTCCTAACTGCAAGCCCCATGACTCAAAAAGTGGCACAGATTCTACCCTGAGGTGTCTATTACAATTAGGACTAAATAATATTTCTCAGTAACCCACTTAAAAAACAATATTAAAAGGCATCATCAAAATACCAAATACAGCTTATTGGTGTATTGACTTTTTAAACTAATCTGCAATTAAACACCAGTTGTACTCAAATGCAGTCAGTGACAGTCATCATCTGGCTGATAAATGCCTATGAGCTTCTGTCATTTTATGAAGCTGTAATCCATCAAAGCTTCCCAACAAATATTTTAAGTGACTTTTTGTCTGAATGGGATGAGTGAAGCTGATAGACAGAAACTTGCATTCTTGTTATTTTAAAGGGAAAGACTGAGTGTGTAGGGGGATAAATTGGGTTAAGATTATTCAAGTTTCCATTTTTTTAAGTTTCAAGTGCACTGAGAAGACGGCCCAGAAACATTCCACTTGGAAACAACATGCATTTACGTTACACTTAACTGTCCAAGTGCCCAATAATGCCCCCATGTCTGACCAAAGGAGCGTCAGCATGTTCCCTTATGGGCGATCTACAGGAAATGCCTGTTTGTGTGCATTGGAGCATTGCTGCGGCCCTTTATGGGGGACCGACAGGAAATCCCTATTTGTGTGCATTGGAGCATTACCACATTCTTTTATGGGGGACCTACAGGAAATTCCTGTTTAGTGAATTAGAGCATTACCGTATTGCCTTATGAGGGACCTACAGGAAATCCCTATTTGTGTGAATTGGAGCACAACCGCATTCCTACACAGGTGACCTACAGGAAATCCCTGTTTGTGTGCATCAGAGTATTACTGGATTCCTTTATGGGGGACTGACAGGAAATCCCTGTTTGTGTGCATTGGAGCGTTACCGCATTCCCTTATGAGGGACTTACAGGAAATCCCTGTTTTTGTTGTCTGGTTTGACATGGCCCTCAGAAAAAAAACTGTTTTAGGGCTTTAATTACTCCTTAGATCCCTGTGAAGGTACTTGGTACACTCTGACCCACACCACACCATGTCCCCATATTCTTCCATCGTGTACCACTGTCTCCCCCCTCCTGCCCCTGGCTAACCTTAAAGTTCCTATATGCTGTTTCAAAATTAACTGCAGAAATTCCACTAAAGGACCAGTGATGGGTGTGCTCAAAGGGAGAAGAAATGCAAGCACAGGGAATCCGGCGGAGTAATTTACTCACTGACAGAACGGCAGGTGGGTCTCTGAGTCCAGGTGACAGGTACCGCCGTTGTAGCAGTAACCGTCACACAGCTGACAACTTGACGCTATTCGGCCGTGAGTGCAGCTGGAATGAGACAGAGGAGCAGGGGGAGGAAGAGCGTTACACCTTCTACATAGCTCAGCGCAGGAGCACCTGCAGGGACCTCTTTGTTCATGCCTTTGTTCTAAAAATGACAGAAAAGGGTGTTGATCCATGAATCATTTTTTGCCTTCTGTATCATGTTCCACATGAAATTCAATATTATTCATTCTTTTTTAGTAAAATATAGTTGGGGCATTAGGGCATAAACTGCATTTCTGCATGACATGTTCTGGCTATGAACCAAATAAAACCAAACACTGTGAGTATAAATGGGATCTCCCGCACTCAACAAGCAGAGGCAGTAATCCAGGCAGGAAATGACATCACCCCACAACAACAAACAAACAACAATTTTTTTTTTGTATAGCGCATTATCACAACATTACGTTGTCTCAAAGCGCTTTACAGCACTGATGTACTCCATAATACTTGCATACAAATAGTGTGTTGGACACAATGGTGATGTGAGCAATCCTGCACACCAAACCGCAGACTGCATTCCGGGGTTCAAGGAACTCATAATAAGTGGCACTATTTATCACCTCTCAAACCACCCATTTGCATGGGGCCCTCGATATATGGAGCCACAAACAGTAACTACACCAAAGATTAAATAAACCTGTTGCTTATTTAGGAGATGCTGAAGCAGAATATATTGCTAATTAGCTAACTAGCCATGATCTTCTGACTCTACTCACTAGCTATTATTTATCTAATATTTAATTGTTGAAACATCTGAGGGGTTGGAGAGACTTTTTGAATGAGGGCTCAGAAACAACCAATGCCCCGCTGCACATATGAGAGATTCAGGAGCGGTGTGGCTTAATTGTGGATCACTTACTTGCAGGCCACATCGCCGGCGTCATGGTCAACAACGCAGGGGGCGCCATGGCAACGTAGACACTTGTCAACCTCGCATCGGTTGCCTTCATAGCGTGTCGGGCAGACACACTCAACATGGCCATTGCTGGACAGCGTGCATGCCTTGGAGTTCACGCAGTAGTGGTGGCAGATGTCTGTCCCAGAATGCAAAGCATGTCAGTGACCCATCACACCCTGAAGGTGTGTTTGGTATTGTGATGCGTTAATTGGAGTTTTACATAAAGATAATGCCACTTAATTATTGACATGTAATGCATTACATCAACAGCCCAGGGTGTTTAATAATGTAATGACATTAACAGTTTCAAGAAGAAATTACAGTCTTGGCAAATTACAATTGCAAAGTGTAAACAACTATGGCAAAAGGGTATCATTACAGGAAAAAATCCCAGAAAGGCAAAAAGAAGTTGTGTTATTTGCTGCAGACTAAGCAGAAAAAGCTTCAGAAAGGCATTAATCTGATGAGAAAGGTCAGCAGCTTAGTGAGCTGACCAAGAGTTAACAATAGGCAGAAACACAGTGCGGATCCTCAAAGATTACTCTCCTGGACTGCATGAGGCTCAGTGGGCTGCACTGCTGCCTCAGATCTCTAGGAATGGGAGTTGGGGTCCCACTGCTGCTCTCTGAGTGTGGATTTTGCCTGTTTTCCCATGTAGTGGGGGGGGGGGGGGTCTCCTGCAGTAATTCCGAAGTCCAAAGGCATGCAGTTAAAATATCTGGCATCTTTAAATTCCCTCTGGGGTGTGACTGTTAGTGTTAACTGTGGTGAAGTGTCATCCTATCTAAGGTTACCCCAGCCCTGTGCACTGCTGACTGGGTGCCACGCTTATGGATGCATGCTCCATGCTGAGAACAAGCTACTTGTCAAACCCTGAGCAGCGCAAGTCATCACACATTACAAAGCGACAGACGGGCAAAGATGTCACAAAAAAAAGAAACAAAAATAGCTCATCGTCACTCTAGGCGTGACTCATGAATAAAATTTAAAGGAAGCATGTTGGATTCTGATGTGGAAAAGAGGGTTCAGATGGAAAATGTTTTCTCAGTCATTGGTCCTGCATTCGTACTGCTGTACATATCAGTGGAGGAAGGTTATATGACCAAGCAAGCAACCAACCAACAATCAATCAATCAATCAATTAATCCAAATCAACCAACTACATAACCAGTTTGTCTGCTTGCCAGCGCTGTGACTTCTGCAGTGAGGCAGTGTAGACGGGTGCATTCCGGGACTCACGGTGCAGACAGCGGTCGCCGGTGTACTCAGCCAGGCATCGGCACACGGGCTGGTTGCCCTGGCTCACGTCGCAGGTGCCCCCATTGAGACAGTAGTTTTCACAGACTCGCCTCTCGCAGTACGGTCCCGTGAATCCCAGGGCACAGCGGCAGGTGGGCTTACCTGCAGGGGACACTGTCAGTTATATGACACGTCACCACAAGCCCCACCCCCAAACCTGTTTGCTCTTTAACCCTTAGAACATGACAAAATGCAAAATGCATTTATCTTGGAACCCATTAATATCAGACTCATAACTTTGGATAGGTATAACGCACAGACATGAATTGCATGTCGATGGAATCGAGAGAACTTCCTCAATCTGTCCAAGTGACAATGCTGTGCGCTAAAGTATTCCAGACTAATCCTGTGCACCATGAGGCATATATTTTAAACACTTTCCACCAAAATGCACCCCCAATAATCCATAAAACAATGATATTATTCACATTAGACAGAAAACAAAGCCCATATTCACTTCTGCAATGATTACCCTTCTGGGGTAAGAAAAAAAAAGTTATTTATTATAAACCTATAAAGGGATTGAAAAAAAACTCAAAAATTGGCTGGAGTTCCACTAGAAATAACAAAACGCAGCATTCTATTTATTAGGAATACAGTTTCTCTGTTTTCTGTAATAATTACAAAAGTCTGTATATGTATATGTCTGTATAATTACAGAAAATTTGTATATTGATGTTGAGCTCCGTCCAAGCAGTTGAAACAGAACGCACCCATCATGTACATGGAACACCTCCTACACGTAAACACAATGACGTGTTACAGTGTTGGTTTGTTCTTTGAAGATAAAATACCGATTCTCAAATTTCAATTTACCAATCAGCTTATATATGCAGAAAAATGATAGCAATAAACATTCAGCATTAGATTCTAAAAGCGTCTTTTATGTCTGTGTTTATCTAGTAGATCATAAACTAGGCAATGTTTTTTCATTTCAACTTCTTTCAGATATTACAAAGTAATAAAAAAATATATATAAAACCATGCCAGTGTCTATCAGATAACTTCAACAACTTACCAAATGGATGCAAAATCAAAGATGGGTGATTCCTGTTTTGGGCCACATATTCATGTCCTCGTGTTTAACTGGCTGTTATTCTTTTATAAAATTAGACAAATCTTTATAAGAAACCTATTTTATTATGTGTTTAGGTGTTTTCTATTACTCAAACAAAGATAAATTATTATTTGCATAAAATTATAAAACTCAAAACTTTATTTTTTATTATTTTGATAGACTAGGGTATACTACTTTTATAGAAAGAAACAAATCTTTTGAAACTTATTTTTTCTGTAATTATATATTTTATATGTCCCCACATTCGTGTTCCACACTGTTAGGCTCTAGTTTCTTGGCTCCCTAAAAAGATTACAAATCCATACAGCCCATTTCCAGGAAGTGAATTATTTGTTTTTGGAGGGAAATTCAACTGGAAGGCTAAGGTAAGCTTTAACTGTCACTCTCTCCTGTATTTTTCTCAATTTTATATTACACACCGGTTTCAGGCACCCTTAAAGTTCCACCCTGTTAGGTTCCACCCTGTTAGGCTGTGTATGGGATATGCAGCCTACTAAGTAGAAATTGTACAAGAATATTTATTATATTCATTAATATGACTTGTAGATTTATTATTTGAGTGTATTTCTTGTGTATGATAATGAATAATAATGGTATAATCAAAAAATATTATCATTACTATTATTATTATTATTATGCGAGTGCATTTCTTAATTATTTATGCTACTACAGTGGTATTATTATTATTTATTGCAGTAGTAGTATTGTTGTTGTGAATCTGAATCTACTTGTTAAGAGGCCTACTCGGTTCCACCCTGTTATATTCTATTCTACCCTGTTAGGCAATGATTTAAAAAAATATTCTAATCTAATTTGTATATTGTTTTGTTAAATGAGGTACATATAATGCATCTACATATACTTTTATTTCTAATTCATAAAATTCCTCATATAAGACAACAAAATGGGGACAAAAAATGCACGGATTCCATTATTCTGACATTGTACTATTCATAAAATTAAAACTGTTAATGCTACAATTTAACTTTTATCATAGCAAAAGGGACACATTGTATCCCAGAAATGTTCAGTATTGTTTGATTTGTACATTATTTAGACTCTGTAATTACCATGTACATGTCCCTAATAGGGTGAAAAACGTCTGGAGAAATATAGACAAATATTAGACAAAAAACATCCCATAATTATAATATTTTCAACCCCTGAGCCTGGCAAACATGCATTCCTCATAGCTAAGTATAAGAACATAAGAACTATATGAACGAGAGGAAGCCATTCAGGCCATCAAGCTCGCTTGGGGAGAACTTAACTAATAGCTCAGAGATCTTATCTAGCTCTGATTTAAAGGAACCCAAGGATTTAGCTTGCACTACGTTATCAGGAAGACTATTCCATACTCTGACTACACGCTGTGTAAAGAAGTGCTTCCTTAAATCCA
>JAODJW010000035.1:3606634-3619402 GCA_026777045.1 Hyperopisus bebe | reverse complement strand
TCTTGTGGGGGACAACATCAAAAGCCTTTTGGAAATCTAAGTAGATGACATCATAGGCCTTCTTATCATCAACTTCCGGAGTAGCTTCCTCAAAAAACTCAAACAGAGTTATTAAACAGGATCTACCTGTCCTAAATCCATGCTGGCTATCCCTCAAAATATTGAGTCCAGGTAATCTACTATTTTCACTTTGATTTTAGCCTCCATAACTTTACCAGTTATACAAGTTAGACTGATTGATCTATAGTTTGACAAATTACTTCTATCCCCTTTTTTGAAAATGGGCGTTATGCTGGTATGCTTCCAATCAGAAGGTACCACACCTTCAGATAAGGATTTTTGAAACAGTAAAGTTGAGGGTCGGCAAATAATATCCCTCATCTCTTTTAACACTATAGGTAAGATGCCATCAGGGCCCTGTGATTTATTTATTTTGAGCTTAGCTAGGCTTTGCAATGGTAGAGTCCTGACAAAATGTTTAAAACATAAAATACATCCATTTTCCAACGCGCTTATCCTACTGGGTCGCGGGGGGTCCGGAGCCTATCCCCAGATCCCAGAGGTGTGAGGCAACAACGCTAACCACTGCACCACCATGCCGCCCCCTCCATAAAATACAATCATTCCATTAAACACAACACAAACACACAACGGACAGCCAAATATGTGGTCCAAAACAGGAATCACCCAGATATTCATTTCTGCCTGGCACTATGTATTCCTTCACAATACTAAGTCATAGAAAGGTCCCCAATGAAACCCCTAGATTCCCACATCACAGACTCTAATCTCAACATTAAGATTATTATAATCTTAAAAGATTATATTTGAAGCGTCTACAAATTTTTATATTAGGTGAGACTATAAATAAACAAATTTCAATAATAAAGTATGGCATTAAGACTGTCGGCATCTATACATCAAAATTATGACACACCTGAGTAGCCCAAAATGTCCAGAAAACAAACCATAAAGCATATGAGGCTAATTTATGTACATACAGCGTATTTTTTTCCCACTTCTACTTTTTTAGTGCTCATACATGGAAAGCTGCCCCCAAAATATCTAAGATCAGCACAGAGATTCTTGCATGAACACATTCATTTTGAGCAATTATACGTACATGTCAACCTGGTTACAAAACATTAAGATGGGTGATAAAAAATCAAATAAAACTGTACAAACTCTACAGCTGTGCAATGGTAAAAACGCAGAGCCAAGGCGGGATGGAGAGGGGTGTGTGGCGACCAGTGAAACAGTGAAAGTTGCCAAATAGATGACTTATCCTTTTACATTCACTTTGCAAAGTCGTCATTTGTCTAGTGGTGAGATTACATGGTGGGCTAAACAACCTATGATCACTGCATTTACATAATAATTTAATAAATTTTTTATCCATTTCCCAAGAGGTGGGTAATTTAGGTCCAGAGTATCAAAGTTCAAAACAGTTGAGTTGCCTGTGACTGTAACTCTTAGTACTCAACTGGTTGGTTGAAACAAAATCTTGGTCTGGACTTTGACTCCGTGGACCTGAGTTACCCACCTCTGCATCTCCCATTATGCAGACTACTGTACATCTCTGATCTGCAAACAATAGGGTCTATTGTTACTGACTGATTTAGTTGGTTAGACAACCTGGTCATGTAATCGTCTCTTCACCATCAGTCCTCTCCAATTTTAAGTGGAACAGCCAGCAAAACAAATCAAGAAAAACCAGGTTTTGGGGGGCACTCACGATCGAGGGGGCACAGCTTCAACAAGAGCCCTGTGATTACGTCTCCACATGGTGCTAAACCTGAAGGGTTCCAATAAATACCCAGTGGCACTATTGAAGAAAACTGCTGAACATAAATAGCTCTGGATAAATGCTCATGCGAAGGATCAAAATGAAAATACAAACAGAGCATTATCTTTCAGTTTGAAAGCATCTATAATTTCCACTGTCTAACACAACACAGTGTGCATATAAAAGTCGTCAGCGTGTGACACAGCGCGTCCTGAAGTGGTGCTTTACCCTCTAGAGCATAACAGCAGCACAGCCTGAGGCAAAATGTGTCCATCAGTGCTATTCACCCGTCTGCATGGCACATCCGCATCCTACATGTCGCTCTAACGGGGTTACAGTGCCTCTGTGTGACAGCTGTTCACTACAGATTACATCATCTTAGAAAAGGAGGCCAGTGAAACACCTCCTTAAAGATGAGTGAATGAGGATAATGAATACAGTATGTTGACATTAATAGGTGGGTGTAAGATCAGGGCACATTACGCTTCTTCTGATGGGGACCTCGACACAAATTTTCTGGATGTACGCTACACTGTGTCTTGTGACCCCACCAACATTCACTGATCCCTGTTTGTCAGGTGGATATCCTGCCCCCTCCCAGCCCCCCTGAAGGGAGGTTTAAATTCCCTCAACCCTCTGCAGTTGTATTCGCTGTCCTCCCATTTGCTTCTGTTTATGAAGCCAGTAGAATCCAGTTGCATTTGGGTAATAATGCAATAACACGTGTCTCATAAGGAGCGCAACTAAGCTCTGATATTAGACAGACCTCCATTGAATTCCCACAGCACAAACACACACTGTGAGCTCACAGAGGAATCAGAGGGGCTCTGAAGCATCTGATTTCAACCATCTCAAGCTGGTTTATCCTGCCATGTAGATGACACCCCATCTGGGCACATTGTAGTCGTCCAAGACAAACACTTCATTAAATATTCCATTAAGCTATATTTTTATGCTACTCGTTTTTGATTCACAATTATAATTATGAAAAAAATCTTTGGCTTCCAATGTAACCTATTAATAATAAAAATATGCATTTGTTATTCATTTTGTCCTAAGACATGTAACCAAGCCCCTATTGACTGAGGACAGAGGATAAAATGTTATAGAATGTTTATAGAAGACTTCCTGTTATGTACAGGCTAAACTGATATTTGGATCCTTAATGTGTTTTCAAATTACAAAAATGGAAAGTACAGGCCATTAAGAACAAAGGATATTTTCATCATCTAACATTAAAATTTAAGATGTCCCAGCCCATACCCCTCACCTCTCTAACTGCACCCCCCACACTGCAGCCCCCCCCTAACCATGACCCCTACCTCCCTAACTGCGCCATTTTCCTTCCCATGATCAGTACATCTCTAAACCGCACCCCCCACCTCTCTAACTACACCCGCTGCCTCTCTAACTCTCTCTAACCTGGCAGAACCCCAGAAGGACAATAGGAGCAATGTGGCCAGAAGAGAGGAGGATACTGATGTTTGCAATGATCTTTAACAGCCGCTGCTGGCGTGATACACATTATTATACCAAAATACACTAGGCCAGTGAAAAACAAAGGAAAAAACATACAGTCCATATATGTAAGCATTTTAGTCATTATCATTTAAGCATCACACTACAGCTGGAGTGCACAGAACTGTCACTGAACATGAGATGCAGTACTTAATTAAATTGAGAGCAACACATACAACAGTGCCTCTTTAAAACTGTGAGGGGAAAAACATTGAATTTAAATTAAAAAGCATAACTCATACATATCTCAGTAGTCACAGACAGAATTATTGTCTAACTCCTGTTAACTTCATTTGAATAAATTTTGAGGCTACCCAAGGTTACCCAGAGCTCCCCGAGGCTACCTGAGGCTCCTCGAGGTTATCCATGGTTACCTGAGGATCCCCAAAGCTACCCGAGATTACACAAGGTTACTGGAGGATATGCCAGGATATGCGTTTACCCCAGATTACTGGTGGTTATCTGAGGGTACCTGATGCTTGTTAAGGGTACCCAAGGCTCCTCAAAGTGACCCAAGGTTACCCAAGGCTCCTCAAAGTCACCCAAGGCAACCCAAGACTCCTCAAAATCACCCAAGGATAACCAAGGCTCCCCAAAGTCACCCAAGGCTACCTGATGGTACTCAAGGGTTCCTAAGGCTCCCCAAGGGTACTTGAGGATTCCCAAGGCTCCCCAAGGCTACATGTGGTTTCCTGAGACTCCCCAAGGCTACTGGAGGTTTCCCAGGCCTGCCCAAGCCTACCTGAGGCTACTAAAGGCTACCCGTCCGGCTATTTTTTTTGATGGACGTGGGCTTTCATGTCATCTGATGTGATAGCTCGGTCCATGTGTTTCCCTGCAATGTCTGTATTTTCCCAGTTTTCCCGGGCTTGAGGCAGAACTCTTTATTTCCTCTACTAATAAAGTCATCACAAACATCCATGGCTCCACCGTTTCCAGACAAACGGGGGTTACTTGTTGTAGAGAGGAATTTATGAGTTTACATTAGCCGAGCTGCACATTAGCACCAGGGAGGCAGCCACTGGTTAGCTTTCTGCGAGTCGCGCTGCTCCCAGCTGTGGCAGCAGCTTTCAGAGGCCCATCAGCCGCTGTGATTGGCATGTTCCTCGGCTGGATGAGGTCCAGCAGCCAGGTCACCTCATCCTCCATGCACGACTTGCTTCATTACTGCTTCATGGCCCAGTCTGGGAGTAAAACCAGTTCATCACCCCATCTTGGCAAGAGTATGTCCGACACATTTACGCTTGGAAGGAATCACAATAAAATGAAATAATTACCTTTGTATTAAAGGGAATATTAAGCGGTAATATAACAGTTAGGTGGTTAATGTTCCTAAAGCTATTTGGGATTACTTGCAATACTTTCAGTATAAATCAATATCCTGGGATAATGGCCGGTGTTATTAAACAGTACATTCTGGGAAAAAATGCAATGACATTTTATGTGCATTTCATTGAAAATTAAATTATAGTGAAATAATATGGGCAAAAAGGGTTGCTGTTCAGGGGGATCTGGCCGACTGTGAGGCAGCATGGCATATACTCCCTCCTTAGGGGGGTTATGTGGTTGTAATGTGTGTCACAGAATTTTCGCCCATAAGCTGTACTGGCTAGTTAGTTGAACATTGTAATATGAGTGCACTTTATAAGTCTGCAGGAACTCGGCCCCTTTCTGTTTGCTAAAATCAGCCATTATGCAATTTCAGAAGTGACCGGCTGAACCTGAGGAGGAAAAATGACCCCCCCCCCCCATAACATAAAAGCTTGGTATGAAAAAGGAATTAAATTTGCTGGGCTGAAGCCAGGAGACTTTCTTCATACTCCAGGGCTATTATGGATAAATGCCTTTTTGCCCACCCCCCAAAAAAAAAAAAACAGGATTGCAAAGACAATAATAATAATAATAATAATAATAATAATAATCATTATTATTATTTATAATAATAATAATAGGTGCATTCGGCAATATTTCAGGACAACATCACATGATTCATTTATCAACGAATGGAAGTCATATTTAAAGATTTTAGAAGTGATAATGAACATAATAATATTATTTTAAGTAATCATATGCTAATGTCAGTTTTGCAAATGATTAATGGCCAGACAGGGGGAGGCCTTGGCTCCCCTTGATAAATGAGCAAGGCTATCCCGGATACGCTGGCGTGCTCCTTGTCAGCCATCCCTGATGAGGTGGCCTGCAGAGACGGCGGTGCCGTGGGGATCCTCACCCAGGGGGGAGCTGGAGCACGTTCCCCCATTCAGGCAGTAGTCCTTGCAGTGGCTCACTTCACAGCGTCCCCCGGAGAAGTTGGGCCAGCAGTAACAGCGGGACTCCCCCCTCTCATTGGGGACACAGCGCCCTCCATTCTCGCACGCCGGCTGGCAGAGATCTCCTGCAAAACCGAGACACGCCACACGATCAAAGGCTGATACGAGGCCACTGAAGGATGCCAGCATTAGGGTAGGGGGGTGGTACGGGGGTTGGGGGGTACAAGTTACCAGTCACCTGGTTTCATTCTTACTCCTGCCTAGAACTGAATAAACACCATGAGCAAATCTGGAATGAAAACGTCGGGATGAATATTTCAAATACATGATTTGTGTCTAGTCAATAATAGGCTGCTCAATGGAGCACCGGCCAAATCCATGAATAAACTGAGATGGGCTTCAATGCTGATGTGATCCCTGCCATGTTTATTTTAGGGCACTTGTGTGTAAATCCCTAAGAGAGAAATCAATCTAGACACAGGTGGGATCACCAGATGCGGAAATGCAAGATGTGTGAGTGCCGGATGGGAGCTGGAAAATAAGCCTCTCTGAGGCCATGGGGGTCTTAGTGTGACGGAGCTAGTTGGGGATTGAGGGGGTAGCCCACCTGAAGCAGCCCTGTCGGTGCAGGATCCGTTAATCAGCGCTTTCCCCTCCGGGCAGGAGCAGCTGGCACCGGTTGGGTTGAGCAGGCACAGGAAGTCACAGCTCATCGCCGTGCACGGGTTCATCACTGGTGGCACCAGGGGGGCGGGGAGGGGAGAGAAGGCCACACCGGGCTCTCTTAGTTCACATGCAGCTCAAACTAATCACACAGCTTTAGATCACAGCGGAGCGTACTGGAGGTGCCAGTCCCTGCAAAACAACTTAAATGGGCATCAATACATGCAGAGAGACAATATAATGTTCTCTGAACAACCGGCAGAGTGGTTTCTCCCAGTAGCTTTAACAAATCTCAGAAGATAAAATATGGGAGGGAATATATTTTAAACAGATTCATCTCAAGGCACACTCAGTAGGGAATCCGTTATTGGACTACGAGGCCAAATATCATCAGCGACATCATTTCCTCCTGAACAGCCTGTAGACCCCTGAGAAACTGGCACGAGTTCCAATCATGCGTGAGCATGTTTAAAGCATAGAGGAAGGGTAACGATCTACTGTGACATGGAGATTTTTAATTAATTAGTGTGTGTGAGAGAGAACAGAGAAGCACCAAGGAGCCGATTCCCAGTGACACTAGGAGGAGGTAGCAGGTCACAGACAAGTGCTAAATTATTATAAGTGAAAAACAGAAAAAGACCAGAAATGCAAAAAGTCGAATCCAATGGCAACAGTTTTATGATAATATGATAATATAAGTCTTGGCTTACATAAGGTTTTGCAGAGATAATGAATCCAGCTGCCCGCCCGCCTCACTGGCAGGTTATTTCCAAATTGCTTTGCTAAGTGCCTTTAGTACTTTTTACTATGTGCTTATTAGGTGCTTGGAATTCGAGCATAATTATCAGAGCAGGTTGCTCAGCACTGCAGTTTAGCCATTAGCGTCGGTGCTGCGTGGCGTCTCGGACCTCGGATTTGATTATAGCCTGTAAGAGTCGGGTGCGACCCAGGCACAGGTGTGGATTCACGCCCGTCCTCCCCGTCTTCCTCTGGCTGCATGAGGTGTAATTGCAACAACACATGCTCTTGTAAAAAGGCAACAGAAAAAAATGGGGAACAGAGAGCACACCGCATCTGTGATTGGGAGAGTCTGTGAACTTCATTTTGCTTCCTGGCTTTGTTAGCTTACTGGATCTCAGGCCAATAAAGCAGCTGCTACTTCAGCGACTGGCCATTAGCAAGAACAACCCCACATATGAAGGTCCAACAGGGCAGTCACTGACCATTAGCACCATGGGGACAGCTGCTGTACCCTAAGTTATTAACCAGTGAGCTGCACGAGCAGCGCCCCAGAGACCGGAGAGTCGTATGAAGGCCGAGGAGGGCGCCCTCAACCAGCGTGGGCCGAGCAGCTGGAGCTGCTCCCTGTGTCAAAAGGTGGCCCCAATTTCCAGGAGCTCTAGGCCATGCTAATGCCATCCATGCATTTCAGCACGATGGCCGTGTTTGTACTTAAAAGGTATAAGAGTCTTTATCCCTGGCCGGCGATTCCCCGTAATGTGGCAGGCAGTGACCTAAAGAACATCAGCCAGCTATCTTGGGGGCAGTTCATTCCTGGGCACGACAGCAGCCCCTGCCAGCCAAAAAGCCCTCGGCAGCCCCCCCCCCCCCGACCCAGGGCAGCGCAGCCGAAGGAAAATGAAATGGGATAAAAACAGAAGAATCACAGTCCATTAGCAGGTTATTGTTTTTCATCCTTCTCTGTTATAGAATCCAAGTAACCATTTCTGGTTCTGTACTATTTCCCACCCCAATCTGTACACACTATGTAAAACAAGAACTATACTAATTCAATGTATTATTGCATTCAGATATACTCAATCTTTATTTGAACCGCATATGAAGGTGCATCCAAACCAGGACGACCAGGCTGCTAAAGAGCTTCTTCCAAGTGCCACCTTTTAAGCAGACACATTCCACCCACATACCTTTAACCTCCTCTCCTACACTGGACTCCTTAATACTGGACACACTGCCGATGATCCCTTGAATATATTTATTCAACTACATATTTTATGCCAAACTTATTTACATATTTCATTGCGATATTTGTCTATTTTATGTATTGCCTGTAATGGCTCTGTTTGGTCTGGGAAGAACAGAATTTTATTTTAATTTTTTTTGCACGCAAATAAAAAACATGCACTAAAAAGACAAATATATCTAATATCATTTATTCTAATCTAATCCAATATGTGGTTTTATATAGATTTTACTAAGTTCTGATTTTCATTTCTCAAAAGAGCAACTGAGCATTTTTTTTTGTCTTTGTCTTTAAAATTTCTAAAGTAGTGAAAACAAAAAAAAAAGAAACTGACAATGGGATATAAGTCATATGAAAAGTTACTGATTCGGCTTTTAGGCTACAGTTATATGATCAATGGTGGACAGACAGAGAAACAGTTGAGCTCTATACAAATCACACCAAAATCTCATGAGATCCCTGGAACAGACATGGAATGAGAATTTACACCCTAAGGTAATCTATTTTTTAGATCCACCCGAGTCTCCGGTAAGACTATATATATAAAAACATTTCTTACGATAAAATACTCATCGCAAATCAAAGCATATCCGTGTTGCCGTGATGTCATTTTTAGCTAGCAGAAATAGGACAGTACAGTTTTCTCTTTCCTCTGGGACAAACTATTTCTCCTTGCTTTCCATATTCTTAAATTGTCCGCTACACATATTTCACACAGGAAGAGAAGGTAACAAGAACGGATGAATGAATGCTCATTTACCATCTTGCTGCTTGAATCGATGGATTATGATGATGCTGGAGGCTTTTTCTATGCTTAGATCAAGGTCTTCAACGAGTCCTTTGCCAAATTTGTGAACCCTGAAAACTTTGTTTTTCAGGCTGGTTCCATAGATATAATCTTCAAATATATCAATTTTATAAGGCTGATAGATTCCTGCAAAAACGGAGGGGAAAAAACGAAATTCCAGATGTTACAAAGTTGTATAAGTTTTAAAAAGTTTAAATATATGCAGAATAGCTACAATATACAGTGTAAATTCTTATCTTGATTAAATTTATAACATAGTAATTCAGCTAAGTATGAATAATATTCAAAGACTATTACTGTGTCTATTTTCTATCTAAAGATGTGTTAGTTTAAGTAATTTAACTAATTGTGTTTGTTGTTCCCCACAGCAATTGAACTCTAGGACAAAAATTCCATAATTTAAATTTCATTAAAGTTCACAAAGTTGTGATCAGCGATTTCATGCTCACATATATTAGGATCAATCAGGACACTTTTCAGTGGATCATGGTTTAGCTTTTGCATAATATAATGAGCACATACCACCTAATACTGGATTATGATGTGAGAATGTTCTACAAAAACAATGTCATTGAATTTCGGAAACATTTATATTTCTGTGGAGAGAGCCTCCTCCTGAAATCCAATACAGCCATTCCTGCCTGGCCATTTGGCCAGTTGTCTGAAACTGCTGGCCTGCAGTTCGCACTTCCTGCAGAAACCTGTGTCCTAACACGACCCAAGGAGACACAGGAGCATATTAGTCATGCTAGCGGCTTACCGTTCTTGCTGCCAACGGCCACCCGAGAATCGGACCCGTCAAAGCAGATGCTCCCAATCGCTGAGAGCTCCGCATCAGCCCAGTACAACCGCTGGTTAAAATAATCGACAGCCAGACCTACAGACAGAGTGATAAACAAGCCCTTCTCAGCTACCATTCAGCACTCAGGGTCTATGATTGAGCTGGTTAAAATACAGCAATCAACTTACAGCCATGAAATCTGCATTGACTGAGGACAAAATGAAATTAAATCATGTACAATGCGGATCACATGAAGATGAGGATCTGCATCACATTTTCTTACAGATATTTAGTGAAAATAAAACAACCATAAAATATGTAAAATATCAGCAATGACTTCTTCACCATAAACTTTCCTTGATACATCTAGCCGTCTCTGTCGATGGAAAACTCTGTCACATCTATGACATGGCAGCACTTTAATTCAATTTAAAAGACAGAACGCCAATCTTAAATAGTGCTGCTAGTGGGGGGAACATATTCTTCTGTCTCCTGGAGGACATTCTGTAGACTTAATGACAGGCTGTGTCAGTGGTGTTAAATTACTTTGGGATTTTTTCCCACCTTTCCATCTTGCTTCATAAAAGCCTCACATCCTTCTGCCCCCCACACTAGTCGGTTACCATTATGGTCAGCATGGGTATGCTGAAAAACTTTTTAAATTCACAAGTGCCTCCTGCTCTCTGCCGGAGGCCCACAGAATGAGTGCTACCAAATTATTAGAGATCTACCCGCTGATCATTAAATGTTAGCCTGTGAAAACGCCTCTACTTAGCGAGAAAAATGAGAAGTCATAAATACCCGTTGGCCTGCGAAGGTTCTTCTCCAGAAGGACCCGGCGCATAGAGCCGTCCATGGCTGCCTCCTCGATGTGAGAATGGTCGGCGATCACTGTCCAGTACATCATCCTGTGGAGGACAAGGGGCAGAATCGTTTCCCTGCTGGCAGTGCCGCTTGAAGCCCAAGAGATGCTATTGCTAAGCTGGCGCCCCCTTTGAATATGGTACACAAGGCAGGCATCCATGATGTCCAATTGGTAGACCATCATTGCCTATTGTTAAGTCTCTCATGACAAAACTTGGTGTTGAAGCTTCCCTTTCAGGTTAGGTTATGCAATGATGATGAGACAGACCAGTAACGTGCTGAGGCCGCTTAGGAATAAGAAAGAAAGCATGTTTGGCGCCTTCGGGTCGGGGATAGGTCTCTGAATGTCATCTGCGCTTATGCACTGAATGATGGTTCAGGGTACCCGGCCTTCTTGGATTCCCTTAGTGGTATGCTGGTTAGCGCGCCACGAGGGGATTCCATCGTTTTGCTGGGGAACTTCAACGCTCACGTGGCCAATGACAGTGTGACCTGGAGGGGGTGATTGGGAGGAACGGCCTCCCTGATCAGAACCAGAGTGGTGTTCTGTTATTGGACTTATGTGCAATGCATGGTTTGTCCATAACGAAAACCATGTTCGAGCACAATGTTGTCCACAAGTGGACATGGTACGAACATGCCTGGGGCTACAGGTTGATGATCGATTTTATAATCGTATCATCTGATCTGCGGCCTTCTGTCTTGAACACTCGGGTGAAGAGAGGGGCAGAGCTGTCAACTGATCACCACCTGGTGGTGAGTTGGCTCAGGTGGCGGGGGAGGAAGCCGGTCAGACCTGGTAGGCCCAAGCGTATAGTGAGGGTCTGCTGGGAACGTCTGGCAGAGGCTCCTGTTCACCGAGCTTTAACTCGCACCTCCGGCAGAATTCCAACTGGATACCGGGGGAGGTTGGGGGCATGGAGTCTGAATGGACACTGTTCAGGACCTCTATTGTGGAAGCAGCTGTACGGAGTTGTGGCTGCAGGGTGGTCGGTGTCAGTCATGGCGGTAACCCCCGTATCTGATGGTGGACACCAGAGGTGAGGGGGGCTGTAAAGCTGAAGAAGGAAGCTAACCAGGAATTATTAGCCTGGGGGTCTCCGGAGGCAGCTGACGGGTACCGGCAGGCCAGGCAGAACGCGACTCGGGTGGTCGCAGAAGCAAAAACCCGGGCGTGGGAGGAGTTCGGTGAGGCCATGGAAAGTGACTTTCGGTCAGCCTCAAAAAGGTTCTGGCAAACCATCCGGAATATCAGGAGGGGGAAGCAGCTCCTGGTTTCTACTATTTATAGTGGGGAGGGGGTGCTGTTGACCTCACCTGGGGACATCACCCGGAGGTGGAAGGAATACTTTGAGGACCTCATCAACCCTGCCTTAGATACATCTACGCACACTGCCTTTGAGACATCTGAGGGCACAGAGCCCAGGGGTGCTGGGGGGGGCTTGCCCATCACTGGGGCTGAGGTGGCCCGGGTGGTTAAAGAGCTACGTGGTGGCTGGGCCTCGGGGGTGGACGAGATCCGCCCGGAGTACCTGAAGGCTCTGGATGTTGTGGGGCTGTCGTACCTGACACGCCTTCTCAACAGCGCGTGGAGGTCAGGGAAGGTGCCATTGGATTGGCAGACCGGGATGATGGTCCCCTTATTAAAGAAAGGGGACCGGAGGGTGTGTTCCAACTACAGGGGGATCACACTTCTCAGCCTTCCTGGGAAAGTCTATTCTGGGGTACTGAATCAGAATCAGAATCGAGTTTATTGCCAAATACATTTACACATACAAGGAATTTGCTTTGGTGGTTGGTGCCAGACTTCGAGAGATGAGGTGGTTAATATATAAATATATATACATAGAGCCGCGACCTGGTAGGATAAGCGGTTTGGAAAATAGATGGATGGATGGATATACATAGAGTATGTACAAGTACTAATATAAATAGTTTGTGGAATACTGGAGAGGAGGGTGAGATCGATAGTCGAATCTCAGATTCAGGAGGAACAATGCGGTTTTCATCCTGGCCATGGAACACTGGACCAGCTTTATACCCTTGCAAGGGTACTGGAGGGGGCCTGGGAGTTTGCTTATCCAGTCTACATGT
>JAODJW010000035.1:3583913-3606534 GCA_026777045.1 Hyperopisus bebe | reverse complement strand
GGGGATGAGGATTAGCACCTCCAAGTCCAAGACCATGGTTCTCAGCCGGAAACGGGTGGATTGCTCTCTTCAGGTCAAGGAAGAGGTACTTCCTCAAGTGGAGGAGTTCAAGTATCTCGGGGTCTTGTTCACGAGTGAGGGTAGGCGAGGTTGGAGCTGGACAGACGAATCAGAGTGGCGTCTACAGTTTTGCAGGCGCTTAACCGATTCATCGTGGCTAAGAAAGAACTGAGTGAGAAGGCAAAGCTCTCGATCTATTGGTCCATTTTTGTCCCTACCCTCACCTATGGTCATGAGCTATGGGTAATGACCGAAAAAATGAGATCGCGAATACAGGCGGCCGAAATGAGGTTTCTCCGCATGGTGTCTGGGCTCTCCCTTAGGGATAGGGTGAGTAGTTCGGATATCCGGGAGGGTCTCAGAGTAGAACCACTGCTTCTCCACATTGAAAGGAGCCAGTTGAGGTGGTTTGGACATCTGGTGTGGATGCCTCCTGGGTGGCTACCCCAGAGAGGTTTTCCATGCATGTCCTATAGGGAGGAGGCCCCAGGGTAGACCCAGGACACGCCGGAGGGATTATATCTCTTGGCTGGCCCGGGAACGCCTTGGCGTCCTCCCCGAGGAGCTGCTAGAGGTAGCTGGGGAGAGGGAGATCTGGGTATCTCTCCTGAAGCTGCTACCCCCACGACCCGAACCCCAGACAAGCGGTAGGTAATGGATGGATGGATGTTTGGCGAGGGGAAGGTACAGATGGTGTCACCGCCTTACTCTGGCTTATGGCTATGAAATCAAGTTTAATAGCTGCTGTTGACAAGAAGGGGAGTATATCCTTCTTTTTTCTGCCTTAGACCCTGACTGCCCTGAAAGGATCACTACACCAACAGTCATAGGCATATGGCCGGAAAGCGTTCCAGGGCTTGGAAAAACATTCAAGCCTCTGAGAGAACCTGACCAGAGGAGGGTTTCTCAGCTTACCAGCAGAGAGCAGGATTAACTGCACCCCCCACTCAACAGAAACAGCTCTACTTGATAGTTAAGAAAAATGTATAAAGGTTTAAGCAACCAGAGAAATGGAAAAATCAACCTCCTAGGCTAGGAAGTGCTTTCAGTACTACATTCCTGTGAATTTAGCTTCAACTGCAAAAAAACAAACAAACAAACAATAAGTAAAGTAACTGAAAGGTGGTCCTTACCCTCGAGTTGGGTTGACAGCAATTGAATAAGGTTCCCCTGCGATGTCTGTTATTAGACGGGTACACTTTGATGCCCCAAGCTGGCCCACATTGATGGAGTACCTCAGCCTTGTCCAATGGGCTGTGTAATAACTGAACCAGTGCATCCTGGAGTGATCTGTCCAGTAGACATTCCCTGTTACCCAGTCAGCCGAGATATCCCTCGGCCTCCGGAAATCTGGACACTGTATGGGACAATCAGACCAGAAGTAGTTAAGCCAGTTCCCCAGCATGCCCGTTGCTTCTCCAATACCCTAACCCAGCATGCCCTGCAACATGTGCACGTTCATACACAATCTAGCTTAACATGAACCCAACTGTGCAGAAGTCCCCTTTCATGTACAAATGATGACTCTGTTAAAGGTTCCACTGCTGACATTCATACAATGAATGACACCGGGTGGCACAGGAATGGCATTGGAGACACACTGAGTGTTACCAAGTGGTGTACGATCTACCAAAATAACTACAGACCCAGACAAAGGCTTGAGCAATGACGCAATAAACAAATAAAAGAAAGACCCTACACACATATAAACCAACAAGTAGGTATATCAAGATGCTTCTCTCTCCTGCTGATAATGCGCCGTTATTCTTGCAGTATATCTGATATTCTTGCACAGTGAAAAAATGCACCACAGTCCCAGTATTGCAAACAAGCTCTGAGACTGCAGAAGTGTTATGCAAGCTAAATGCGAGTGAAACAACGCTGACTCTGACCCCGACCACCTGGGAGTACAGAATTTAGCCTTAGTATTAAAGTGAGAAAAACAGTGATAGAAGACAGGAAAAGTAACTCAGTAATTAATGAAATGATTATCTGAGCAAAAGGACACATGCTGCACATAAGCAAATGTAACTACAATCTGACACAATACAACTGCAGAACAGTAGTACTACTTTAAAACAAACACAAAAAACATGCAGCTGCTGTTTCTACAGATATTCAAAGTTTATCTTATATACAGTACATGTTGTGTCAAACTCAGACAACATGCAAACATGTTGCTCTAAGCCTCCTAACCTGTAGGGAGCAGAGAGAACAACCTGTATTCATCATGAAACACAAAAAACCTAAAGTTGAGTCAGTGCTTGCGGGGGGACCCATACATATAATAAAATGAAGGAAAGAAAAAAAATAAAGTCAAGTTATGTGTTTGGTAACAGAACCCAGTAATGATGACAGCAAAATAGCCATTTAATTTTATGAGGCAGCAGACAAGTTTTCATTTGAGCTATTAAACTGGGTAAATGGAAGAAGAATAATGAATCCAATAGAATAGATGTGAAGTATTCATCAGTATTATATGGATGCAAACAAGAATGAACAACACTATGGTGAAAGGCTGCAGCCACACATGGTAAGATTTATGTATCAATAATTTAGAACTTAATTTGATTTGCAATGGAGGGGAAAATGCAGTTAATTCACACACTTGCATATTCAGACAGATCGTATTCCAAACACAGTAGTTCACACAGTTAGCCTAGTTTCTAGGCTACATGCTCCAACATTTCTTCCAAGATACTTACTATAATTCCACTATTTGATTTAGATTGACTTCTGTTTAGGATGTCTCTGTAAAAAATTCCACCAGGATTAAACTGGGTAGCCCAGATAAACTTGTTTCCATGAAAGAGAGCCGCCATTCCAATGATTCTGGCATTGTCCTCTGTGCGTGCTAGCTGTTTGTGTCCATGGCTCTGGTTAAATGGATACACAAAACCTCGGATTTCAGTGTCATTAGCTATGTAGAGCACTTGATCTTCTGGTCCTGCCCGTTGAGTCATTAAATATGCAAAAAAAATGAAAGGTGTCTAAATTCCATTTCAGGTTTAAGACAACAGTTTTGCAAGATTACACACACAAAACAATTGATCACCACATATATCATTTAGCACAACTAGGTTCATCCAGAAACAATACATTACTTATAGAACTCATATTAAATATTAATAATTCATATTAAAATGCTACAAAAATATGACATTTTAATAAACTTTAATAACTTTTACTTTAAAAGATTCTTATAACAATTTTAACTGATCATATAAACTTATTAACATATCTGTAATTATTTAGAATACAGTAGCTTCTTAATATAATAGCACAACAATTAATGACAAGGGGATATACAGCATTGGGATCAGTAATGTGTGTTTTCTTATTGTAAAGTGTTTTGTGTTTGATGCTCTACTACGGTAGTTATTTAGTGTTATATGTTGATCCTCTCAATAATATGCTTATTGGTGCTTAACAAATGCATATAAAACCATTTGGTATTTTCTGTGAATGCTGAATGTAGCTAACTTGCATAGAAATACTGTAATATTTTCAATAGTAAAGCAAGCATGTAATATGCTTACACTGTGAATGCTTTTGAGAAATTGGGTCTCACTAAAGCATAATAGATAAAGTTACATTTAATTAAATTGGCTCGGCTGTGAGCCATTTAAACTGTAACTGTAACAGAATGAATGTACAATATGTCCTGTTTACATTTATGTGTTTTCAGTTGTTGGCAAAATGTATTGGTTGCCATTCAAAGCACAACAAAAGCAAGGAATACAAATTTTGTCTTTACCTTTCACCATACAGACTCCATTAATTTCTTTAAAATTCCTGTCACAAGTGCACTTGAAAGATCCTTTCGTGTTTGTGCAGTAATGAGAGCATGTTCCAAAGTGAAGACACTCATTGACCTCTAAAAAGCGGAGGAGAGAAGTTGATATTATTGTCAGCCTCTGTTAAAAGGCACTGGGCTTTTTTGTAAGAAAACATCCCCTTTGCACCTCTGACTAGCTTAACAGAATCATGTGCTCTGGCATGTCTGCCCATGAGCTTTTAGGGACACCAAGCTGAGTGGGAAATCCTGATTTCAGTATATACTGTTAAAATAACCGTCCAAAAATTATGTTTAACTGTCAGGATTTTAAATTCTTTTTCTTATTCCTTCTTATTTGACACTTAGCTACTTGGCCTTGACTCTTCCATCGGGCTTGAAGGGTCACACTCTTTCAGTTTTTCCCATAATCCTCAGCAGTTTCACTTGTCTGATCTGTCTGCAGTAAGTGAGACCGCGTGGCTGTACCTTCACACTGCTGACTCCGCGGATTCCTCCGGAAGCCTGGTCTGCACTGACACACTGCATCAGTTTCTGTTTGATTGCAGAGTGCATCACTGCCGCACAGACTGACTTTTCCCGTGCAGAGGCCTTCCTCAGGAGCTGCCGAGTGGTGAGAGCACAACATCAATATACCTCCTCTTCCAACCCTGCTCATTACAGCGGTCAACAATTCTGAACAAAATGATATCAGTGAGCTGAATGTCCTTAGCTACCACACACACAGGAACATCTGTGACTGACACTACAAAACACAAACATTTTAAAACATAATGAATCAGGTGTTTTCGAAATGATGCAATATCTTGAAATGCTTAAAAATCTAACTCAATGGAACAAACACCCAGGCGGGGTTCAAAGTTACCATCTGGAACAAACTACCCCAACACTGTGGATGAAACATTTCATCTAAACGGTACAGAGTGGATTGCAGGTTAGTGCTTAGCTTGGAGAAGGGCTTGGAACTTCAAAGGACACAATGACAATTTGGAATGCTTTAAAAAGCTATTACATTTTCGACGATTAAGCACATACTGGGTGGTGAAATCTACCGAGGGATGTCAAAAAACAGAACTGGGAGCAGGGCAGCTAGAAATGGTTCTGAAGAGCACGTCTCTTGGCACCAACACAGGAGGATAGGAACAGCGCTCGACTGGGCTGTCCTGAGCGGGATGTTCTGATTGGGCACCAGGCCCGACTCACAGGCCTTGCAGTTATGCTCGTCGGAGCCTCCGTCTCCGCAGTCATCAAATAGGTCGCACTGCAGCTCAGCAGCAACGCAGCGTCCGTTACTGCAGGTGAACTCCGCCTTCCCACAGGGTCGAGGTCGCCCTGCTGTGCCACCTACTGGTCAGATTGGAAAAAGGAGCGTGTTGTCAAAGAAGAAAAGCAAAGTTCCTCTCATAGACCCCTGGCCCTATTTTTGAATCTACAGAAATGACAGATTTAACCCCTTCCCAGAAACGTGGGTTCAAACCATTTTAGGCAAATTTGTTATAATTGCTTGCTTTTGTTATGGAATGGCAATATCTACAGTGCTTTTATGGGCATGTATCACACGGGATAGGTGCAAATGTCTGCTGCAGCTGGCTGACACAGTTATGGTGTGACTTGCCGAAGGCCTCTGACAAAGGCATGTCACATTCTCGCTGATGGCCCTCAGAATCACCGCCAGCGCTGGGGATACACGTGCATGGCTTTCTGACCATGGTAAACAGAGAGGTAAATGGAAGAAAGACGCGGACAGGTAATTTTCAGTCTGCTAATGGGAGTCGGGGGGGTATGTGCAAGTAAGCAGTATCTTTGATGTCCTGCAAAGTATGCATTTTAAGTAGCCTTGGTGTGATTAAAGGGAAACAACTGTTTTCCTCTCACTTCTGAGCTGCTTGTAATGGGCTCAGACATTGTACAGTATAAAGGTGCTCAAATATATATATTTTAATGAATGTATTTATGCCACAACTACATACAGTGGTGCTGTTTAGCACCACTCGAACCACACATTTACGTGGGGCCCCCTATTGGCCACAAACAGTCCTGACTCTAAACATAAAATGAAACTCGTTGCTTGTTTAGACGACACTGAAGCAGCATGATCTGCTAACCAGCTGGGTGATTCTAGTGAAATCAGATTTAGGAGGTGGAATGAAGAATTTTGATGAAAAAGTAAAAGCTATCAAAATGAGAAGGATACAGTTATAGGATATCTTGCGTATGTTTTAAAGTGAACATCATAAATATATTTTCTGTTGTTTTTTCACATTTAAAAATAAAATTCTCATTACCACGATGTGTCCATTACTGAGTTTGGGTTCGTTGAAATTGAAATTTTAATGTTTAAGAAAAATAAAAAAGAAAAAGCTTCAGTGCAAGTAAAACTACTAACGGTTACAGTAAATAAACATGTGGTATTTAGCATTCATTGATAAGAGAAGTGAAAATATTAGGGAAAAAAAATTTGTCCAAGACAAATTTTCTCATCCACTGCAATAATTTTCAATCATTGTTTAAGTCCACAAGGAACTTACATAATCAAGGAATTTTGAACGGGGGACACTACTGGCTGTGACACTGAAGATGGGTACCAGGTAAGCAGTTCATTTTTTATCTCTCCAGATAAAAGTTAAAAGTTTGCTCATCAGAGTGCCTACGTGACTTTTTGTTTCTCAATAATGATACCTGAAGTTTTTAACATTTAAAAAAATGTTTTTTTTTAATGTAGAATTTTCATTAACTAAATTTTTCCTACCAACTTTACACTTAAAAGCAGAAAAACTTATAAATTACTATGAAAGATAAACAAACACTTCTGTAGGGTTTTTGAGGATTTCGCAGATGTGCAAAAAAATCGCGGATGCAAATAACTTCAGTTCCAATAAAATTTTAGCGGATCTGTGAATTTGCGAATCACAAAGCACGAATGCACGAGGGCTTACTGTACAACCTCTTCTCGATTTGAGTCCAGCATCCTCACTAAGTGAGCCAGAATACTGCCATGAAGAACTCACCAGCAGATTAAAGGATAGACCTGACAGGGCCAGTAGAAGTATCCACCCCCAAGAGAACACATCCAGCAATTAAAAAAAGAGCGGACATCAAAACATACAAGCAAATTGAGAGCCAAACTGAAGTATACAAAGGAAAAACTACAGGAAGAGACCAAAGAACTACATAATCTGAACAGAAAAATTAAAAGACTCCAGGCTCAAAGTTTGAAAAAGATGGTGAACAGACAGAGTGTAAATGCTTCACAAAAGTTTGTTAGTGCTGTAATTTTGACAAATGATTGTATTAACTTTTTCATAAAATAGATATATTCTTTAAATTGTGGTATTGTGTTAAATATGTCAGCTAAGCTCAGAATCCTTGCTAAACTATGAATATACAACACTAAATCACATTTCTGAAACTGAATTTAATCTACAAAACACAATTCTCATTACTGCAATGTGTTTATTAGCAAATTATTTAATTATTAGAAAGTGATATTTAGTTTGTAATTGTATTTACACAATTTATAGCACTTCTTATTTAATCTCTGTTACAGAAAAAATATATGTCAATTTTCAGTAAAATATCTTAAAAAAACAAGATGTAAATCATCAAGTATGTTATGGTAATGAGAGAAATGAAGAAAATGATAAAACATAATAAATATAAAAAGTAATGTCTCCTGAGTTATATATACCTCTGAGCAAGACTGTTAATAATCTACTTTTAAAATTACCAAAAATATACGTTTTAAACCATATATTTCATGTAATGTAATGGTATTATTCTTTTCTGGACTCCATGTCTAAAATACTAATAAATATATAGAAAATATTCCAAAATAAATCAGATAATGTTTTTACTAAGTTCAGACCTTACCTTAAATGCTCAAAAGGAAATTTGTTTTCAAATGCCTTTTGAACTGGATTCCTTTTCAATCTGGATTTCGTGAGAATCACCCAGCTATCTAGCTACAATCTTTTGACTCTACTCACTAGCTAACATCATAATTATATAAATTATGAAGCGATTGCTTCCTAGCGGCACCACAAAAAGAAAGCCAAAGATGCAATGTCTCTAGCAGAAAGTTTGCCTAAGCTGTCCAGTTTCTTCACCACAAACAATGAAAAGCCTAACTTTTTGAGGGTCTCAGAATCAACAAACCCACCCTGTCTACACACCCCCTACTCCGCAATAAAACCTTGAATCAGTAAAAACTCAACATTAGGAAAGACTTGCACAGACAAGCTAGTGTTGACTGTTCTCTCCCCTAGCTGGATCTGCTCACCACAGTCGTCTTCATCCGAGTTGTCCCCGCAGTCATCAACGCCGTTGCAGACCTGCTCGGCGTGGAGACACACTCTGTCGTTCCGGCAGCGGTGTGGTCGCGTCGGCGGACAGGGTAGCTTTGCTGCGGGGAGAGGTCATGTGGTGACACTGGGAATCTAAGCTTACCACCAACAGGTTCACAAACCTGCATGCAGTTAAAAGGATATGTTTGTGGCTGATAAAAGGGATATGTCTGTGGCTGATTAAAGGGATACGTCTGTCACTGAGAACTCCAGGGGATGGGGCAGAGAGACCTGTCAAGGAAGCCAAGAGACAGAGCCCCCCTGCTTCCGGAGGGCTCTCAGAAACCATTCAGGTGAGTGAATGTCACCTCATAGGTTTCTGACAGTGTTCTGAACATAAACTTGAGATTAAAGACACAAATTATTTCACTTATCGAACATTTCTGCATTTTCAGATTCAGTTTGTTACAGAACATGACTAGCAAAGTTTTTTTTTTAACTACATTTGATCTCACAGACACTGATTGAAGATGACATATTGCTCAGCGAAAAGCTCAGTTCAGCTTAGAGGAGTTAACCAGACTTCAGTTTACAAAACAATTGATTAGCTTTTCAAGCTAACAGTTTAAATCCAAAGAAACATTTAGGATAAGAGCAAAGTGCACACAACACATTTTTTATTTATCAAAGATGCTTCCAATGATATTTCATATGCCGTCAAATATATGAAAAGAGTTCTTGTCTTAAATGTCCATCGTGTTGAACATTTGGATCCTCATACTTTAATATGATATTTGTTCATTTGATCTCTACCCCTTTATCCAAATTTCACTCTGTTCTGTTCGCATATTTTAATAAATGTAAATTTACCGTTAAACTCTCCATTCTCATTTGCTCATAGGATTTCTGAGCACTATTGCAAGGCTCACACAATTCGCACCACTGACTGAAGTCCTCTTTCGATGATCCATGTCTATCCCAGCACTTGAAGTTACCGAAGAGCAATATCCCACAGCAACTATATTCAGGCACCTGGAGAAGCGTGACATCATGTATTGCTTCTGAATTTCTGTGTGTTTTTTAAAGGTGAGAAGAAAAGCTCCTACCACACATGTCAGGATCCTCGTCCGAGTTGTCCCCGCAGTCATCCTGGCCGTCGCACACCCACACGTGCAACTTGCACAGCGTGTTGTTGCAAATGAACTCGTCAGCTCGGCAAGAATAGCCTCCTGCAAAGATTCCCATGGAGCATAAAGGAAAACGGATACAATTATTCCGATAAAGCTTCTGCAAATGAGTTTAGCAAGAAACAGGAATGCAAAAGTTCACTGCATGGATAGCAACAGAATAGAATATAATAGTGATTCTTCATTCATCCCTGTGCTTTTTCACATATCCCATCATGCTCTCCATGAGTACAGAAACATATATAGGTAAGACCAAGCTTGGGGGTCACAGCACAGGGTCAGCCAGCATGCAGGACCACAAGAGCTGGGGGTTTAGAGGCTCAAGAGCTCAGTGTGTCAGAGACCTTCCAATGACAGCCACATACCACCCCAGTACTCCCCATGCCCTGGCATTAGCGGGGGGTTAACTCTCTCATAATCCTTTAACATCCTAAGCCGTATGTTCCTCCTATGGAGGTTAATTAAAGGTAGTGATAGAAATATCACTGAGGATGTCATACATCAGTTTTGTGCTTTTTAGAGTAACCACTATATACAATAATTAGCCAGGAAAATTGAATGACTGCAAAAGAGTGAACAGTTTATTCTGAGAACAGAAAGACAATGTATCTAAGAAACGTCTGTCATTGGCTTCCTCTGGACAGGTCTGACCTATTGGTCCGACAACTGGAAAGCATCTGTCAGAGTTTGATGTAGCTTCACAGTTGCAAACTAGCAGCTGCTCATAACACCTCTGTTGCTATGGAAACCAACACAACGCAAAGCAAAAAAAAAGAAAGAAAAGAAAAACAATAAAACAAAAGACACCGGCAGCTGCACAGCTGTGAACGGCGGGCAACATTCATCAGAAGCGGGTCTTAATTGCACAGCGCAAACACACCGCGGCCGTGACTCAGACAGTCTAGCCACAGCTATGCCGAAATGCACACGCCTACATTTAGCAAATACTGCCACAACCAACACGCCTTCTAAATTCAGCTTCAAACGAAAGCAATTTAATCAATTCCAAATCCCGCAGAAAAAAGAAAATGAAGAATACATCCTCGTCACCCTCTTTGCTCTCCACACAGGCGAAGCAAATTCTCCTCGACGTGAATAAAGCAAGCAAGCGGGGTGCGTCATACGTGACGTGTGACATGCCGGGCCCCCTCTAGATCACAGTCTCTCACTCATCCAGGGAATGAAATAATGGCATTGTAAATTAGATGGTTCTTTTTGCTTCTCTCCTTTTTCTTTCTTAACAATTGGACAATGCTGCCCGTTGAAATTTTCCCACATTGTATAAAAAAAAATGAGATTGGCTCACACCTTTGAAAACTTCACTCGAGCAGATAGTAATTATTATCCTGTTTGGATTGTCATTTCTTCGTGGCTGCGGGTTCCTGTATTAGGTTCAGAGTTCAGGCCAGATCCCTATTGAGGTTGGACAGCCCCGACTTGCCGAATTGAAACCTTTTCTACAAAAATAGATACAATACAATAGAATCCTCATGACTGATAGGATTCCTTCAAAGAACATTTTTTGAATAAAGGCCATTCAGGCAGAGGGGTTATGCCCTAGTGAAATTGTATATCCCAGGAAAAAAAATACCCAAAAACATCCTTTTTATATAAATATAATCCTCAGTGGTGGAAAACAAAATACTGTGACTCAAGCCTAAAAGCCAAGGCTGCTGTTTCTTCAGCAGGACCTCTGCTGTATTGGATACCTATATAGGCACACAATAACTGTAAAAATGGCTGGGATTATGAGAAAAACTGGGAAAAAAAGCTCCAATTTTCTGCCGATTCTTATCTGCAAGCCTGATGCACCACAGGCAACAAAATTGCTGTATAATTCATGGGTAACTCTTACATGATGGGATTGCAGGCAATTTTATCTTCAACTTAGCCAAGAGAGACCAAAAGGACAAAACAGTCTATATATTCATTAAAAGCATTACTAAACTGTGAGTCAGCTGATGTGGATTTTCAAATGTAAATGACATATTTAACAGCCTTCAAAGATAAGCGTCCTGGACACTGAAAGACGCGCCACCGTAACAGACAGGACTATTATGTCTCTTAAAGTCATTACTGGATTTTTACACATATCTGGTACCAGAAAACCTTCACCAGGATACCCACCCAGATTAGAACCCTTCTGTATGTGAGTATGCTTTACATTAGCATGTCAAAGCAAGTCCAGAGAAACATTAGCACGTTAGCATGGCGCAACGCACCGTGGTGACAGTCTGCCTCGTCGCTGTGGTCCATGCAGTCGTGCACGTCATCGCACAGCCACCGGCGCGGGATGCAGTGGGCCCGGTTCTTGCACAGGAACTGGTCCTCCTTGCATTCTCGGGTGCAGTCCACCTGCAACAGGGACAACAGGACACCATCTGGCCAACTCAAAGTACTTGTCCTGCGTGTATCGCCCATCGGCAAATGGAGCAGAAGGGCAGAGAATCAGTGTTGGGGCATGTGACAAGCTAGTGAGAGAGGGACCCACTGGGAAGGCTTCTGAAGCACTGTGAACCAAGGTAAATTAACTCACCTTTATTAGAGGACTTTTGATCATTTGGAAAAACCTTAATATTTAACATTGCAGAACTGCTGACTGTTATCAGTTGTTAAAGCCCCCCAAACAGCCACACTACTGACACCTTGCAGGTATACTGAACAAAGAGGATGATTTTAATTATACCAAATCCCCTCTGAGATTTGATGGACAAACAATGGCTATCCTCGTTAGAAATCTGACACCGTGCTGAGCCCCCGAATACAACTATAAGCCTGGTATTTTTTTTGTCATTAAGAAAAAATGGAGTAGCTGAGCTGACATAATGAGACTGCAATCATCGCTCATGGTGATGGAAAATAGGAAATAGGAGCATGGCGATTTTCCTTGGCAGCTAATTGGCTCAGCTTGTGAGTTTTTTTTTTTTTTTTTGTTTTTTTTTTTTGGATTAGCACCTGCTCCCCATAAAAGGTATCAGGAAACTTTTGCTTTCGATGCTACATTGCCTGTCCTTTATCGAGTTTCTAGGGGGGCGACCCATTGAGGCAATTACTGCAAAATGCCATTTAACTGATGGGGAAGACCACATCGTAAATGATTTTCAATTTCTGCAGTCGGTTTACTCTCGGAGCCACCTTGTAACAATTTAAACACAGTCTGTCATTTATAAAGGGGATGTCTCGATCCTTCCTCTGACAATATCACTACCACACACTGTAAGAAACCAGTGATATAAATGAAATGTATCATGTAACCCAATGATAAATGTATCTTGAAAGAAAGACTCCAACAGAAAATAGCCCATGGTCACACCTGCACAATTAAGATCCGGGCCCTTTCAGATCGCCTGAATTTAGAAATTTAGAATTTAGTGATCAGTGGTCATTGTTGACACACCATAGCACGCAGTGCACAACAACGAAATGTGTCCTCTGCATTTAACCCATATGTGACATCGTGACATAGGAGGGGGCAGCTAATTCAGTGCCCGGGGACCAGTGCTTGGGAGCGGTACCTTGCTCAAGGAACCTCAGTGGTGCCTTGCTGGTCGGGCATTCAAACCAGTAATCTTTCACTTCCAAGTGCGCTTCCCTAACCATTAAGCCACCACTGCCCACTGCCTGATGCAGGCATTAGATGATTATACGTGTAACCATGGAAAGGACTTTTCGGCCTCAGAGCATACATACGCACCTCGTCAGAGGCATCTGGGCAGTCGTCGTGGCCATCACATCTCAGACGGGCAGAGACACAGCCCCCAATGGCGCAGTCATACTCATCCAGCGAACAGGAAGGAGTCGCCACTAGAAACGGCCAATACAGTTAGCTATAATGGAAAACAACTTTGATGTCTTGTTCAATTGTTTATTAAACCACAACCACTGAATGGGGGAACACATTTGCATTATATTAAGCAGATGCACATTTCTGAGACAGCAGGGTCAGCCAGTCCCTGGAACAATTGCGGAATAAGGGACTGGAGCAGGGGCCCGACAATGACATCACTCTGGCAAACTTGGGATTTGAACCGACAACCTTCTGATCACAGGCACAGTGTGTCCTAACCATATCAGCTGCACACTGCCCCCAAAAGTATCAGTGTTATTAAATGGAATTATGTGTTTCAATGGAAAGCATGGTGCGATATGTGAAAAGAAGCATTCCAATGTACCTGTACGTGTATTGTACAAACAGCTAATAAAGCCTCGTGTAGGCGGGCGGCCAGGGGGGGCCGGGGGGGCAGACCACTCATGCGGACTCGAAGAGGCCAGACCTCGCCACACATCAATCCTGAGATGACTTTCAGCTTTGATTCTGCATTCCTTTGCACTATTCACATTGGGTTTTCACTGAGAACTCTATTGTTTAAAAAAATGAAACCACTTTTCACTTTTCATAGATAGAAGGCCATCTGAAGACAGACATCAGTAGGCTGTGATTTCTGGGTGTGATTGCAATGAATGCCTGGGAAATGGGTACAAACTCAGCAACCACTATGTACCCAAACCGTGACCTTTTGGTTAGCCCAACATGCCCACTTCCACAACATAGTGTATAAAAGGCAAGGTCAGAGAGGTCACATATTCCTAAAACAAAGGTGATGACTTTTCGTGTCACTTGCATTTCAAAGTAAACCATCATTAAAATGAGACCTGATTAACAAATTCCCTTCGAGTTGGTAGTAGAATAAACAAGTATGATAAATAATTTACTCCTGCAAATCAGCCACTATTTCAGAAAACCCTCCCCTGTACTACCAACCTGCAACTGAATTGATGTTTTCTTAAAAATGGTGGTTTGTGCAGAAATATTTTAAAAATCTAGATAACAAAACAGAACACACAAAAACCGTGATTACATAAATATCTTCCATTACATCATTTACTTAATGTTTTGAGCTGTGTAATGTCAAGTAAAACGTTTTCTGGGTGGTGGGCATTGGTTCAGATGTTACTGTATATGTCTACTAACAAAACTAAAGCTGAAAACATTTTTAAAATTATTATACACATTAAATTCCTACTGGCGTCCTGTTCTACTGCAGATCAAGAAAGCGTACACGTGATGAGCATAACTGCAGTATAAAAACATTTGTGCAGTCCAATATCTCAAAATTGGGGTTTATCAGGTCAGTTACGCAGAATGCTGAGGACTCAGGCAGACACACAGGCTGTGGATGGGCTACAGCTTATATAAATTACTTCAGCAAGGAGGACTTTTCCTTCACGGTTTTCTGGTGCTGTCTGCCCCTCTCTAACCTTCATGGCACTAACGATTGTATTTAGCCTTCCCTACAGCCGGCTGGGGGTCAAAGCAGTTTTTTTAAAGAAATTTTCCTTTAAATCTGCTTTCCTTATTATTATATTGTTGTGGGCTGTCATGTTGGGCCCATTCAGCTGAGTAGGTTTGACTGACAATCATTTAATTTCCTTGCAACAAGAAGAAATGAAAATAGTTTCTGTTGATGCATCCGCCATCCAGAAATGCAACATGTTTGCATGAGCCTGCAGGGGGCGGACCGGGCTCTTACCTGTGCTCTGGCAGCTGCTCTCGTCCTCCCCCATCTTGCAGTCCTCCTGCCCATCACAGATCCACTTGTGGGAGATGCACAGGCCATTCAGACACTGGAACTGGTCCTCAGAGCAACGCATCTCGCAGTCCTTCTGTTCGTGGCAAGAGGGCAGCGTTGGTCTCACTGTGCTCAGTCATGTCCCCCTCACCCAGACTTGTCCCCCACTTCATGCTAAGTATCAGTAAGTGAAACTTGATGCTAAGTTCCGCTATTTCCTTATACATTCGCCTTCTATTCCAGCCCAGGCTACTTCTGACTCTCAGCAGACTGGCTACTGTTAAAGGTACATGTAAAATGTTCATGTGTACATACTTGTAAATTATCTTGCACGTTACATGTTATACCAGGGCAAAGTCAACAAGACAGATCCCATTTATGTTTAATTTACTTGGCCAATAGAAGTCTTGATCTTTATTCGGATTCTGAAAGTAGACCTGACTCAGAAACAAGTTTCTAATGCCATTTGCAAAATGTCAACATTAATGGCATACAGACTGATACCACAGATATTTCCTCCCAATGTGCAGTTGGACTGATTTCGCTCACCTGTGTAGCCATGAGTAAAAGTGGGGGAGGGGACATTGATCATGCTGATAACACATTGAAGAGAACCATCATAGCAACGAAAGTGGCTTTTCTCAAACACACACTGTGACAGACAGCCTCGGTGCTGCCCTCTCTTATTCTTTGTTTTTTTATTACAATTTCCCATTAGTCACGGTGGTCTTCACGCTAACTGTAGAGTAACTGAACTTTAAATAGAGGACAAAGTAAAGGGGTCTTTACGGTCTTTAAGATTAATCAGACCTGCAGTGTGTTGTTATAGCAACAGTAGCAAATGACACTAGGGAATAAACTGATTATTTAAGGGGTTTTTATTCCCTAATTAAATATTGTGTTATACATTAAGGAAGCACTGTTCGTCAATAGGTGATTTCTCATAGGTTTTCCATTGGCTGTGCATTGACAAGTATAATTGTTTTAAGCCTGTACTTAAAGGTAATAATGTTTTTTTTAAAACGATTAAACATCTTATCAGGGAACTTCAGTAGGCACTGAAAAACTAAGGTGATGAAATACATACATGCATGCATTTTGTACTAAAACTGCCATATTTGTAATTCTGCTTTATAATTTCCCCTTTTCCATTTTTATGCAATTAAAAGCTTTTTGGAGAAAAAAAAATGAACATTGGAACAGTCGATTTTATGGCAAACATGAGCACTGACCATGCTTTTGGTTACGGCTTTCACTGCAACGTTGAAGAATATAGAAGACAAGACAGAACCAAATACCACCAACGACTGGGGAAAATTATTAAAGAACACTATCACACATTATCAAAGGCACTGCTATTTAATTCTGGTGGGTGATTATCAACCCCCCCCCCGACACACACACACACCAGAGGCAGATTGATTAGCTAGCTAGGTGGTACCCTTTGTGATTACACAGATGAGTCTTTCAGGTGGACCCCACAGACACAGAGGTCAAGCCTGAGGCTTTCCCCTGACCAGCACCTCGCTGGCCTGCCACAGCCCACCCTGTGACTCAGGTACACTTTGCTGCTTCCTCTACCACACTAACTCCTTGTATTTGAAAGACAGCGGCACCAGCTGTGCGTGACACAGTGGCAGCTTTTTGCAACCCAAGAAGAATCACCAACTGGGATGAGAAGTATATTTACATTTTAGCAATGACTTAAAACAGCAGAAATAATAATCATTTATACACGTTTTATGTACTTAATATGTGAAATATTACAGCGTTAATATTTAATCCTATCCTAACAGTTACTATTCAAAATGATACAAGGTAGTGTTAAGTACTCTTATAAACCATCCCATTGCATCAGTATGACTTTGCTAGGAAGGGTAGCTAACCTCATCCGACTTGTCGCCGCAGTCGTCATCTCCATCACAGCGGTATCGTGCCGAGATGCATTCCCCACTGGCACAGGCGTATTCCTTCAAGGTGCATGTCACTGGCCCTGGATTGAGGACAGTTACGAGTCTCACATGATTTCCAGCACAGGACTGTAGCCTGTAGCTGCCACAAGCATTTTCACACATGACGCAAACATGATCTCACGGTACACAAATAGCCTATTTAATTAGCCGCGGAGACTTTAATTTTGACCTAAAAAATCTGTTCCATTGATTTGACTGGGACTGGTACCTGTCACCCAGAATGGAATGCATACCTATGCCCAGGGACCTCACCTGAGGCTCCATCCGCTCCACTAGTGCCTCCAAAAACAGTCTGCTTGCTGGTGGGGGGCTACTATGCCGGCAGGGGATTCTGTTCATTGTCAGTCTGGGCTAACGAACCACGACTGAGTGCCCTGGAGGCCATGCCACCAGGGAGACCGCTGGCTCCCACAGCTGTAAAGTCAGCCCTAACAGCCCCCCAACCAGTCAGCTCACATGATAAACCATCACCCGCAAAGCATGTTGTTTCATTTGAAATACGAGCATTGGCACTGGCGGCTAACTGCTCTATGGACCTGTGCATGCAGCACCATAGGGGTCAAGATGCTGAAGTAGCATGTTTGGCTAACTAGCGCAGTGCCTTTTTGAGTGACAACAATGCCACCCCTTTTTGTTCCATGGCTGGGCAGGGACAACTGATAAATGCACGCAGCTTCTAAAACAAGATTAAAAAAAAAAAACATATTTTAAATACTCTCTGTAACGATTTTTAAATACTATATAGCTAAAGTAATGATTTGTTCACCTTGAAATCAGTCAAGAAAACATAATCCAGTATATCGACTTTCCACATCCATTAATAAAACCTAGAACATGTTCTGCCCATTTTGAGTACATAATGTGCACTGCATTTTCATGCTGGATTCTCTAAAATAAGTTATATAAAACAGCTGCACAACTTTGTCTATCCCTAAAAAAATACTAAAATTAAACTGAAAGTAAAATATACAAAACTAAACAGGAAAGTATATTTGAAATAAAAAATAATAAAACCACACTGAAAACTAACTTCAACTGCATTGCAAGGGAGGATTGAAAAAATATAACACCACCATGCTTTCTTTATTAAAATCAGTTTTCAGTTTGCTGCTCTATTCAATTTGTTGTCTTTTTCATGTTCTGAATCTGTTTAAGGGGAATTTTATGCATAACATGAAGTAAATATAAATGACCTGAATTAAATATGAATAAAAATATGAAAACATTTATCATGATAAAATATTTTACAGGGATAACAGGGAACACCCAGTTTCATTTCTATTGGCTGTATCGTGGCTAGAAAATATAGCGGAAAGTGGCCAGAGAGTGAGCGGGCGGACCACACAGCGGAAATCAGGACAAATCTCCCCGGGAGCGTAACACCTGGGTGTGAATTCAGGCGTTCCTCTCTCTTCCCGTGATCCGAGCGTGAGTCTCGGCACAGAGAGGATGCGTGAGCCCTGGTGACGAGCCCGCTTAATTACTCCATGAGATTAGAAAGAGCACCATGGAGAGATGCCAGTGTCATAATTAAGAAAAGAACAACAGAGGCCTCAAGATGCAGGACACTGAAAAGATACCAGTCCAGTGTGGGGAGGGTGGCATTCAAACAATGAGCTAAAACAGGATTGCAGGAGAGGATGATGATCGAATTAAAGAGTTAAAATCAGAGAAACAGAATCATTTCCAAACTCACATTTAACTGGAGCTGATATAAACTAAGATGTGAACAAATGAATAAGCCCTTCAATAAACTGAAAGTTTTCAATGGAATACTTCTAAAGATAGCTATTGACTGATGGAATGTTATAATTTAAACTTTACTTTATTATCAAGTGTATATTTACAATAGCAATATCCTGTGGGGGGGCACTGCAAAGAATTCAATAAAACACTGATGTTCATCTCCTGCAAGATGATGTTACACACCACAACAGACCATTTTAGAGACCAGACTCACCCTTCTGTAATTAAAGCAACACCATTCTGTCACCTATCAGTCATTTTGTATCCAAAAGCCATGTATTTCCTTAAAAAGCCTGCTGTGCAATTTAATAAAGACACGCTGTTCTCACAAACCCTATAAAGGACCCGTCAGTCAGAAATTCACTGCCCCCCCTGGCTTGTTGACTGTTCAGACATTCTTAAGTGCTTCCTAAAAAAGGCTAAAAGGTAAAAATACTACTCCCAGACTCCAGTTATTACCATAAGTTTCTAGCCCTATTGTACATTTAGTCCAGAGAAACGAAATCCGTCAAGTAGGAAACAGATATTTAAATGTGATGAGGTAGCAGCAGAGTGTGGAGAGCCTGGCGTGGATAAAGGGGCGCCCAGGAGGGCAGAAAATGATTCAGCAATACCCAGTGGTGCCTGGCAGCAGGGCCAATATGCCAGGGCCGGCCACGGTGATGGCTATCTTAACAGCGAGCTGCGCTTTAATTTAAAAAGTGTTTGCAGTGAGACGTGGCTGGGTGGGGGCAGGTCTCCCCTGGAGTTTTCATTTTGCCTTTATCCCCCCCCCCCACACAAAGCCAGGGGCGGGCAAATGCATAGCCGACACACTCCCGAAAACTGAGGCAAATACAAACATAGTGCACCCCCCCAGACGTTCATCACAGGAGCTTACCACGGAGCTCGGATCACAGTTTGTGTTAAAATGAGAAGGAGAAAAAAAGAAAAAAAAAAATCCTGACATAAAATGTATTATATAAATCAATCATGTATAAAGTGACAGTAAGAGAGAGAGACAGGGGGCAGGAATACTGGCACAGATGGGGACCTTACAGCAAAGAGAGAGAGAGGGCGAACGAGAGAGAGAGAAAGACAGGGGGCAGGAATACCGGCACATATGGGGACCTTACAGCAAAGAGAGAGAAAAAAAGAGAGGTGCAGGGGGCAGGAATACTGGCACAGAAGGGGATCTTACAGCAGAGAAAGAGAGATGGAGGGCAGGAATACTGGCACGGATGGGGATCTTACAGCAGAGAGAGAGAGAGAGAGAGAGAGAGTGTGTAAGTAATGAGGGTATGGCCGGGGATCGTACTGCAGGCCTCCTCGTCGGAGCTGTCCTCGCAGTCGCTCTGGCCGTCGCATCTCCAGTGCTCCGGGATGCAGCTGTTGTTCTTGCAGCGGAATTCGTGAGGTCCACATGTCTTTTCATCTAGTCACACAGAGAAAGACAGGGGATGCTAATGGGGGCACACCAATGGCTGGTGAGAGATCCCAGCAGGACCGGGTGATCACTGGATGAACAGGCAGCCACAAAAGAAACCTGGCGAGAAAACCAGATGGGTATTCGCTGCCATGCAGGAAATCGTCATCTAAGATAAAGGATGTCATATAACCAAAAGCGATTTACTTCCCTGTGTCTGTGTTTCTACTGCATATGATGTCCGTGTACTCACAGACATTGTGTTATATGTGTGGCAAAGAAAACGTATATAAATTAGCTGTATTCAAAACACAATACACCTGCATGTTAAAACTGTTCTCCCAACTGATGTAATTGCTTGTCACTACTATAATTTTCTTAGGGGGTCATAAAAATATTGTTTAAAATTATTATAATAAAATATAATAATTAAATAATCTCATTGTTAAAACTTATGTTTGTCTGATTCATGTTTTGTTTGGCTTCCTGTTACAGGATATCAGCAAGACACAGTTTCATAACCTTGTCAGACATGTAGTCCCACTGCCATGAGAATGGATGAATGTATAATTATTAACCAACACATCACAAATCCGTGTTTAAGTGCTGGTTCCTACACTTACGGCAAATACGGCAATAACTGAATTCTAATTTTGACTGCAGACTGCAGGGGAATGTTAATCTCACCAACCTTTTCTGCTGTGGGCCAGAATACACCTCGTGTGCTTGAAAGACCAGTAGCAGACAGATATAAAGGGCAGTGACATCACAGGATAAATTTAGGAGGGATACAAATGAAAGAAAATCGCTCTGAGGGACCCTACCTATCTTTCCTGAAGGGCTTTCACCGACAGACCGGTTTGAGACTGGGTGAGAAAGTTCTCAGCCTGCCGATTACTCGTTTGTCTGTGTTGCAAGGTCGAATTTAAATATATGTAAATGGTGTTTTTCTACTAATAAATAAGTAATTTTCTCTAATTTTAAATTAAATTAAGTATTTAGATGGTTTTGAATTATATAACCCAGTAGTGCCTTGATTGATTACTATTCAGCCCTCTTTGAATTAACAACCTAAATTAGTATTCTATTTTCATGAGAAATCGCATTAAAACACAAATGAGGTCCACCTGTGTTGATATGGAATCCACCTGTGTTCTCTGGCATGAACAGGAGAAGGCATCTTTACTGACTTTGTAACATATCACAAGTGAAACGGCACAAATCAGATCAGTCGCACTGTCAAAAGCCCAAAGAACTGCCCGGGGAACAATGAAATGAAGTTGTTAGGGGTGAAATAGTTGGGGAAAAAGTTATTAAAAAGGTTTGCCGAAGCTTCATATCTTCCCAGGAACGCTGTTAAAGTCAACTGTAACATAATAGAAAAATGCAACACCATGCAGGTCCCCAAGGTCACTCTACACCATGGAAGTAAGCGACCTGAAGAGATGGGGAGCCGTCGGTGGTAAGACCAAGAAGGTGAGCTACAGCACAGAGTGGCAGAATTACGCAGAGACAAAGACAGACTCGTATGTCTGAGAAAAGCCTGCCGGCAAAAAAAAAAAAAACCATTGGGGTTTTATGAAAGCTGTTGAGCCCTTTGGTCCAAAATTGGAGCACTATGTTTAGCACAAACCAAATAGATCATCACCCTGGTAACACCATCCCTATTCTCACTCATGGCAGTAGTGGCATCATACTAAGAGCTTGTTTCTTGAAAGGAAATTAGGTTTTACTTGCCATTTGCACAAGTACATTACAATGTGATAGTTTTCACATATTCCATCATGTGCATCTCTCTCTCTCTCTTTCTCTCTCTCTCTGTCACACACAGACAGACAGACAGACAGACACACAGACAGACAGATAGACAGACAGAGGCATGCACACAAAGACATACAGAGCGGGAAGCAATAAAATTAAGTTGTCAGGGGTGAAATAGTTGGGGGAAAAAGTTATTGAAAAGGTTTGTGAAGCGCGTGTACACACACACACACACACAAACGCATGCGCACACACACGCACGCACACAGACGTGCACACACACACACACACACACACACACACACACGCACACACACCTTAATCCCTACCTAGCCCTAACCTTAACCATAAGTGACCAGATGAAATACAAGATTTTTGCCATTTTTACTTTTTTGATTGAAGTCATATTTCTTTTGTAAATCTAAATGTGAAGCTTGGGATCAGAGCACAGGGTCAGCTGTCAGCTCCCTGGAACATTTTGCAGGGGGGGCTTAAGGCTCATGGGTCCAAAGGAGGTGTCACTATTCTGCAAGGACATGATTCAAACCAACTACCTTCTGATTACAGGTGCAATGTCCCAATACCTGCCTAAGACAAGATGGACAGAGAAAATACAGGGTCAGTCAGAGAAGAACCTGATTCAATTGCTCAATTCAAGGACCATTCCTTAAAACATGGACCGCATGTGGACCAGAAGAGCCCCACCAAAGCAGGGGCATTCCTTAAAACATGGACTGCATGTGGACCAGAAGAGCCCCACCAAAGCAGGGGCATTCCTTAAAACATGGACCGCATGTGGACCAGAAGAGCCCCACCAGAGCAGGGGCATTCCTTAAAACA
>JAODJW010000035.1:3554657-3575372 GCA_026777045.1 Hyperopisus bebe | reverse complement strand
TTATGTTCTACTGAACTCCACACACCAATCGTATCACTGCGCAGAAGATAACAGGTGCTCGTGCTCATGTCTCCTGCGCAGTGATACGATTGGTGTGTGGTAATGATATCTGGTAAGAGATATTACTGTTGCATGTTTCAAATGTATTTTCTGCCACTTTAATCACCACAGAAAGAATGTTATTCACTCTAATTTTATTCGATAAAAGCCCCACGATTTTTTGGTCGATATCTCCAAGGTTAGACTGCCAGCAGAACACCCTAGATGGGTAGACAGCACTAAAGCCCATGTAAAACATGAATTTCTCCAGGTTTGGCGTGACCTGTTCCTTTAAAAACTCATCACTGTATTTATAGCTTGTTCTTCTGCTTCGGGATTTCCAGCTAATTTAGCTAATTTGAGTTTTTATTACCATTGATTATACTGGACATATTGACCTGGCAAAAGAGACTACCTTTTATTGTCCATTTTACAGGTGAGATGAACTATTTTTATTGTTTAATTTTCTCATCTTGAAAAAGCTAGTTTCTGTCCCCAGGTTGGCTATTACACTTATGAGAAAACTTTTTACCATTAACTCTTTCCTAGTTAGTTTGATGATTTCTGTCGGTGTTCTGGGCCTGGTTGTTCAGAAATAATTTGATCGGATTTCGAATGTCGAATTTGATCAAATCTTGAGAATCGGTTGGTGAAAAGAAAAATGGGATTCTGAAGTTGGATTAGATCATGTAATCTGGTCTTGGTTTTGATCAAGATCAATTCTCAAGTATGTCTTGTTCAAAAATTTGTAGTAGAATTTGGATACCTTTGATCAAAGAAATCAGGATTACCGTGATCCCAGCAGAAGGCTGTGTTCAGGGTGGATTTCAGGTACAAAATTTAATACACTTTAAAATTGGTCAAAAAAAAAATAATATTTGTGTCATATAATATGCACAATTTCCGGGACTCCTGCTGCTGAGTCAGCCTTTGTGATTCTCTAGCATAGCTTCCATGAAATGATTGCTCTGCTTCTGGAGGAGAAGGAGATGAAAAAATTGAGACCACTCTATATTTTGTAAAAATCTGCATTTTTAAATCGAGGTTTAATCCTGGTTCTGCTGGCAGAAGGCTACACTGCAAGACAGACTGCTTCCAGGCTTAAATTTCCTAAGACAGCAGTACAGAAGATCAAAGGGAAGCAGGAGATACTGGCAATAACCTAAAATCAGCCTGGTAGAAGGCAGAAGCGACTTTCTAATGCCAGAGATGACCGTCAACCAATCCAGCAGTGCCTCATAAATCGGAGGATGGCTTCAAGTGACCTTCAGAAAGAATGGGAGACATTAAGTGGTGTGAAGTGCACTGGTAGGACAATTCATAACAGACTCCTAGAAGCAGGACTGAAGACCCATAAAGCAAAGAAGAAGCCCTTCATCAATGAGAAACAGGGAAGAGCCAGGCTGGAGTTTGCAAAAAAAAAAAAATAATAATAATAATATACATTTACACATGTGCATACCCATAAATTGAGAATCAAGTGAAACAGAAAATTTTACTGTGGTCTCAACTTTTTCCAGTGCTGTATATTGACAATTCAAAATGCATTAAGAGTGAAAAGCTGAAGCATTTTTGACAGTCCACATGATAATGAGGATGACAAAAATAACTATTATGTAAATAGCAGAAACGATAGCACTAGCAGGGGGTAGGGATCTTATTCCCCTGACAGTGAACTCATTCTGTATATAAGTAATTTTATAAATTCTTTACATTAGATGTGCCTCACACTTAAGATTTAACCTTTATTGTATAGTTTCCTGACAGATGGTGTGATTACATTCATCCATCTTTTAGTTGTTTATTTAGTACAGGTACTCCCTGGATTAGGAATGTCTAACTTACAGACAATTCATACTTACGAACGTACTGCCATGAAGCCTGATATATTACAAAAAAATCAGGCTAAATACATGTACTACTGTTTAACACTAGTTAAAACAATGCGCAGCTTCAGCTGTGCGGTGGTTTGAGGTACAGTACAGTACAGTCTGAAGTTACGTTTATTATTATTGTATAATAATTATAATTATGCAGTGCATTTTTATTTTTCTGACTTACCTACAAATTCAGTTTAAAGGCAGATTTAGGGAGCGGATATTGTTCATAATCTGAGGATGGGGTGCCAGGCTGCAAGAGGGCACAAAACAGCACGGGTATAGGTCAGATGGGGTGCCAGGCTGCCAGAGGGCACAAAGCAGCTGGGGTATAGGCTGGGTGGGGTACCAGGCTGCCAGAGGGCACGAAAAAGCACGGGTACAGGCCGAAAGGGGGGCCAGGCTGACAGGGGGCACAAAGCACCACGGGTACAGGTCGGATGGGGTGCCAGGCTGCCAACGGGCACAAAGCAGGGATTCAGGCCGGATGGAGTGCCAGGCTGCCAGAGAGCACAAAGCAGGGGTAGAGTCTGGATGGGGTGCCAGGCTGCCAGAGGGCAAAATCAGCACAGATACAGGCCGGATGGAGTGCCAGGCTGCCAGAGGGCACAAAGAAACACGGGTACTGGCCGAAAGGGGGGCCAGGCTGACAGGGGGCACAAAGCACCATGGGTACAGGCCGGATGGGGTGCCAGGCTGCCAGAGGGCACAAAGCAGGGATACAGGCCGGATGGGGTGCCAGGCTGCCAGAGAGCACAAAGCAGGGGTAGAGTCGGGATGGGGTGCCAGGCTGCCAGAGGGCAAATTCAGCACAGGTACAAGCCGGATGGAGTGCCAGGCTGCCAGAGGGCACAAAGAAACACGGGTACCGGCTAGATGGGGTGCCAAGCTACCAGAGGGCACTAAGCAGCACAGGTAGAGGCAGGATGGGGTGCCAGGCTACCAGAGGGCACAAAGCAGCACAGGTAGAGGCAGGATGGGGTGCCAGGCTGCCAGAGGGCACAAAGCAGCACAGGTAGAGGCCGGATGAGGTGCCAGGCTGCCAGAGGGCACAAAGAAGCACAGGTACAGGCCAGATGGGGTGCATTGAGTACAAGCAGGATCCAAACCCTAACCCTGGAGGTCTGGGTCACGGTACTGCTCTCTGCACCCCCCCCCCCAGTGATTGAAAATGTGTCTTTCTATCTCAGTTCACACAAAGGTTTACTCTATATGGATTGCTCACATCAGTTCCAACACTCAGTCTCACCAATAATTTTAAGTTCAAAGACAGCCAATCACTATCAGACACAGGTCTCTGCTATCAGCTTAATACCAAAGCCCACCTGAGCTTCTCTGTCCATGCAGTGATAAGAATCCTTGTGTCCATGCTTGCCGCTGTTTACTGCAGGTGATGCAATGCTAGCGCGTGACCTTTCAAAACAATCCCTCTTCAAGCAGCCAAAGCTATTAAATCTGAACTCACAAAACTACCTGTCTGCAAAACTAACACTGACTGGAAAGCTAGCTGTTTTTTTTACCACATGATGGTTGAAAGAGAGAGCTTTGGTTCCACACGATGAGGATTCCCACACAAGGGAGCCAATATTCCCAAAGGAACGCAGAAGTGAACACGCTCTGGCACTAATGTTTTTAAGCCCGCAGACAATACTAAGCGTGTTAGATGATAAAATATGAAGCGACATCCAGTTCTTTGACAGTACTTCAGAACATACGATGTCTTTGTTTAAATAATAATCTGTATGTCAAAGCCAGACAAGCAAACTGCAACCGGCACAAATGAGGAGCCTTCAGGAACACGGGGGCTTCAGAAGAATGTTGCTGCCCCCACAGCCACCCTCCAAGCTCCGGGGCCGAACAGGGTGATGTACTACAGGCACATACTCACTACTGCCAGGGGGGATCCATCAAAAAGTCACTTTGCCCCCCCCCGATGTTTTACAAACTAAGTAGCCAGTGATTGTAGCTGTCTAACTGGTTAACAGAACATGTTGCTTCAGCATCTCCTGAATAAGGAACGTGTTTATTTAATATTTAGTGTGGCGACTGTCTGAAGATAACAGGGGGCTCAGAATCCTCTGGGGCTCCACGCAAATGCATAGTTTGAGTGGTGGCAGACAGTGCCAGTGATTACAGGTCTCTGGAATGGGGGAAGCCAGAAAGTGCCCCCCTCTTCCATGAGTCGAAGAGCGTGACACCTCTCTAACCTTGGGTGGCAGCGTGGCCTGGCAATGGGCCGGGCAGAGGCGATGCCGTAGTGCCCCGGGGGGATTGCTAAAGCCACGGGCGAAATAAGCCAACTCTCCTCCCAATTTTCACCCCGGTTTAGTTGTCTCTGATCCACTGTCAGATGAAGCCTCCCTGTGTGCTTTCCGGAAAGCAGAGGACAGCTGGTTACACCCCCCTCCTCCTCACACCCCTGCCAGCACCCAGTGAGTCACACAGAGAGTCTGTCATTTGTGCCAACGAGAAGCCCAAGGGGGGCCTGAAAGCCCAAAGGGTCCGCATGCATACTGTGTGTAGGGAGGCCCCTCCGAAGCCCCACCCCCAAAAGCCCAAAGGGTCCGCACACATACTGTGTGTAGGGAGGCCCCTCCAAAGCCCCACCCCCAAAAGCCCAAAGGGTCCGCACGCATACTGTGTGTAGGCAGGCCTCTCCGAAGCCCCACCCCCAAAGGGTCTGCACGCATACTGTACAGTATGTACTGTAGGGATGCTCCTCCTCAAAAGCTGCACCCTCAAAAGCCCAAAGGGTCTGCATGTGCAGTGTGTGTAGGGAGGCCCCTCTGAAGCCCCCAAACACCCCCAAAAAGGAAAAATAATGCAGCCTGGGAAGCATGGTGGACAAAATATTTTGAATTATAGTCTGGACATTAACAACATATGGATTTTAATAATAGCACTAATAATAGCTGAACAGCAGTACTTTCTTCATCCTCATCTTTTTACATATCCCGTCATGCTCTCCATACGACGGAGTATCTGTAACCCACGTAAGTCCAACTTAATGACTTCGATATGCTTATTAGCCCCTGTTGCATTTTAGGAAGCATGGGGCAGCTGGATCCTGTTCGCACTTGTCGGATTCACACCCCTGCTAGGGGTGGAATTGAGTTAACCTCCCTGTCTCAGCGTTCTGATGTCCAAGTGCTTCAGAGGCGCCGCTCTGCCCATGTGTGATGGCACCTTGCTGAATAAATAAAGAACATCTACGTCAGTTTAATCCCTAATCCACCTGCTCCCTGAGAGCGGTGTGCAAGGGTCTGCTAAGCAGTCACTACACCAAATATTAAATAAATGGCATCTTTATTTAGGAGACACAGCAGCAGCATGATCTGCTAACCAGCCAGACAGCTACGATGTTCTGATTCTACATGCTAGCAACACATTTAGTTTTTGAAATACTTGGAGGGTCCAGGGCCCCTGAAGTAAATTTTTGAGTGGAGCCCCAGAAAGAACAAACCCACCTCGCCCGACATTAATAGTTTTCCAAGTACCCAGCTCAGAGATGATTGACAGGGAAGCTCCACCTACCGCAGTTGGCCTCGTCAGAGCCGTCTGCGCAGTCGGGGTCCTCATCGCAGACCCATAACTTGGAGATGCAGTGCATGGTTGTCTTGCACTGAAACTGTTCCGGCAAGCATGTGCTCTCCGCTGAAGAGGGACGGGGGTTTCACACACACACACACACACACACACACACACACACACACACACACGCACACACCACACACACACATGCACACACACAAAGAGAGAGAAAATAAAAATGATAAGTGTATGTACAGAAGAGAGGTATACGGGGGTACACTAGACTGCACAAACAAAACACATGTGGATTATCACAAAATGAAAATGATTAATTCATTAATTAATGAAAAGATAAGAGACAATGTGACCCTTGCTGTTCTTCCATTATTAAACACATAAACTCATAACATCATGGAGGTTCATTAGATCTTTAATGGAGAGTACTATGTTGGAGTCCTAGCAAACATCTCTTTCTTTTAACTGTCCAGTGCCACCAAGTAATGCAAATCCGAGCCAAACCCAAATAAATCAAGAACATAAAATCCAGTTAATTCCTGAAGTCAGATCTTGCTGTGCTAAACGGGCCTGTTTCCAGGCTCAGCGCTGTTGATGGGACCCCTGAAAGCATCCGGATTGCAGCATTTGGAGACATGTGGAGATATTCACAACTGGCCAAAGCGTGCCACACTGAAGCCAGAAGCCTCTCGGCAGGCCATGAAATTAGCAAGCCATTGGAGATGGGGAAAGATTCAGTTTCGGCGGAAATGCCCTCAGTCAACATGTCGGGCTTTGGTGTCTTTCTATAGGGGTGAACTGGTCTTTCTACTTGAGAATCTTGCTTCATGAAAATGAGATGAGGTCCACCTTGGATCCTTGTCTTGCAGGAATCTCGATACATTAAAGTACAACTGTCCAAAGGAGAGTACATCTGTCCAAAGGCTGCATTAAACTCCAAACCTGCACTTCATATGAACCAAAGATGACACCGGATGTATCGAATCTGGAATTAACAGGCTTTATACTATATAAACACCCTGACTGAGTCACCCCCAAATCAAAATCATGCAAAAAGTGTTCATTCTCCAAGGAACTTGTAAATCTTTTTTCGTCGTCTTTGGAAGATGACTCTCTTTAATCATGGCCCGGTATTAAAATGAAAAAGCAGATTTGTCTGAGCTGTGAAATAATTACAGCCTGTGAGATTAATCAGGGGTTCTCACAGTCGCATACTTCAGCTGGAGATATCCTCCCATTGAATTTAACGACTCAGAGACATTTGTCAAAGCTGTAATCGGAGGGCCGCCTTCAGCAAAGGCAGATAAAGTTGCTATTCTGCTCCTCTCTTGCGTATCGGAGGAGCGGTGCCCACTCTTTAGAGAGGAAATGACTGCGTGTGTCACAGCCGGACTCTTTGTGCATGGTCTCACAGCTCTATCAGCCGTTGAGCACAGGCACGCTACGTGACGAGGTGGTGTCACCACCAGAGGCCAGTGAGCAACTTACGGCAATCGGTCTCATCCTCGGCATCGCCACAGTCATCCTGCCCATTGCAGCGCAGGTTCAGGGGGATGCATTTCTGCTTCTGAGTGCACTTGAACTGGCCAGACAGGCAGACATATGAGTCTGGAAATAAAGAAGGAAACACATATTTTGTGTTCAAAATAATGAGGCCAATCATAAGAAATGCAACACTGATGCTTAGACACTTCAGCATTAACAGGGATTCGGGTTGCATAACCCCTTGTGTACTGGGTGAAAAGTTCATTGACTGCTATAGTTTATGATCATAAATGGTAGCTGATAAAAATATTTTCGGGAATTACAATTCCTGTTTGAGGATAAGAAAATTACTCCACATGCATCATGCCTGAAAATAATATGAACACATTAACAGCGTGTGAAACCTAATAGTTCAGGCTAGAGATGTGGAAAAAAGAAGACAGGGAGAGAGAGAGTAACGGTTCAACAAAGAGAAGATGCTTCAATCTCAAAGCGAAAAGGATCCAGTAACATTAATAAAAGCAGACAGATTCCTACTTTGACATTTCACACTCTGTGCAGCCTTTCAATGACAACCCAGATCCCAAGGGCTCAAAACCTTTTTGTCATTTTGACTTTTGTTGGTTTATTTTCGGTTTTTAAAATAGCTTCTCATCCTTAGAGGCTGCGAGAAAAAAAAATGACAGAGACTGAGCAAATTAATTTTGAGCTATAAAGAAACAGCAGGATGCCTCACCACAGTTGGCTTCGTCAGAATTATCGCCGCAGTCATTCTCGCCATCGCAGATGAATGGGGGGAGGGCGCAGAGCCCTGTCCCACACTGGAACCGTCCCGGCTGGCACTTGAACTCCGCTATTAAAGATTGAACCATAACATGAGGTGTAACCTATCTGATATCTCTCAATTGTCTTGTACAGTTTTTATTGTTTCCCCATCTGTATTGTTTTGCACTGTTTTTTATTGTTTGCACTGCCTTGGTTTGTTTGGCACTGGCAATTGTTTTGCACTGTCTGTATTGTCTTGCACTGTCTTATATTGCTTTGCACTGTCTATTGTTTTGCATTGTCTTGTATTGTTTTGCACTGGCAATTGTTACGCACTGTCTTGTATTGTTTTGGACTGTGTTGTCTTCCCCCCATCTGTACTGAATAGCACTGTCAGTATTGTTTTGCACTGTCTTGTGTTGCTGTTCCCCATTTGTATTGTTTTGCTTTGTCTTTACGTGCTTTTAACCCTGTGTGGCTGAACCACAATGCACTTGCTGCTCATGACAAATAATGATCTTGAATCTTGAACTGTTTGCTTTTGCTAATAGACACATAGTCCTTCATTAGTTTTTAGGGCAGTTAAATTGAGGAGAGGTGGTCTATTACAGCCCACTGCTTCCAGAGATATATAACAGATTTTCTTGCCTCACATAAAATGGATCATTATAATGTAAAGTGTGAAGTATTTCTGGGCACCTTTTCTTCAGCCGCTAACTCACAGTCATTACCCAGATCCTTGGGCTATGCCCCTAGTCTCTCCAGATACTCTTCAGGCACAACTAATTGAGAAACGCCCAGCATGAATGCTCGATCTGTGCTGATTATGCTGATAATGGAAACGATAAAATTCTTTATTCCCTCAGTCCTATCTGAGCGATTCTAACGCTGGGTATGAAATCTATTTAAAGATCGACCCATCTACAGATCATGTTGACTTCCAAGGACAGTTACACACCCTTTAATATGTGTTAACGATGATTCAGCTCCTCAGTTCAATATTTTGTCTTAGTCTAAACCAATACAGTAGGAGTGTGAACAGTGGTTTTCATTTTTATGCAGTCAACAGCTGAAACATGCGTGAAACATAAGAGCTGGAGGAAGATAGGCAGAAACTAAATGGTGCACAGACAGAGAACCATAAAAGAAAGAAACACAAAAATAAACCAGTTCTCTCAATGAGAAGAGGAAGAGCACACCAGGCTGAATTTCCCTGCAGAATGCCTCAGGCTTCCTAAACAGAAGGAACCTCTTAGGACATTAACAAGGGAAATGGTCTCATCGGAGTTTCACTGTCATTACTGCACTGGATGTGAAAAGTAATGTGTCTGTGTTACTCATCTTCGCTGTGCGAATGCTAACGTCTAATTGTCTGCTGTCTAATTATCCTTTATTTATTGTGTACTGTTGAACTGGTTGTGGCTAAATGAGTTAGCATTCCAATGCCCTTGCACATGGCCAATCAGTCACCATAGCAATAAAAAGAATTCACCTAGGTTCATCTTCATCCCACACACATACATTTTCTTTTTTAGTCTAATTAGAATGAACATGTATCATGTATTTTGAGCTTTACTCACGGCAATCTGGGGGCTCATCAGATCCATCGCCACAGTCGTCCACAGTATCGCACTTCCACCAGAAGGGGATGCACTCGTCTGTCCCGCAGCGAAACTGCACAAGGGGTGAGACCACCAGCGACCATATAAGCAAATCTGCAGCGCTGCTGATACCGTTAACCAAACCAAGCACGTTCATTAGAAGACAAACATTGCCATGAAACTCCATCCTGAAATGACTTGTCCTTTTTAGGGTCACAGGAGGGGCCGAACCTATGGGGCGCAAAGCAGGGAACAACCAACGATGGGGCAACAACTGATCACACGGCATGCTCACATACCATTCACACATGCACACCAATGGGCAATTTGGTCCAATATACTTCAGGACGTTTTCAGACTGTGGGGGGAAGCCTGAGTACCAGGAGAAAACTTCACAACTCTAGGAGTAGAACAAGCAAACTCCACACACACGGAACCCAAACCCCAGAGGTGTGAGGCAACAGTGCTTGCTGTGAAACAGCACAGAATTAATACTAATGGCAAACTTGCAGCATAAGACAGCTAGAGTATGCATACATATCGCACATGCATGTTTCACAAATACACTGAATGTTGCATATTCATCGGCCTAATGACGTCCAGAAAAAGCCTTCTCTCTACCTTCCCACAGAATTTGTTGACCCTGCCACATAATCATATAAAAAATAATCGGGTCCGAACTCTAAATTATGGGTACATTCTTTATTAGTGATCTACCCTGGGTGCAACACAGACACCAACAGTGTGAACAGCTGTTTTTTAAGACAAACAAATACAGTTAACATAATTAGTGAACACCAGTAGATAGGTTATTCAGGTAACACAATTGGTTTTCCTTAAAAACCAGCTGTTTACACTGTTGGTGTCTGTGCTACACCCCTGATGGAAAGAATGTGTCCTTCTGAGTTCGAACCCCGTTATTGCTTGTATCACGGATTCCCAACCAGCAGCAGCATTGTTCATTTCCAAAAATAAACGGTATCATTTTACAATAGGACTAACCTTATAAATGGATTATAATCATGTTATTCATCAGGTTGTAACACTTTGTAAATCATTAATAGACAATTATAAACTGTTTTATGGGGCTATAACATAGTGTTTTTTATTATTATTAATGAGTGACCACCATTTATACGTGGCAATGGTGAGCCTTATTCTAAAATGGTACCAAATAAACTTTACATTTTCTACCCATGCTTTTTTTTTTTTTTTTTTTACAACCACTGACATTCTCATGTCTTAATGGCAACTTTTACTGCCAGCATCAGCAGCGTGAAATGTCAATTTTTGTAACACAAGCTGGTCTGCAGTCATCAAAAGGTTAGAAAACCTTAGTTTATATGACAGACAGAAAAAATCTTGCTAGCCTCTCTCTCGCCAGGGTGCTTCCAGGTCTTACTGGGGGACGTTGCTGTCTCACCTGGCTGGCCGTGCAGTTGGAGAGACACGTCTTGTTGTCAGCTGCGAGGTAGAAGTTGGTCGGGCAGGCGCACCTGTAGCCACCCCCGGGAGAGATGAGGCACAGGTGGCTACAGCCTCCGTTCGTCATCTGACACTGATGCTTTGGCACTGGGCGCAGTGGGGGGGGGGGGGGGGGGGGGCAGGCACAAAAATCAAGCACAGTGCAAGGAATCTCTGACAGCCAAAGGCACACTTTTCTCAAACGGCTTTTTAATTCAGGGTTCCATTCCCCATTGTTCCACATATTCTATTTATTAATATTATTTTTTTTTTAATCAGACTGGGATGATAATTACCGTCGGGCTGACGGAGGGGGTGGTACACCTTCACGCCTGTTAAGACGTGCCAGGAACTGAGCAGTTCCATTCTCTGGCCCCCCAAGGATTTGTGGCCGCGGTTGAGGGACTTGGTCTTCCCATCAGTCCAGTAGACGTGGTCCTCAAACAACGCAAGACTCATCACGCTGTGAGCGTCTGGGTTCAGTACTAGAACAGAACCGGCAAGACATTAATCATGGGACTTATAAGGGAAGCCGACGGAGCATCCAGTGTGGTGCAGGCTGGCAGATATGGCCACATAACGTCAGCTGGATAATCGTCACTGCAATTTGTCGAACCCATAGGTTTGCTTGTACTTTATTTTATTTTCTTGGTAGCTGTTACGGAGAAGATTGACGCAAAAGTTACTTCTCTAATGAGAATTACAAGCCACTTGTATGACTGAAGGATTGTTAATAAGCAACTCACTATCAATGCAGAATAAATTAAATAGTAAATTAAATAGCAAATGTCACACACATTATAATTAGTGATAGGATAAAATAGAATTGAAATAAAATTGTAGGCCATCTTTGGATTTAAATTAATTGGTGTTTTATGTTTCTGTCAAAGTAAAAAAAAAAGTTAAAATTATGGCAGTGATATTAATAAATGTTGAAAGTGGTTCAAAATAAACAAATTTATAAAAAAATATGCAATGCGGGCCAATTAGCATTACCTTTAATTAACATTATTTCTCTAGCGATCACATTGTTATAACCTGGCTTCAAGTACCTGGACGACCTTCTCAGTCACTGAAAATAGTGAAGCCTCATTTAGATTTAACAGTGATTTTTGAAGCAGCCATTTAGTAAAAGAAATAAGACATCTTACAAATCTATAATGAGTACAGTCATGGACAAAACTTTTGAGAATGACACAAATATTGATTTTCACATAAGTCTGCTGCTTCAGTGTTTGTAGGTCTTTTTATCAGACATTGCTATGGTATACTGAAGTATAATTACAAGCATTTCACTAGTATCAAAGGCTTTTATTGAAAATTACATTAAGTTTATGCAAAGAGTCAAAATTTGCAGTGTTGGCCCTTCTTTTTCAAGACCTTTGCAATTCGCCCTGACATGCTGTCAATCAATTTCTGGGCCAAATCCTGACTGATGGTAGCCCATTCTTGCATAATCAATGCTTGGAGTTTGTCAGAATTTGTGGGTTTCTGTTTGTCCACCTGCTTTGTGAGGATTGACCACAAGTTCTGAATGGTATTAAGGTCTGGGGAGTTTCCTGGCCATGGACCCAAAATGTCGATGTTTTGTTCCCTAAGCCAGTTAGTTATCACTTTTGCCTTGTGGTACGGTGCTCCATCATGCTGGAAAAGGCACTGTTCATTACCAAACTATCCTTGGATGACTAAGAGAAGTTGCTCACATAGGATATTTTGGTACCATTCTTTATTCATGGCATTAGGCAAAATTGTGAGCGAGCCCACTCCCTTGGCTGAGAAGCAACCCCACACATGAATGGTCTCAGGTTGCTTTACTGTTGGCATGACACAGGACTGATGGTAGCGCTCACCTTTTCTTCTTTGGACAATCTTTTTTCCAGATGCCCCAAACAATCAGAAAAGGGGTTCATCAGAGAAAATGACTTTAGCCCAGTCCTCAGCAGTCCAATCCCTGTACCTTTTGCAAAATATCAGTCCTTCCCTGATGTTTGCTGAATCAACTTTAGGACACGGTCCTGGTGCTTACTGGACTTTCTTGGGTGCCCAGAAACCTTCTTCACAACAATTGAACCTCTCTCCTTGAAGTTCTTGATGAGGCGATAAATGGTTGATTTAGGTACAATCTTACTTTCAGCAATATCTTTGCCTGTGAAGCCCTTTTTGTGCAAAGTAATGTTGACTGCACGTGTTTCCTTGCAGGTAATCATGGTTAACAAAGGAAGAACAATGATGTAAAACACCACCATCCTTCTGAAGCATTCAGTCTGCTATTCTAACTCAATCAGCATGACGCAGTGATCTCCAGCCTTGTCCTCGTCAACACTCTCACATGTGTTAACAAGAGAATCACTGAAATTATGTCAGCAAGTCCATTTGTGGCAGGGCTGAAATGCAGTGGAAATGGGTTTTTTGGGATTAAGTTAATTTTCATGGCAAAGAGGGATTTTGCACTTAATTGCAATCCTGATCACTCTTCATAACGTTCTGGAGTATACAGTATGCAAATTGCCATCATAAAAACCGATGCAGCAGAATCAATATTTGTGTCATTCTCAAAACTTCTGGCCACAGCTGTAGAGTGTGAATCTCCGAATGGCAAGCCTGAAAAGGCCACAATTAAACTAAAAGTACCACATTAAAAAACATCAGCAGAATTTCATTGTGAACTACCCCACACAGCTATAAGAGTCACTATACGGCCCGCTGCATGAGAGAAGCCTCAATTCATCCCAGTTGGCCATTAAATATCGAGAAACCATGATGAAACGTCAGGAAACACTTCGGAGAGAACATTCATCCAATAAATATGGATTCTCAATAAATAAAAGATAAAGACAAACCCTCTGCATGTCCCCATTATGAAACAGGCTGCAAGTGAAGGTGGTTGACCTTAACTGCCACTTATTTATTTGTTTAAATCAAAGTCAGATATGGGCCCATCCAGGGATTCTGTGAACCAACACACCAGGAGAATTCCTTATCGACGTGGCTCTAAACAACGACCAATTATAGTTTGTCATTACGTACTTTTGTGTCTCTGTGAACCATCCATGTTGGCAAGCATGATGTGGTTCCCATCAGCCCAGTAGATCCTCTTGTTTGTATAGTCGATGGTTAAAGCCACAGGAATATTGACTTCGGTGTTGATAATCACAGCGTAGTCGCTACCATCCATGCCAATCCGCCCGATGTGAGGGTCCTCACAACAGTCTACCCAGAAGATGTACCTAATCAGGCAGAGAAGAAGGATTTCACTGGCAAGAATCCCAGGATTTCCATAAAAGTACAGCCAGTGTCCTTTGCTAAGTAGGATCACAACATCCAGCATTTTCTCATACTAACAACATACATTAGGAAGTGAAATTCAGTGCTAGCAGAACCATAGTAAGAAGTGCATTAAATCAAACCACCTGTTTTTAGTCAAAGTGGGTCATGCGCTAAACACACCTGGGCCTAGAACAAGTCAGTTATATGCCCGTGTAAGCGTTTGTCTTCGGGATGTCAAAGGGGAAAACATGCACCGATCCCTCAACTACACAGTGAAGGACTGAATGCAGAACGTACCCCGTCTGTGCATCCAGAGCTAGATCTCGAGGATTCCTCAGGCCCGAGCCCAGAAGCACGGTGGGGTACAAGCCATTTGCTTTGGACACCTCCAGGGTCCGCCTCTCTGTGTCACACCAGTACAGGTTCTTTCCAATCCAGTCCACAGCCAGGGCGCTCGGCACCGCAGACCGGTGGACCACCTGCAGAGGAAGAGAGAAGTTGCAGAAAAAGAGACCAGGCCATCATTGAGTTTTAATACATGCTGCTTATTTTTTCATGGATGGTTTTATTCACCACATAAGGCATAAGAACTAATGAAATGGCTTGCTGTTTGTACAAGTATGAGAACCTCTCCTTTTTTTTTTAAAAAAAAAAAAAAAGACATATACTCGCACATATGGAGGTGAGAGAGTTATTCATCCAATGCCCCTGAAGCACATCAGTGGAGACAAGGGACTTGATACAATGACTTTCCGTTCACAGACACAGAGGCCTAACCTGCTGAGCCACATACTGCACCTACAGCTGCACAAATTTGCATGTCATCCATAGCGCATGTCAGCGGACATGCTGTCAGGTGACCTGCTGTGAAATGCCCATGGGCAACTAGCATAGCAGGAAACCAAATGCTGCAGCCATATGTGCATAGAAAAGGTCACCAGACTTCAAACGGACACTAATCAGCAAAAGTGACAGACGGAATTCAAGCAACCGGAACAGAAGTGCAAAGAAATGAATAAATAAGTCCATAAAGAAGGATGTTAAATGAGCAATATGCTCCAGGTTAATGATAAAACTGAATTGTCGGAACATTGGCAGCAAATTTGAAATGCATTTGTAAACTGCATACCATTAAAATAAATGCCTTTAGCTAAGTGAGAATTTAATGAAGACAGTGTGATAATACCATCTTTTTTTCGACAAAACAAAAAATAAAGAAATAATTAAAAAAAAAGAATCCAAGCAAAGACAATCATCATGTGCCCAACACTTTTCACTAGGCAATAACTAAATTGGCATAAATATACAGCAGCACGTACCAGCTGGGAGATAAAACTGGTTACTCAAAACAGATTTTCATCCAAAACAATATCAAGTGCAATCTGCTTCAGTACAGCCTAATATGGTTTGAGGTCTTGCACAGCTACGAGACATTAATGGAGAGACGTTATATTAAATGTACTAGCAGGTGAGGGCCTAATTTTGATGTGTGAACACAGTGTAGGGCTAGATTAGTGGTGCAGCCTGACCTTCTCATGTTCGATGGGTCAATACGGACTGCACAACCCCAGGGCGGCTGGCGAATGACCCAGGGGGCACTCACTGCAGGACAGTGCATTTCAGCAGGGCTGGCAATCACAATATGCCACTGTCACTAATGGCTATCGCTAACCTTCCAAAAGCACAACAGGATTATCTTTTTAATTATTTACCACTGTCTGTCACCGTGTCAACACCTTATATATTAAACTAAGTTTTGTGCATTTTAATACAGCATGTGGATTAGAAGGATCTGATTCCAAGGTTGAGAAATTTTTATTTATGATATTATAAATGCATTATTATCCATTTATTTTTAAATGCGCAGTTATGGGGTGCATAGCTCTCACATGGCTTTGTAACGCTGAAATCATACGGTCTGCAAATAGCTTTGCAATGTTTCAGTGGTGCTGGCCAACCTGGCAAGACCCACGGAGCTTGACACACGTCACCTGCTGACGGATGCTCTTTCAACCGACGCTCACTGAAGAGATCTGCCTCATGACACATGAGGATGGAGGGGGGGCACAGGCTGATATTAATCTGAGGTCCATTTAGTTTGTATGATAACGCTCATTCATGATGTCAGCAGCAGACAGAGTCCCTGACTTCATTGTGTAAGAGCCTGGCTGCGATTCACTAGAACTTCCCTGTATAATTCCTAGTCCTGCTCTCTCTGAATCCTCCCCCCAATGGAGTGTGATGTAGACCCCGCCACCTGCCCCCCCCACCTGCCCCATCAGCTACGCCACTTACCCTCCAATCTTCTTAACCTTTCCACTCTCATATTGATATTGTGATTGCACTGAGTGCATACTTCCTTAAATAGCCATTTTTTTAAGTGATACACACCCCATTTACACCCAACTGAACAACTCTCTCAGGCCCTGCCATGTGGGGGCATTTCATTGGCAGAAGGTAATGAAGAAAGGCATTATGATGGCTCCTGAAGGAAAACCATTTCCCAAGACAGACCACAACCGTCAGCCTTTAAGGAGCCTGGGATTTGGGGCATTCAGACTCAATGGGCAGGTAAATGCTTAATTACTTTCAGCCCATTCCCCCGGTTTTACACAATATAATACAGCCTTTCATAAAAAGGAGAGCTGCTTCACTTGTTCTGAGTTAAGACCTGTCCTGGGGCCAGTGTTTACCACCAAAGAATCAAGATTCAACCAAAATAAAAAATTGTTACTATTATCATATAGGACAACAAGACAGAGTAGCTTCTCCCAACAGTGTAATACAATAACAATAAATAAGATATGAGATTAGAATTAGGAGGGGCAGTATAAATATATCCAAGGACAGGGAGTAAGGCACTGCTTCACTTTGTCCTGAGTTAATGCCCCTTGGGTCAGGCTTTACCACCAAAGGAGAGACCTGGGGAGTAGGCACTGCTTCACTATTCCCTGAGTTAACACCTGACATGGACCCACAGTTTACCACCAAAGGAGAGAACTGGCCAGTATGGCACTGCTTCACTATGTGCGGAGTTAATGCGCCTTGGGCTAGGCTTTACCACCAAAGGAAAGACAGCTACCGTACCTTAAGGTCGCTCCCGTTCAGCCGCATTCTGTTTATCCTGCGCCCGCTGGGCCGGCTGGAATCCACCCAGTATATGAACTCCTTCTTGTAGTCAAAATCGAGAGCGATGATGTTATTGAGGCCCTGTGCAGGGGAGGGGAGATGGGGGTGTTAGCGAGGCTGTCACTGTTATTGACAAGTCAGTCATGGTTATATTAGAAATACTCAGCTGAAAGGAGGCAAAAGATGCATAAAATGACCATGTTAAGAGTATCATCTTAGGATCTACAGACTGAAGGCTAACTTCACATTCATTGAGGGTGTAATGGGGATATTTTTAGATGCTCAGAAATACCCAGCTAAGTACTACAGCTGAAGCAGACTCAGTAAAATGGCCCGTGGCAGAAATGCTCATGGACAATGCAGAACAGGCACTCAGGCAGAGCAGAATAGGGTAACGTAGACATTTCAGTTCTCCTTCCAGTTGCCTGAGTATAGATGGATGTGGGACTCAGATTCCGGACAGGCCCTCGGACACAGCGGGGGGGAAAATGACAGGAGGAACACGGCCTGACATCTTCATCAGTCTGACATTCCAAATGGAGAAAGTCCCTTTGGAGCCATCGCTCTTAGAAAGGCCAAATATGCGGCACCTTGTCTGTGCACATGTCTACCCTCCTGCAGGAGAGAACCTCTCCTCGCTACAAAAGCAGAAAATTACACCCAGAGGGTTCACCTGTAAAGAACATGGTCCATCTTTAAAAGAGTGATTGACTTACACCTGCAAGTGAATGTCATAGCAGTTACAGCACTGGGAAAACAGCAAATTCCAGCTACTAATTAAGAAGTAGAATATAATCGAAACAGAATGTGGCCCTGGATGGATTGCCAGCATCCATATCTATTTTACATGCACCATTGACGCAAACAAAAGTCAAAGGCAATATTCTAGCATGACAATACTCTCCTATTACTGATACTCTGCAGAAATTCACAATTATGTGATATTGTTCACAGTCTAATTGATTAACTTAATTACCAACCATCCACTTCAAACGTGCTCCAGTGTAGTTTCTGTTTTCAAAGTAAACGCAATACAAGGCACAGATCAAAGTGGATCATTCAGACAGTAACTGTAAGCAGGTTCCTCATTACATGTCCATTAATTAACAGGGAGATTAAAGTGAGCCACCGCTGACTGAATGCCACTCAGCAAAGGTAACTGCAATGAAATTGTTTCACAAAGAGCAAAATCGGATTCCCAACATATGAAATTTAGTTTTAATGTTATTACTGCTATTATACATACTATAGAGTACCGCTCAGAAAGGGAGCGTAGGTTCGTTGTTATTGTTGCTGATACAGGGGGAACAGCTGGACTGCTATTCTAGGGAGCAGAAAGATTGATGTATGGACTGTAAGACTCTGAAGCTGGTGTTTGGTGCCACTGAGGGAGGCTATTTAAGAAGCTCTTTGGCAGGCTTCCTGTCTCTCAGTGGGTTGTTCAGTTTGAGTTAACAGTGAACAGATTTGTAAAGCGTGGCTGTGGTTGACAACAGCTATTATTAAAGTATTTGAAGACGTTTGTCTCATTAAGTAGTGAAATGCTATAATATTTTATTTTTTCAGTTATCTCACATTCTGTACCTGTGGTGGTGAATGTTCCTCCACGTCAAACTCTCCCCACTGAACCGCCTTCTCACACTGAAGACCTAATAACAAGAGGCCTAAGTGTCGACAGGAGTGACATGGCCGTCACCACTGGCAACCGCTAACTCAACAGCGGCAGACGGGCCAGATGAAGCACAGAGCCGCGGAAAGCCGTGGGACGAATCCCAGCAGAAATTCTCCTATTCCGGGCTGGTAAAAAGCCAATTTATTCTTTGCTGTCCCAGGCTGACAGCTGTTGAATGAAACAGAGAGGATTGATACCGGGGCCCGACAGGTGGACACAGGGGAAAGGCGCCTTCTCATTGGCTAATGATTATCATACAGGCATGGACACTGGGGGTAAACTGGCCATTTAATTGGTTAGTGATTACTGTACAGGCACGGACACAGGGGGAAGCCGCCATCTCATTGGTTAGTAATTATCGTACAGGCATGGATACAGGAAAAAGCTGCTCTTTCACTGGTTAGTGATTATCATACAGGTACAGACACAGGCTACATTACATTATTTTGGTGGAATCTGTGAGGCTTTAAGACAAAGGTCAAATGTAGAGACCCTGATGTTGCCAAATTCCAGTACAAGTCCCAAACAGGGAAGGATGTAAATCAGAGGAGCGACCGGCTACCGGAGGCACGACAACATTAGCACAGCCTTTGTTATGAGCAGGGAGTGGGACACACCAACCCTTCCCATTGGGCCTGGGGCAACATCCCCAGATGCCCCACCGAGACGGTGGGCCTGAGGTGCGGGCCACCCTACCACCAGCATCAGATCCTACTAAAAGGCCCCCTGTCCTCAAATAAACCAAGAAGAGATCGAGTGCCAGCTGACAGCCGTGCTACTGGGTTAATTAAAATGGTTTTCATGGGGAGCGACATACAATGCAAAGCTACCAATGAAAGAGGACACTTAAACAGAATGCGCTTCCTAGGGGCTTATCTGCCAACAGCATCCATACCGTCATCTCTAAATAAAAGCACAGGCGTCCTGCACGGTGCCAGCGTGCAGCAATTAAACTGTCACAATGTGAATGTTTCAGCATTAAGAAAGCAGTCCCACACTATAGTGTGGCTTCTTGTTCCCAGGAAATTGCATTCTGTTTTGTATTTAATAAACTCACTTTAGATAACGTCATATTGGACCTATGTCATTTTAAGGTATGTTTAAAACGCATTTTCAACTGATTGAATACTTTCAGCCCATTGTGAAAATCTAAACGGGAGCATTACATCACAATGCTGGTCACTGTTGATTGGTTCAAAGCTCAAAGACAAAGTATTCTGTGAACCAATTTAACCCTCTGGGGACTAGGGGTAGGGAACACACTTTCACTGACTGGGGCATGATCACACATTTCTTTCAATATCATTAGAACTCGAATTTCTTAAAAGTCAAACCAACCAGTCTGAAAAAAAAATGACCTAGACCTCGATCTGAATCTCAGAAGTCGAACCGTGAACACTAAACTAAGATATCTTGTACGCCTGGGGAAATGAGTCACGCGGTATGTCTCTCAGCGGAAACAAAGGGTAACGCCTCAGTCTCAGTCTTGCATTCGCTGTGATAGCATCGTTTGTTCGTGATTTTTTTTTGTTTTTTTATTGCCCACCACCACCCCTCCTCTTCGGAGGACAACTTTATTTTACATTAATTTCAAGAGTAAAGAGTGTGGCCACTCCGAACTCACCCATCCTAGTACCGTGAAAGAAAAAAAAACAAAAAAAACAAAAACAAAAGGGGGGGATACAGAAACAACAATTGTAACAATAAAAGACATTAATCACCATGGGGAGAGGGGGAGAGAAAAAATAAAAAAATAAAAAAAAAGGAAAACAAAGGTATACAGAAATAATAATAATAATAATAATAATAATAATAATAATAATAATAATAATAATGTAGGTGGGATGGAGAAAATTATGTGTAGGGGAAT
>JAODJW010000035.1:3510195-3530915 GCA_026777045.1 Hyperopisus bebe | reverse complement strand
TATATATAAAATTCAACTTTCAGCATTTCTTGTCCTTTTTTATTCTATATAATTCCTACATCTATGTTCCAACAGCTCCTATAGACTCACTCTGTATTCTAAATAGTGATGGTTATTATTTATTCAAATAAAACAGCAGTAATGAGCCAAACTCATTTGATTTTTAGTCCGAGCCAAAGATTATAATTTCCATAGACTTATATTCACTGGAATGACACATGCCATGGTTTAGGCCTGACACTTCTACATGAGATTCACTTTAACTGGAATTAGCAGTTTCTCCTGATGTGTGACTCGTCTGGCCAAAAGGCCGACCACTCATTACAAACGACAGACTGCACCAGAGCAGGTCCCAGCTGATGCAGTGCTGAATTTTATTTCTGTATTTAAACACTTTTTTATTTAATTATTTAATTATGCCGAATTTGTACTGAAGGGATTGCATCCAATTTCATCGCACTTCGAATGATGACAATAAAGATTCATTCATTCATTCATTCATTCATTCATTCATGCAGTACCCATAAAAATGGTCTTTTCAGCAGACTAGCTTCATAAAACCACCCTACTAACTCCAAGACTATTAATGTTGCTACCCTGGGCAGCTGCTTAACACTTTGTTCATACCCACGCCCTTCACACTGTCACCTAATTTTAGGCTGCATATTATTCTATATTCAGTCCTTTAGGAAGCCGAGGTGTTCTGAGACCCCTTTACCTCACACTCGCTTGTTACCCTGCTCTTCACTGACAGGGAAACATGGACTTGCCCACTAGGCTCTAGTAATACCAATCTACCACAAACTCCTTGTGAATCAGTCTGTAAAAAGCCAGCTTGACTTTACATACATTTAAGTACACTAACGTAAACATTTATTGCCCAAAATCACTCAATATTTAGGCATTATATCATTGAGGTTGGAGCCCTTGAAACAACGTAGCATCAACATCTGTCCCTGAGAATCCGATACTTTAACCAGAATGAACATCTCTTATTAACCTGACCCACATTTAATCCACTTCATTGACTGTACTGATCTATAAGTTCCCACTGCAATGCTTTAAGAATGTGTTTTGTTTGAAGAATCAGAACAGACAAAAAAATCATTCTTGTTTGGGCAGGTGGGGGCATTATACAGATCCTGAGTAGGCTTGACATTATAGTGAGTATTAACTGCCCCAAGCTGTGCACATATGCATCCCAGAAACCATCTACAGTTTTGTGGAAAAACCCCAGAGCTCACTTCCGAAAGCTCGCGTGAAGTTGTGCTAGTCAGCGATCTGCCGGAAGGACCTTGGCTCAAACCTTGTATCCGACCGGGAGGTCTTGGCAATCCTGGGAGCAGCCGCTGATGCGCCGGTTCAGGCACTCATTGACGCGGCAGTCTCGCTCATCCGAGCGGTCGCCACAGTCGTCCCTCCCATCACAGAGGCCCGCAGCGGCGACGCAGCGGCCGTTGGCGCACATGAAGAACGAGCCATTGCAGAGGCTCTCTGGGGACACATGGAGCCTGGGTTGGGGGGGCTGTTATATTCGGACGTCAAGGATAAAGGGCAGCAACATGGCCATGCAGACATAGGGAAATAATGGGGGGGGGGGGGGCAGTGTGGAATCTGTGGAGGTGTGAGGGGACTGAAGTTAGTCCTGACTGAGAAAAGGCCTCCAAACAAGAGTCTTCTCTCATTCACAGTATCTGCTGTGTGCAGGATTCCACAGCACTCCCACTCAGACAGAAGCACATCCACATGATGAATTTCTGATATTGCTGAGACTAATTCACTGTGTAAATTCAGTTCAATGTATGTTTAATATTGACTTACTTTGCAATACATGCTCAATTTCTGGTGACTTTTCTAGAAACAAGCCTACAAGTCTACAAATACAGAGAAAAAAATAGTTCATGGATGAGGGGGAAAAGATAGCAAATGAAATAGGGAAAGATAGAGAGAGAGAGTGTGAGAGAGAGAGAGAGTGAGAGAGAGAATGCATAAAGCAAATAGTGAAAGAGATAGAGAAGGGAACAGAGAGATAGAGCAAGGTACATAGTGAGAGAGAGATAGTGAGGGAGATAGAGAGAGGAGACAAGCAGTAAGAGGGTGTCACGAGCATGACCTGCCGCATCATCCTCACTATAAACGTCCCAGCAGGCATGTAAGGAGGTGGACCACTGTCAGTTGTCTTGGCGATGCTGTGGGCGGAGCCTTACCTGCCGCAGAGCACTTGGGATTCCGGGGCAGCTCATCGGAGCCATCTACACAGTCAGGCTGGCCGTCACACTCCCACTGGGCGCTGAGAAGGCACCGCCCATCGGCGCAGCGAAACTCCTCCCCCCCACAGGAGCGGTAAGCTGCATGGGGCACAGGGCGAGCGGACATACTGTTATGGTGGCTGAAGAGGGAGGAAGCACCAACCATAGCTGTTCAGCAGACGATTCTATGGCTTACCGCTGAACATTTGACTCTTTTGAACATTTACTTGCTTACAGGTTGGTTGTTCACTGAGGTAAAGCAGATTAACGACCTCATCGAATACACACCCAGCTTCTTCTCTGGGCTGTAATCTATAAACTCTTTGGTTTGTTGCATTTCTTAAGTACAGTGCCACCCTGCGGAGTCGAACCACCTCAAGCTCTGGCTGGAAAGCCAGCAGGATCAGCTGGAGCCCTATGAAGCTCTGCTAATGTAACAATGTGACATTTCATCTGTGCTTGTGGAGAAAATGCAGGCCCCTGATGGGCATTTAAAAGGGTGTGTGGCATTAGCAGGCTGCTACCTAGCGCTCTGCTATTCTGCTGAAGTTTTACGTCCAGTTGGAGCATGAAATTAATTTTGAGGCCCCTTGCAGAGATAAAACATGAATTAAGTTTCTGAGCCAAATTCAAATGTTCGAGTGCATTCCCCCAGGATGCCTTACGCCGCTTAATAACTGAGATCTGAGCGATCAGCAGGTGTAGGTGTCAAGGTGGCGTGGGGTTCTGATTCTTTGAAGGAAGCAGCGCTTGAGGTACAGTTCAGTACTGATCTTTGGAAGGTACCGGAAGGGGGAAACGCAGAATCATACTTCTGTTGAGCAAGGGATGGTTTGATCTTTTGTCCCCATCCACCACCACCCCACCACTGCCCCCCTAAGATGTTTCAAAAACTATATAAGTAGCTAGTGAGTCATGCTGACAAGAAGATTGTAGCTGTCTAGCTGGTTATCAGAACATGCTGCTTCAGCATCTCTTAAATAAGGAGTGCACTTATTTAATATATAGGGTAGTGACTGTCTGCGGGGGCCCCATACAAATGCTTGGCTTGAGAGGTGGTAAACTGCACCATCGCTGGTGAGTAAGTGGCATAGAAGGCAACAATGAGGAGAGAGAACTACTTGCCGCATTCAGGGGACTCGTCGGAGCCATCACCGCAGTCGTCGTCATGGTCACAAACAAAGCGCTTGGGAATGCAAGCCTTGTTTCGGCACAGGAAGGTGTTCTCGTCACACGTGTTGTTGGGAGCTGCAAGTGAAGTGCAGAACCGTCATTAGGCACGTAACCTTTCTGGAACCTTGACCGTGCTGCTCCTAGAGAGTCATTATACGGTATCAGCTACAGGACACAAATTCACAGACACATATATTGCAAGAATCAGCTACATGACACAGCTTTCCACACATATATACTACAGGAATTAGCTACAGGACACAGCTCCCTACACACATACAGTATACTACAGGAATCAGCTACACATCACAGTTTCCCACACCCATATACTACAGAACTGAGGTACAAGCTTCCCACACTATATATACTATATAGCAGCTTTCCATATTTGGAGTGATGTTTAAAAAGCTGACCACAAATTTTCGATTTGATTTCGATTTACAACTGCCCGACTGGATTCCACTTCAGCTTTAATCAATCTATACTTCAGACACATTCAGTAATGTGCAATAAAACGAGATCCACTGTAGAAACAACAACATGCACTAATTTTAACGTAATTGTTTAAGTTACCATCACATGATGAAAATAAGATAAGGAAAAGCAATATATAGTAACAAGCATGATTTTTTTCTGGTACTAAGCCGTGGAAATACGAAAATATTTCATCCATAATTTTTTATCTGTACTTCTTGTACCTCCCCAGAGACAAATAAATTATACCTGCAGACTTTTAGCAACTTTCACTTGCTTCAGTGTTACCCATGACGTTTGAAAAAACTATTAACAAAATTCTCATTACTGATAGGTGGTCACATCCAATAATATCCATGTTCTCTTTATGTTGTTTGTTTTTATTTCATAGTATTTATTTTGCTTTTATATAACATTAGTTTGCACCACTGTGAGCAGTGTACTAAAATGACTAGTGTGAGAATAAAACCCTACTTGACTTGACTTGCTTGCATTACCATGCTTGGAGTACTTCATTACCATTACTGACAATGCACCAAGATGGTGGGAGAGACGCAATACTACTGCAACCCTCCAACAGGTGAGAGAGAAAGTGTCACCACCTATATGATAAAAGTAAAATTCAGCAAAAATGGGGGAAAAAAAATGTATTAGGTCGATCTTGGGATTTTGTGAATCAATATCGATTCATCAAAATTTGGATCACTGTTAATCATAAGATCTATATATTTTTCCTCACTCCTATACAAGAATTAGCTAGAGGAACACACATATACTACAGCAATCAGCTACAGGACAAAGTTGCCCACACACATGTACTACAGGATTCAGTATTAATATTAATAAGATTAAAATATTAATGAGAGGCATATTGTGATGTCCAAATCTTAGCAATCTGTGTAAATTCGGTGTATCCTAATGTTTAATAAACATGTTGGACTTTCAACTGCAAAAAGTACCACCAGTGGAGTTTCTTGTTATCGAAAAGATAAGGAGTTAAGTCGAGTTTACCTGGGGCTTGACTTTTTTTTTTTTATAGGAAGTTTGGCATCAGGGCAAAAATATTCAGGGCTAGAGTTAAAATACACTGGGCTGTAGCCCTGACAGATCAGACCTAACGGCGTCCATGAGCACCACCACACGACCACGCCGCCACTTTTTACCTTGTTCATCCACAATGTCTCCTCTGTCAAAAGATGTTGTGGCTGCTGAGCTGTCCCTTTCTTCACCACCACTTCAGTGCTTATCACTTCCTTGATTTACCAAAACAGTAGCATGTGGTATGCTCCGCTAACCAAATTTAATAAACATAAGGATATGCTGAATTTATACAAATTATTACCTTTTGCATGTCACAATATGCCTCTCATTAATATTTTAGGCATACTACTAATCTTGTTACTAAACTGTGGCCATAAGTAAATGTCCATATAGCAACTGAAAAGCTGACGTCCAGATAAACGTTTACGCCTATTATCTAAAGCCCTGGTGATTATCGCAGATGCGGCATACTGTATAATCGCGATATGATATCATCCAGCCCTAGCTCTGCTTTGGTTGATATTCTCCATTTGCCTCAGGGATTTCCCCAGTTCCCCAGGGATTGCCCCAAATGAGTTTGATGGGCCGAATAGCCCCTTCTCGTTTGTAAGTTTACATCGTGTCCCGAAAATGCCCATAGTGTCTGACTGTACATGATGTATTTGCCCCGACTGGGGTGTGCCCCAGACCCGTCCCATATACTGCCTTGAATAGGCTCCAGCCAAACCCCCTCCTTTCCCTATCCCCACCCGCCATGGCCCGGATCACAATAAGTGGTTGGTTAGATGGATCGTTTTCAGTAAGAAGTTCTTTTTGTGCATTTGGTGTGGAAAACGGGTTGTTCAGCATACTAATGTCTGCTGAGCCAGAATTCATTTTGGCTCTGACAACGGGAGCCTGACAGCACAGCCTCGTATGAGTGGTGGGGGTGGGGGCGTTACCGCAGCTGGCTGGGGAGAGCTCGTCGCTGCCATCCGGACAATCACGCTCCCCGTCGCAGAGCCAGCGCTGTGGCACACAGGCATAGGACCCAGGGCAGCTGAACAAGCCAGGGCCGCAGGTGGCAGAACCTGGAAAACACAGAAACATGCTGAGAGACCGAAAAGCACAACGAGGGATGTGTGGGATTGTTCACGGCGGCTCACAAGGGCCAAAAAGTACCATGAGCGACAAATGAGAGTCATTGACAGCAGCTCAAAAGGACATGGTGGCTCACGGAGACCAAAAAGCATGTTGACAGATACGTTGAAGTCACTGACTTGGGCTAACAAGGACCCAAAGCACGAGGGTTGCATGAGAGTCATTCACAGAATCTCATGGGGACAAAAAAGCACGATGCTAGCAGTAACGGGGATGTGTGGGAGTCATTCACAGCGCCGCCTCGCTTAGGAGCCAGATCTGCAAATTGGGCCTCAAAATGTAAACACACATCTTCCTTTTTAGAAGTCTGGTGTGTAAACAGAGACAGAAGGTGGGAGCTTCCTCGAATGACAGCGTGAGAAGTCAAAAGCTGCCCGACTGTGTGGGAGTGTTTGCATTCTATATGAATCAGTACAATTCTTAAATCGTAATAAGACTTAATGGAAACCTTCCATTAGTCTGGACAAATCATTGCTGATTGTCCGAAAATGTATTCATAAAAAGTGAGCCACTGGCTTGTCAAAGTAAGGTTTTACTCTATATATTTATTCCTATTGTTATTTTTACAATACACAAACAAACAGCTGAAATATTCCACCCACAGCAGACAGCATGAAAAATGCTTCTCGCAATTAGGCAAATTACTGCACATCATTTTCAGAGCAAGCTGGACTGTCTCAAACCTTAATGTGTTTGTTCCTACATGACCAGACAATACCTCCGTTAATGATCTACTGGAGCCCAACCTTTAATGTAGGAAACGTTCCCGTCAATTTGTCACCAGCAAACGACCAGCCATAAATCTTCCTCGGCAATGTCCCCATTCATTGGGAAGCCATTTAATGAATTATTCTGCCTTTTTGATGCTTTTAATGTGTTTCATCCCGATGGCCGAGGCAGGAGCATAAATAGTCATGCTGTCATAACCACAAAGACACCCAACGCGCCATCTCCAAAAGCGCTAGTGTGTGAAGAACGTGTCTGACGCTGTTGGATCCACGGGCGTCCTCACCGCAGATGTCCACGCTCTCATCCAGGCCATTGCCGCAGTCGTCATCGCCATCGCAGAGCCACTGCCTGGCGATGCACTTGTCTTTGGAGCATGCAAACTGATTCCACGAGCAGGAGGAATCTATGAAAGAACTGAGCTTTAATGAAAGGTGAGTCCATCAACCCCTGTTGAGCAAACTCTTTTCGACCACCACTGACAAGCCAAGAATCAACTAATGAAATAAAACGAAGCTTTATTTGCCATAAAACATAATGAAAACCTTCCATTAGTGTGGGCAAATCAATGCTGATTGTCTGAAAATGTATTCATGAAAAGTGAGCCATTAGCTTGTCAGTCAGGTGGTTTATTCTATACATTTATTCCTGCTATTATTTTTTAATACACAAGCAAACAATACACAAACAAATGAGCACAGCCTTCCTCACTCCTGCTGACACTCTACTGACAATCCAGGAACAAATAAATGAAACAAAAAGAAGCTTTATTGGCCATTAGTATGAGTACAGGTACACTGTGAAGTGTTCATTTTCACATATTCCATCATGCCGTGATGAGACACGGGCAGACACACACATGTATACCGATGAACCAAAATATTATCACCACCAGGGGTGATGATCTGAGTGATGGTAACAATCATTATGGCCAGATGACTGGGTCAGACCATCTTCTAAACAGTAAGGCTTGGGTGCTCCCTGTCGGGTGTGGTGAGTACGTACTGAGAGGCAGTCCTGTGTGGTACAAACCAACAAAAGCGCTACAGAAATTGCAGACAGTTTTAATGACGGCTATGGGAGTACTGAGCCACGGCACACTAGGAATCGAGTGCTGCTGCATACTGCGTTTGATGGTCCAACACGTACCCGGCCATCCACATGATGCAACAGAAAATGGGATTCATTCGAACCAGGCGACCTTCCTACATTGCTGCAAGGTCCATTTCCATGGGTGAGCATGGACATCTGACTGGCCTCTGGCTACGCAGCTCTACACGCAGCAGGGCTTGATGCACTGTGTCTTGTGACACAGTACACATCATCAATATTATCTGCTATTTGTGCCACAATAGCCCTTCTGTTGGACTGTACCAGACAGGCTAGCCTCACTCAGAACATTATCCCTGTATATTTCTTCTGCATTCAACATGTTGACTACAAGTACTGAATGTTAACTTACCATCTCATATATCCCAGACATGCACCATTTTTACAAGATAGTTAACATTATTCCCCTCACCGGGGGTGGTCATACTGTTTTGGCTCATACAGGTGGCAGCAAAGCTTGGCATCAGAGTAAAAGGAGAGCCATTAATCCGGCGCCCTGGGAGCATCTTTCAGGTGGTTATGGGCCTTGCTCATGGGCCAGGCAGAGATGTGGCTGTTCTGCGGAGGACCCTCCAAGCACAGGCAAAAACAATGCCTGCGGATATTTTCTTTTTTCTTAGAACTTCCCAATGATACTGCCGATGACACTGCACTTTTGTTCCCAGACCTGGCCACAGCGGTCCGTTAACCACCCTATGGCCAAGGACGGGACCGAGTGAGTCTCATAACGACACGTCAGCAAAGCCAAGCTGGGGGTTCAGGAAGCAGGACACACCGAGGTCAGTACAATACACTGCCTGCACTTCACGCCTTTTTGCACAGATTCTGTTTCACTCCTGCAATATGTACAGATAAATTTGATCCACTTTGTAACATTCTTAATACCCACTACATACAATTGGACATACAACATTTACATTGTCATATACTATTCACTATTTTTGCACTACAAATAATGTTGTAATTGTATATACCTGCTCTTAACTGTTAATATTATTTTCTTTACTACCTATTCATATTATTCCATGCATTTTCATGTATGTTCTTTCCTTACTGCAATTGTGTTTTGTCCTCTTTATATCTGCGTACCTGCTGCTGGACCAAATTTCCCCCACAAGGGGATCAATTAAGTCAAGTCTAAGTCTATAAACAATGTTATTTCATTTGGGCCACACAGCACCTTGGACAGGCCCGGCCCTCTTTCTTTGGTATGTTGACTCATGTGAGAGTCTGCATATTCTCCTAGGGTCCGGTAAACTCACTACTCACTACTCATTATTGCTCGCTTAAATTGCACACAAGCAGCAGCGATACCCCAAAGCCTGAAAACAACCCCCATTAATTTCAAATCTCATTGCCCCCCCGTCACTAACAGCTGACAATGACAGAATCTGCAAAGCTATTCCCTCCCTTATAAGGCTTCTGATCTGAGGGAAGGAACCTTTAACGTCGGAAATCACTAGGAGGAAGGAGGAGGACCAGGGAAGAAGAAGGATGAAGAGAGCAAGTGAGAGGGGCAAGTGGGAGGAAGTGAGAAGAGGGATGAGTTGGAGGAGGAAGAAGAGGGAGAAAGAACAGAAAGTAAGAAGACAGAAGGAAGAGGAAGAGGAAGGAAGAGGGGGAAGAGACACGTGTCACTCAGCCCATCCTCAGAGAAAACGGATACCACCTAAATAATGCAAGGGAACCAATTAGTATGAAAATGGCTTCTTTTCAGAGGCACACAAACCGTATTTTCTGTCAAATTTCTTTTGTAAATGATCCCAGAAAAGCTGTTTATTCTCAGTCATTCAAATCAAACCCGTCTGACAGCCAAGTCTAATTTGCCACGCAGATGATTTAACAATGCCTCCCCTGGAATGCTGTTCTTCTGTGGTATGCATTTCAAATCGAGGGAGGAATTACGAGGCCCGGGTATCGTAATAAGGGATCGTATATCGCACAATCAGTTTTGACATTTTCTTCCGGGTCTAGAAGAGTGCATGACATTTCCACACGGAATCTTTTTCACATTTTTATTCATTGCCAGTTATTTCCTAATAACAAGAGACTTTTTTATATGATAATTAACTCTGAGGTATCGAAGACCTCATACAAATTTGTCCTTTGGAAAGAATGCGTTCCAAAAATCTAATGAAACTGCATGATCTTGCTTGAAAATGGTAAAGGTATTCCATTCAAGCTCTGAATGGCCACATTCATAAGCCTCTATATCTGGCCATTGTTGCTGATGCATAATGGCAGCAAGGGAGGGCTTGATGTAGTCATTAACTTCTGATGAATAACGCAGCCTATACTGAAATGAATATTCAAGTGTCGCTTTTATTATTCAACGTCTCACTCTCCTTAAATCAGTTCTAGGTTCTTCCCTTCCCTTTTGTCTTCCCATTTACATCACAGTTATGATTATGACTATCATTCTGCTATTCACAGAGAGTTAACACATAACAGAACTCCTAACAGCACCCGAGGGAGGGGCATGCTCGGTCATACTCTGATAGTATAATTCATACTCTGATATCATACTCTGTAATTAACCTACAGTAAAATTCCCACTTGCAAATAAGGCTGAATGTTAGACCATGTTGCTTCAGAAAAAAGAGCCAGCCCTCATCCTGAGAAATACATTGAAAATTGTTGGATCGAGAACAGCGTACAACCGGTGCATAATTTTGTGCAGGAGCTCAGCCCCGGACCTCTGGCACAGAGCAGTCTATGCTCTGGCACCTCTCAGAGCCTCCTCAAACGCTGCACTTTATATAGTTAAACTTAAAATGAGTTTGAGTTAAACTTCGGATGCAAATCGAACTAAACAAATGTATATTTATAAAATCATTTGTGTTGTATGATTTTATTTCACATTTGCCTTAATTATTATGTGTCGCCAGCATGTGTCACTTATCTGAAGGGAAAAACCTCAGCACTCGCGCTCAGAAAAATCCACTTTTTGGCCACTAAAAAAAGACAAAGTGATATGATATCTGGCAAGGCAACAAAATCAAACCTCAAGCAGAGCAAAAATGAACCAGAAGACCTCGATTAGAACAAGCAGAGACAGATAGGAGAGAGGCAGTATTTGTGGATGCTAATGCTGGCCACAAAAAGAAGTAAGAAATGTGCAATGTGGATGAATCGTTTGACATAACTAACAGATGTCGACAGAAAATACTGCATTGTTACGTGTTTAAGTAATTAATACCAAATTATCATTGTTGAAGACCGATTTGTGTGTATGACATCTTCATGGTCTTTATGAGCTCTGGAAAATTAAGCACTGCATACAACTACCTGTTGACCTAGTTTGGAGGTTACTTTGTATAAGAAAAATCATTTAAAAAAATTAACTGAAAAGTAGGTACAGCATTCTAGTGAGAATCCCAAATGGATGAAAAAGGACCAGGAGAATCTGTGTTTATCTTTACATCATGTCTTTTTGTATTTAAGAGCATATCCTACATACCCCGCTTTACTGAGAATTTCCTAGAAGTCTATTAGCTCGTGACTAGTTTTGAGTTGAGAAGACTCGGCTGTAATAGTGACAGGCAAGGCCATCCATCCTAATTTTTCTCCCCACATGAGAAATTAGGAGTTAAACACTTTAGAAGATGCTGGTCAATTCCAGGACCTCTGAGGGAAATAAAAAGCACTTCCAACCCCCCCCGCCACCCGCCCCGGCTGGCTTCTTACCACACTGGAACTCATCAGCTCCGTCCTCACAGTCCCTTTGGCCATCGCACAGCCACACGCTGGAGATGCAGTTTCCGCTGGGACAGGCGAAGTGGCCGTCGTCGCACTGCCGTTCCCGGGCAACTGTGGGGAGACACAAGGAGAGCACGCTGAGATTGGGGTGGACACACTGAGAGGGGTTTATCTTTGGAAATGGGAGACCCATAGCGGAAAGGAATGCAGCTAGGAAGAGCCGGACAACTTGGGTACACACTGCTTTGACAATCAAATAGAGCCAGCTCCCCTCCTCTCAAACACCCCGCAAGCACATGGGGTCTTAATACCACCATCTCGACACACTGGAGCCATCACAGCCCCCACGATGGCCTCCTCTCAGCAAGGAACAGAAGCTCAGTCAAGTGGACACATCTGCCAGCACAGACGGGGAATTAGTGGGACTCAGCCTTTCTGCTGATCCGTCAATCCCCTCTCTGGGACATAAATACTCTGCTGGACCAGCATTCGCATACATCTAAAGTTCCCTTGGATTGGGGCCCTCAAAAACCTCCTTTGGATTGGGACACTTAGCAAAGTTCCATTAGATTAGGGTACTCAGCAAACTTCCCTTGGACTGGGACACTTAGCAAAGTTCCCTTAGACTGGGGCACTCAGCAAACCTACCTTGGATTTTGGCACTGAGCAATGTTCCACTGGGTTTAGGCACTTAGCAAAGTTCCATTGGATTGGGACACTTAGCTAGGACTCTCTCCTCTAGGCCTTAGCCAGCGCAATGAGGCCAGTGATAGCATGAAGGTCACCGTCATCTCAGAAGCACTGGGACTCATCCAGCGGCCACTGAAGTGTATTCAAGGCTCTTAAACCCCCCCCCCCCCCCATGAAATTCTCTTTTTAAAGCCAACGTGCTCTTGCTGGGAGGGGAAAAACGACGGCAGAAGGATCACCCTGGCAGCCTGTCTCGTCCGCGTAGTCTCCACAGTCATTGGCCCCGTCGCAAATCCAGGACGGGTGGATGCAGAGGGAGGTGGAGTTGCAGCGGACGAATCCTCTTTCTTTCACCCCAAGCTTGTAGTAATCCGCACAGTCCGTGCTATCTGGGGAGCCAGGAGGTGGAGGTTAATGACACATGTCGCCCCCATAGGAAGTGGCCCAGCGACAGAGAGCTGGTCGAGGGGGGGGGGTGTCTTACTGCAGTTCTTCTCGTCAGAGGCATCAGGGCAGTCGATCATCTGGTTGCACCAGGCTGCATACGGGACACACGCTCCATCCCGGCAGCGGATTTCCGAGGACAAGCATGTCGAGTCTGGGGAGATGAACAGGAACATTGTGGACAAGGCCGATTCATCGCTAGTGGCCATGAAATGAGGCCAGGGAAGGGACGTGCTCGGCTTGTGGGCTGATTCATCTTACATGGCTCTTAATCTTTCCATTTAAATGCATATAATTGAGCGTCTTAAAAGCAGTCAATATAGTACCATACTGCCATTTAAAAAAATAATGAACAAATGAAGAAAATTAAAACAAAAAAATGCAGGCAGTTGGACACATTACAATGTCTCTTGTAAAAGTCCTAACCCTGATATTACACAATTTATTTATTTGCATTCATAATCAGAGAATAATATTCCTTATAGTTCTATGTTGCAGATTAAGCCCAGAAATTTTGTGGGACCCTTTGTTAGCCAGGAAGAGACCAAAAAAATGACAAAATTAATCGATGAGCATATAATAATTGCATAGGACTGAAAAAAAAATCTTTAAAAAAAAAAAACTCATTTAACGCATATAAAATCTATTCCTTACATGTACATGCATACATATGGATATAATTAGAATATAGCTTATTACTATTATTTAGTGTAATACACTACATATCTATGAGAGCTGAATTGTAGATCATGGTTCAGCAACATTACAGTACGTAGCATTAAACAGTCTGGGGTCACAGTCAGAGGGCAGCAGTCAGCAGCACTGACCGGGAGCCACCCGCCTTCAGTTTCACAGTCCGGATTGAGAAACACATGCGCAACACAAGCAGGCACCTTGCTGGACGCCAAACATCCAGGACACGACTATTTGTTAACACGCCATAGTAACCCCAGCAAGGGAGATTAATGTGAGCCTGTCATCCTGTGATTTATTCTTCCATATGTAGACAAAAAGGTTGCCATACTTGGGCACCCACAAAGAAATGGTTATAGTCAGACTGACATGTTCATTCTCATTTCTGGCCCCCTGCCATGCCCCAAGATTTTAGCCACAATGTTGGTGACCCAACCTACAGCACAGAGGTGTCAAGTTTACTGGTTCTCCGTCTGCTGTGATCAGAAACAAGTATGGTTCCTTAACTATCACACCGTCTACTGGCCAAACTCACTGGCTGGGGTTTTCTACTGCAGTGGCTTTCAAAAATAAAAAGCTGGACCCTGGACCTGGATGCCCAGAAAAGAGCACCAACGGCGCCCCTGAACCACACCAGGGAACTTACTGCCGCAGTAAGCCTCATCAGAATTATCTCCGCAGTCATCCATGCCATCACAGAAGCGACTGTTGACGATGCATCGCTGGTTGTAGCAGGACCGAAAGCCCTTCCTGCAGCTCCTGTTATCTGCCAAGGGAAGTGTATGACAGTCTTACACACACACACACACACACAGAAACACAACAGAGCGAAACACTTATGTTACAGCAAGCTGCCATGGGCAAAAGTCAGTGAGACCTCGTGTGGACGGCGTCCTCACCGCAATACTGCATCTTCTCGTCTGATTTGTCTTTGCAGTGAGCCACTCCGTCACATGTTAATTGGTAGTCAACGCACTCGCCATTCCCGCACTCAAACTCAGTGTGTATGTTGCAGGATGAGTTCTCGGCTGCGAGATGGAGAAGCAGATTAGACAGCATTACTGCTGGCTCCCCAGAGAGGTCCGTTTTCACTGATGCTCCCTTGGCCAGTTCTACCCTGCACATTCTCCACCCCCCCACCCTGATCTGAAGATTATTGTATTCCCTGTTACAACGCTGGCAGCAAACCAATAGCCCCCCCACCCCCCAGTGCCAGGTGAAGAGCGCGAGGTGCTGCTAAACCTGGCAAGGCGACGGAAATTATCACCCAAATGCCTTCCTGCTCTCTCCCTTCCTGACAAACTCAGTGATGTCACACATTGTGGGTAGGGGGGCCTTGTGAAATCATGTCCACATGTCACATGGAGAAGACGGGAAGCTCAACAAGTGACACCTTTGCAGTTTTGAATCACCTCACAGGAAATCGCCACAGGGCCGGAATGACTGTGCACTCTGAGCGGTGCCCAGGTCGCCATCACGGCGCAGCAGAGGCGACGGCCGACTTACACACGCATCGGTTGTCTTCTAGTAAAACGCGCTCTCCCCTGCAGCTACAATTTACTGAGCCGTCTGCCGTCAGAAGGCAAAGGTCACCGCATCCCCCGTTTTCCACTCTACACAAGGACATTTCACCTGCGAAAGGGAGAACACACAGTGCAACTGAAATGCAACACAAATTCAACGTTCCTCATGACAAAAAAAGCACAAACACATAGAGAAACATTTTTGTTTTTCATCCCTGAAACTACTTTCTCGATCATGGAAAGTTCCAGCGACATCGTAGAGTTTTAAGCCATGTGAAGGACATGGCTGCACCACCCGCTGTGATGTTTCTGCACAAGCCCAGAATTACCAGATTTTGCCGGAAGGAACTGACAAAACACTAATTTCTCTAAGGGCCAGACTCCATGTCAGGGCTTTGAAAAATGAGCCTTGCACAGTCCGTATAAACACACTCTGACACACACCCACACATACATAGGCACATGTGTGGCCATGTTTGCATCTGGGCAACAAACATGCAAAAACACACACAGACACACAGACACGCACACACATCATGGCCTAGTCAGGCTCCTGATGTAAAAATCAGTGTTTCCCTACGTTTCAAGGGCGAGTGCGGCATCCCAGTGAGAATTACACAGGAACCCCGGGCTGGGCATGGTGCCGGAGGTCCTGGGGCACGCTGAGCCAGCAAACGGCCCCCCCTCCCTATGTGCGCCCTGCTCTGCGCTAGGGCTGGATAATTCCTGTTTAAAAGGTTGGAATTTTTGTAATATTTTTATCATTAAAAGAAATCTGAATAGGAATTATACAATTATAACAGGTGTAGCTCATCAGCATGCAGTAGCCTAAGCCCCTTGGATGCACCTGACAGCCGAAAACTGTAACATTAGCCTGCTCCGGTCTTAATGAGGAAAGTGATGAGTAGACAATAATGTGTAACAACATTTTTATTTATTTAGACAGAAACGCCAGCAGCAACAATAAAAAAAAGCCTAAATTGTGGCTGGAAAATAAAATATGAAACTAATTACATGAGACAGCTAACATAAGCTACTGTGCATAAAATAGCTTAAAATTGAAATAAACGACATCATGCAATCAGATTCTGCCTTTGGTTTCGGCTATGTCTTTCTAGGTTTGGAGGGCACCAAATTATTCATACTGTCCAGGAATTATACCATGGTACCCACTAGTCTGATGGGATTTTCAAAAGCAAGGTGGTTCCAGTATTCTGGAATCTTGGCAATGAAATCTGCAGAGTTGGGGGGCGGGGTCAGGAAAAAATGGCAGGTTAAATCCAATTACAGTTACTGTACCAGACGGCACTTTTCATTTATTTTTTTTTTTTTTGTGAATCACACATTACTTTAGTAGTTTCTTGCTGGGTTTCATCCAGCAATGAGCAACGGATGTCTGATCCTACTGGCAAATCTCTTATTCTACGGTAAGCGACAAGGGCCATTAGGCAAAAGAAAAATGAGGAAATGCATGTGAGATGACTAATAGTAGCCTACATAAATCTGCAAAAATTTAAACCATTCTTGCCATCAAATATGTTAATATTTTTGAAATTCAAATTATATTTTAATAACAAAGTTCATCCTCCCACGCCTACTCCACCCTGCAAAGCATCGCCAGTCATGGCCATGGGAAAAAGCCCGTTACGCCTCTCTCTCTGTCCCATTTAGCCGCCATACCACGAGAGCTTAGGGCAGTTCAGAGCATCCCGAGTGCCCATATGTCTTTGCTGTACATTCCGAGTAATTTGCAAAAACAGACGCACACATCACATTTTACTTTAATGAATGTGCCGGGAATGAGCCGCGGCGGCTCTCTGCTGCTTTGTGGATGTGGCTGCGGCCTCCCGGACGGTGAAACCACAGCTTGGAAGTTTAACATCTTTTTAATCTGTTGTTGCCTAAGTGTTTTCTCTTTTAGTGTAGCGATGGAGTTTCAGCAGGAGACACTGATAATGAGCTATTCCTGAAGATAAACATAAAACTCAAGCTGCCATGTAAGGAAATAATGAAGTGAACAAATGAAAATTACAGAAATTCGCTTCTTTTTAAACACAGCACTGATTTGAATATGAAACTGTTTAAGTAAAAACAAAAAATACCAAACTAACGATTACAGTCCATTTGTATTTATTCATGGCTTGTTCTTGGTGTGCTGCCCATCAATGCCTTCATATCAGACCAAAGATGTCCAAATTATACTGAATACAAGTAGAGGACAAAACTCCCTTTCAGATGCATTCCATACTGCCTGTTCTGTCTGCTTACCTATGTACCTGCCTGTCACCAGTAATGAGAGGTGATTGGTGGATGAGTGTCACATGAGGCCCTGACAGGCCATTCCACTAGCCCAAAATTCCACGGCGGCTCAGATGTGTTAACCCCACCTCCCACTTCCCAGCGCGACAGGGCGAGGGCCTCTGGGGGCATCTTGTGTCACTGAAGATCAGGCATGCCAGCCAGGAGACGAGACATGTGACAAGAACGGCAGAATGTCTCTTACTTCACATACCTCTAGAAGCATCACAGGTTAACCTGAGATGGACAAATTTGCCCAAGAACGATCCAGTGTGTAGGAACACCCCCAGAGACACACAGCGCATGAGCTGATCTCCTTGAGTTATGTGGAACAAATCCGGCGAGGACAGACATACCAACAAGGAACGGGCACAAAGTGTTCAAACGTGTCAGGTTCGCTGTCCTACTTCTTCAGCTCCTTCTCTAACAGAGTTTTTTTCTTAATTACAAAACCAAAAATTAATTCTTGCTAAATAAATCGGGCACTCTAGAGTTATCCATTTAGCACTGTTACCGCTCCTAGAATGCACAAATTACTAAACCATGCAGACACAACGTTATAACTAAGCTGAGTAATAAATAATGCATAACGGGATTTATCCGTGCAGTCGATTTATCAGGAAGGCCAAAAAATCACTGCAATACGAAAGGAAATGAAAACAATTACCTTTTATATTTAGAAAACACAACACTAATAAACAGGTATACACACACAAACATACACACACACACACACACAGATATGCATACAGAGTGGCATTTTAAGAGGCAGTACAGAGATGAATTTATGAGGCAGGGTTCATGGGTACTCACAGTTGTTGGTATCCGGGGCAACAGCGACTATTCCCATTGGCTGGTGCGGAATGTCGGCTCGAAGCACTTTCATTTCATCACCTGTATACTTATTGGAGCGGAGCACGGATCTTCGCACCCAATCTGACCAAAAGATGAAGTCGCCATAAATAGCCAGGCCGAAAAATGTTCCCGGCCCTGACTTCACAATGACCTATGATTTGAATGGAGTAAAAAATCTGTTAAAATGATGACTGTGGAAGGAAGCTGAAGCATCATTCAATCCAGACACACTTGCACAAGAAAAATAAAATCAAATGAAATTAACTTAAATAAAATTAAAAAACAAATCTCTAGCAGAAGTCTGAGGTGCTGGCTTCCTTACAGCCCAAATAGGCACATATTTTCTCATCACTGAAAATGAACACAGATATTACACAGGAGGTGCAGTTAATGTTTAATTTCATATTCCAGCAACATTAACAAGCTTAGTCATAAAAATCCAAGTAATGCACAATTAAAGACATTCATTGTGAATATGCAGATCTGTAAAGAAAAATTAAAGAAAAGCAAAAGATGGAATCTGTTTGTTATGTTCCATAACACAAACCAAAAAACTAATGTCAGTGTTCACGGGTGATTATGTCATTGTTTGTCACCAGTGCAGAGTGGGGGGGTGGGGTGTAGTCCCCGACATGAAGCATCCACTGAACACACTACAATACACACAGTACAGTTTTGTCACCCGGAGAATATTACCACAACGCAATAAGTGTGTTAAGTGATCATTTAAAAGGCACCAATAAAGACGTAACCACGAGTAACTGTTTTGCTTCATCTTGGGGGAGGAAAGCCACACTTACTATATTTCACATCTAAAAAACATATTAAAGTGAAATGAATCAATAAATGCATTCCGAGTGATTTTACTTCACATGATGTACACACTGCCTGCAGGGCTAACCTTGAAAAAACTATTTCAGTCTAGTAATGCACTCAGTTTCTTAAAACCATGTCTCAGAGACTGGCCGCTTATATTCAATTATCACACCGCAGCCTCTTTAAATTCTTGAAATTGGCTTCCTGTTCAAAGCCAGGTCAGCAAACAAACTGAGCAAACTAACAACAGCCACGCACTTGTAGAGCCGTTTATTAACAGGGAACAAACTGGCAGGTGGCCCCAGCTCACAAGAGACAACGGCCTGTTTTGCTTTGAGATTTCATTTCTCTCTGCTGCTTAGCTACAGGAAAGCATTTCAGAAAAGTTTTACCCATCGACTCTTACGCATCATTGCAGTTCTGATGAAACCTGAACAGTGCTCATCAGCTGAGCTATAAACCTGAACACCTTCTACCCAGTGGCGCTGTTTAACACCACACAGGTCACACATTCGCATGGGTGCATGGATGTTAGATACAAACAATCACTACACCAAAGAGTAAACGTGGTCTTTATTTAGGAGATGCTGAAGGAGCATGTACTCACTAGCTGAGGACTTGTGAAAAACAATGAGTTTGATCCATAAAGACCTTTGATGATGTACCTCTCATATTTCTGACTAATAAGAAATAGCTTGTTGTATTTGCGAGACTGAATCAAGAAATAGTCCTTTTTCAGTGTTTAGGACCTGGGGGGTGGGGGGCAGGGCACCCTTGCTGTTTTTGTCTGCATCCGCCTTCTTAACGCCTTTCTGCACCCCATTCCCCTGCTCTTTGATTCCTGATGTTTGCCGTAAGATTATACATCACTTCAAAAAATGCGGTGTTTATGCACTCTGGTGCAGAATGTCACACCGTAGAGAGTGCTGTCTAAAAGGATGCGAGGTGGAGTGTCGCACAAGTTCAGCTCTTGCCGGAATGTCAAAAGTGTGTCCCTGAATCCCTCCCCATCCCCTGTTACAGGTATGTACTGTAATGAGACGCCCTGACCCACTGCAGAGGACACCCTGTACAGGATGCCAGTCCATCACAGGGCACAGGAAAGGGGACATCCTGAATGGGATGCCAATCCATCACAGGGCAGGGACACCCTGGACAAACTGCCAGTTCATCAGAGGGCACAGGACACCCTTGGTGGGATGCCAGTCCATCACATGGCACGGGGCAGGGGGACACAATGAATAGGATGCCAGCCCATCACAGGGCAGAGGACACCCTGAAAAAAATGCCAGCCCATCACAGGGCACAGGGCTGGGACACCCTGGATTGGATGCCAGTCCATCACAGGGCACAGGGCAGGGGACACCTTGTTTTTCTTCCCATACCTTTTCAGACTCTTTTGAAGGCTTTGCACTTTATCACGGCCCACATTCTCTACTTGGGGGGGAGCACTCTATTGAGTGCAGTGAGTGACAGCATCATTAATCACGCCGTGGTCCCGGCTATCCCAGAATGACGTGGCGTACCGGTCATCTTAACATCCCCTCGCCACAGTAAAGCTGGGCCTGGGCAGTCACCGGTACTCTTATGCTATATTTTCAATTTAAATTCACCCAGCTTCTATTTAGTACGCAACCCAAAAGCAACAAGTAGTTTGACCAAAATGTGTGCTTTCAAAATTAAAATGAAAAACAGAAAGGTTTTTACACTGAAATTAAAGTGTCAGGCAGGCTGGTTGAAGCCCATGTGTTTCTCTAGGTAAGCTCCCCCCCCCGATGGCACGCCCCCC
>JAODJW010000035.1:3482427-3508952 GCA_026777045.1 Hyperopisus bebe | reverse complement strand
GATGGTGTCCTACACGGTCACCTGTGTCACATGGGATTGCCCAGCCCTACTCTAAGACCATCTTGTTAACATCTCCTGATGCCATTAAAACATTCAGCAGTGCTTGTTGAGATTGAAAGGGAACCGAAAAGAGGTCGTACTCACATATCTTTGTGTCCCATCGTATTCACACCTTTCGATTTTGCCAAGGCTCCCATCAGAAAAGTACAGTTTCTCTGCCTTGTGATCAATGGTGAGTCCATTAGGGGTAATGATGTCCGTGCTAACAATAATCTGCATGCTCTTTCCTGCCAGGGTCGATCTCATGATGCTCGGGTGCTGCTCGTTCCAATTAGTCCAGAACATGAGGCTATCGTGTCGAGAGAGAGAAGGGGAGAAGAAGAAACCATTAGCACCCCAACGGCACTGCAGACACAATGAGCTTGGAGTGGCAGCAACACACTGGGCTTTAGTGCAGAAGCACATTTAATGTTTGTACTCACTCTTAAAAAGCCATGTTTCACCTTATCTCAAAAAACGACAACTGTACATAAGTGAAAATCCCAAGTCTTTGTAGCAGCAAGGCAGTTACCGAAGAATTGGGAGAGTCTGCCACACATCCACACCTCCCTGAGTTTCAGACATGCATCATTCAGGGGCACCTCGATGCTGTTAAGATCTCTCTGTTAAGGTCACTGATACTCTGCCTGACCGACCCTTTTAGAGGCCTTCCAGAACCGCGTATACATTTACTTATTCAGCAGACGATTTTGTCCATCATAGGAGTGAGGAGAGCTTGGGGTCAGAGAGCCCCGGGGACAGTAGGCCATGAGGACCTTCTTCTCAGTAAGCTCCTGGAGATGGACATCTACCGACTGAAGAATACAAGCTAGGGCTGAATGATTTATCGATTTTAAATCGAAATCGCAATTTGAAAAAACGCGATTAGCAAATCGCAAAGGTTGCGATGTAGGACATACATTATACAGCACACCCCCCATTCAGGGTTGTTCCCTGCCTCGTGCCCGTTGCTTCCGGGATAGGCTCCGGACCCCCCGCGACCCAGTAGGATAAGCGGGTTGGAAAATGGATGGATAGATTATACATCACGTCGGACCCAGGGTAAAAACTGTTGTAAGAATTCCAAACTCATACCGTGCTCCCTATGTGACAGTCGTTCTCACCAATCACAAGCGCCGTGCTCCTTATGTGACAGAAGTGGCCCAAGGCGACAGAGTACACGTACATAAACAGCAAATACGTAAAACTGTGTGAAGAAAATGTTGCATTCGCAGTGTGGAAAAAATACTGATACCGCTACTGAGCTGTAAGTGAATTGCCTTCCTATTTCATGGTCCGAGATTGTTTCAGAAAGGTTCTATCATCAGTAGAACCGGCGATCTCCTTTTAAACACTAGCTGCGATATACTTCAGCGTATCACACCTTTTGTTTTTATTAATGGGAAATCACATTAGCATATAACCCTTCAAAACAACAATGAGACGGTCGGTAATCCTCACAGCAGCAGACTCTTTGACCCCCAGAAATGCTGTAAAATCCATAATACAGTCGCGTTTATGTAATATGTTTTTGTGCTCATTGATTTAAGTATTGATTTCCATAGATTAATCTTGTGAAATTAATCTTAATACCACAACAGTAATAAAATGAAAGCCTCGCTTTAACACAAATACTAAAAGAACAGATCGCTTTAATCGTTATTACAGTTGGGTATGGGCATGGTCTTATTTAAAAAAAAGATATAAAAAAGTGACGCATATGACGTTTTCTCCTTCGTTTTATATTTGTCAGAGCAATAAGGCAAAGGAATGATAAGTCGCTTCAGCCAAATCTTTGGTCAGCTGCCTGGAGTGAGGTTTTCTGTTTGAGACGAGCCTGCACATACATTTACGGTTTATGTAAGAGTTTTATTACCATGTAAATAGTCTGTAGGGTTTGCAAACTGCCCTAATGTTTTTGATGCAGCCAAGTCTAAGTTCATAATGGAATAATTTAGATTTGCCATAAGATTTCTTGCGTGAGTCTGAAAGCATGTTACCCAAACCCGTGAGAGTTTGCAACCCTGAACACATAGCCTACATTTTTTGTTTCTCCTGAATTGATTTGGATAAAAAATGACTTTATACAGTTGTTAAAAAGCGGAAATGTAGACCAACATGACCACCAATAAGCTACGTCTATTTATTCGACATTTTATAAAATGCATACTACATTTGAAAATTTTCCAGCTTTACAGTTTCAAGACAGAACAGCCACTCTGTTAGGAACATTTCAGCTTTTTGAGTGTTAGATTCGCTGCTGTTATTAACACTAATAGCACAATAGCGCGAACAAAATGGCTGCATACACCGAAGTAGTTCTTGCTTGTTCACTGGCGTGGGAAAGGCGGTTCTAGTGTTATTAAGGGGGTAATCAGTGTTACCTGCAAGATCGCCATTGTTTTTCTTTTTGCTGCATTTGTTCATTATTACATTATTTAACGTGACACACCACATCTTTAAATTCTCATCCTTGCATAGAGATTTCATTTCTCTCTGCTGCTTAGCTACAGGAAAGCATTTCAGAGAAGTTTTACCCATCGACTCTTACGCATCATTGCAGTTCTGATGAAACCTGAACAGTGCTCATCAGCTGAGCTATAAACCTGAACACCTTCTACCCAGTGGCACTGTTTAACACCACACAGGCCATTCTCATCCAACACAGAACATGGCTGCATGGCCTTGGATGTTCCTAATATGAGCCACAACTATATTACCAAGCTCCACAAGTGCAAGCACAGGCTGACAATGAAGGGCAGACTAACATGAGACTTCAGGACCCCTCGCCGAGAGGCATCCAGGGCAGGTCTTGTAGCTGTTCTTCCAGAGCATTGTTCTCTTAGAAAAATAAGCATTTCATGGTGTATATCGACACAGACAGAAATAATTTCAAGAGGCAGGAAACAGCAAACTAAGGTAATAAACTTCCCTCAATGTGTTTTCAAAAGGTCTGTCAGTGTCACACAAATATCTTTGCTCTCTGGAATTTAGTTTCAGAGATACAAGCACAGAGTTAACAAGAAAAAGGGTGCATTTACAGGAAAATGTGCTACTAAAGGTCAGGCAAAACAAAATCATTCAAATATTGATTAAAATTAGGAAAAAGCAGATGTATGGAAATAATTGCTTTAAAAGGAGATAATACATTTGATACATTTCAAGATTATATGAAAAAGCATGGCTGTGTTAAACTGGAAAACAGCATTCAAAATCACTGGTGCAAAAACACCAGCATCAAAAGCCACAAACAGCCTAAATATCGGCAAATCTTTAGAAAGGAAAGATTTCTAGTTAAAAATATCTGTGTATTAATTGCCACTACATATTTTGTATATAAAATAATACGCATCATACACGCATTACTGCACATACATACTCATACATACTACTGATAAATATGTTCACTGATGTTGCCTAATTTATGACTGCACCAACATTTTTATATTGAGAGTCAAAAAAAAAGTTCAGCATTCTTCTACCATATATTTCTGATTCCAGTAAGAAAAACCTGCGAGTCCATCATAGGGGACAGGGCCGGGGACACCATGGACGGGATGCCAATCCATCACAGGGCAGGAGACACCCTGGATGGGATGCCAGCCCATCTCAGAGCACTGACAAGGGACACCCTGGACAGGATGCCAGTTCATCACTGGGCACAGGGCAGAGGTACACCCTGGGTGGGATGTCAGGCCATCGCTGGGCATAGGGCAGGGGTATACTCTGGGCAGGACACCAGCCCATTACAGGGCACAGGACAGAGGACACCCTAGAGGGGATCCCAGTCCATCACAGGGCACAGGGCAGGCTACACCAAAGACGGGATGCCAGTATATCACGGGGTACAGGGCAGGGACACCCTGGACGGGATGCCAGGCCATCAGGGGAAGGGACATAAGGTGGTTAGGGTTAGGGGTTTATATTATGACATGACACCAATTTAGAACCCTCCATTCATTCTGGACACGGAGACATGTCCCACGGACCAGGAACTGCCATAACAGGCCTATTTGGCTTTTAGGTCCTGACAAAGTACCAGCTGGGAGGTTTGGCAGAACTGAAAACACATTCCCCCCAAAACTGCTCCAGCTGAGCCTTCAGTGAACAGTTCAGGAGGCTTCATTGTCAGCCTTATCATATGATGCAAGAATCACGGGTGGGGGGGGGGGGGTACACTTCCGCTGGTTCATCACAAAACTATCTCTGCGCCCTTGCCCATAAAATACGCCATTAATCACACAAATTACACCATATTAACTGGACAAGGGTGTGGTTTGCACACCACGTTTTATGACACTATTAAAGGGAATACTAGGTCATCGTTTATGCTCGATAGAGCAGGAGAGCACACAGGGAGGCTGGCCACTTACAGTAAATACACCGTACAGGGGGTACAGGGTACCATAAGGTATAAGGCAAGGGTACACCTTAGATGGAGATGGAATGCACATCAGGGCCGGACCACGATAAGCTACCCTGGTAAATGGAAGATAGATATATAACTCATGACACGTGCAGTAACTGGGGTGCAAGGTTAATGTTCAATATCTGATGCCAACAGCTTCAATGTACCACAATACACTTATTAACACTGGCCTTTTCTATGCTGTAAGAAGCAACATGAATTTATACAGCATTTTGGTTGCAATACTAAGGCTATTATTATTATTATTATTATTATTATTATTATTATTATTATTATATAATGCATTTATAATCAATTCATAGAACATTCATAGACACTATGTAAGTATACCTTTACACTGTGTCTCAACTGAAGTGAAATAAGCCCCTTATACAGGAACCCTAAGTCACATCTGTGAGTGTTAGCAGGTCCAGTCATCTCACCCTCCTTTCATTGGCTCAGAGAATTAAGGGCATGCAAAGGGACTAAACAGGAATCCTCCGCTGAGACATGCCGATTAATCATTTCACTTTAATTTCTAATTAACCGACACCTCTTGGAGTCTATTTGAAAACCGGCCAAACTGCTAACTTGGGATATGCACTTAAGGTTGTGAGTTTAATGCGGTCCAGTGACTCCGTTTTTACTGCAGTCAGGGGTCTCCAAAACCTCGAAATATTAACTGTATCTGGCGAGGCCTAAATGTGCCATTTAAAATGGATGTCACAGTGCTGGATCATTAAAGCTGGGCGGCTGAGGAATTATACCAGCGTCTGTGATTTCATGTTTTCGTTGCCCTGATAGGAAGCGGTCAAACCAATTAGGCGATCTTTCGTCTCCGCTAAGCTACAAGCTGACATTTTCCAAAGCCTCTCCACTCAAGAGGGGCAGAGAGTAATGTTGTTTTTGGGGCCTTTTATTTATTTTCTACAAAAGACAGGATGTATTTCTTTTCTTTTCTGCATTTTTTTGTAGTTCCAAACATCAGAACGGCAAACTTACTATCACAGACCTGAAAAACTGACCCCAAAGGCAGAATTTTGTGCAAGCTGTAGGAAAGGATGATATTTTTACAGAACACATGTAAGACACAGTTAAATACATGTGTTCTCTTTTTTTGAGTTTCCCCTTTTACCCTAAAGATATTATAGCTACGTGATGCATGGGGGAAGCTAATTAATGTCTACTAAAAATTCTGTAATACCTCAGCGCTTCCAAATGGCAATGATTTACTGCATAATTACACAGTGAACTTTACCTCATGCCCATTCAGACCAAAGGCTTGGATTCAGTGCGATTCTTCAACGCAGCATCTTTACAAAACAGCATTTTGCAAAAAGAAACCAGATTCAGACACCATCTGTCCGCTGGCACATCCTCGGCAGTGCTTACGCACCGAGCTGACACAAACACGGTGACGGGCACAGGAAGCGGAAGGCTCTTACTTCTGACACTCATCAAGGGCGACAACGTGCGGGTGGTCCTCCTCTGACATCCGGACCACCGCTTCCCTGTTAAAGGCCCCTCGACGGCTCTGGTCGATGGTGTAGCGGGTGATGGTTGAGCTGCTTGAGCTGGTCCAGTACAAGGTATCCCATCCTCGGTGGTAGGCCAGACCCTCGACTGAGCCCACATCTGGGGGGAGCAACAGGGAACAACAGTGTGACCCACAGGAGTGAAAGTGATTACAAGGGTATGAATACTTAATGAGGGATTAGTTCAATTTGAGAAGGTGCTGGAATATCACCGCTTTTAATCAGCATGACGCTGCCACAGTAGGGTGACTGATGAAGGTTTAGGTTTCTTTGTTGGAAGCTTTTAGGGTGTGAAAATAAGACAGATTACACTTATATTAAATTTGCAGAACTGTACTGCAGGAACATTGAGACTGAATGTGCTTTTCAAGTCCTCACTGCAGATAGACAACCCTGCTTTTTTTTATAGACAATGCTATATCAATCCACTTTTTTGCTGTTTAGTATTATGCATACACGTCTTATTCCCCATCATAAAAATAACCTCTAGGTCATGTATATTTTTGCCATTAAAGTAAAATATGCAGCGCATCAGACAGGAAATTTTAAAATGAAAGCTGGGCGGAGGTCTTGGAAACATCCGGAATTGAAGCCAGTTGAACAGCTATAGAAGGTAACAAGGCCAGACAGGTATGAAGGAGTCAAACTGTGCAGGGAGATTAATGGCGGAGCAGTAAGTTTCTAAGGCTGGCAGAGCTCCCACTGTCGCATTTAACAAGGACAATGGCACTATTTATTTCCTCAGTCACACGACTCGCAAGCAGCTAATTCCACGTGCCTCAGGGAAGAAGTCGCGTTCTCACACAGGCCATAAACTATCATGAGATGTTTGCCTCCACAAAACAACCAAAGGCTAGTTGAGGCTGAAAAAGCATATGCTGCTGGCTATTTTCTTAAAGCCACTGCATTGATTCTTCTTTCCACCTAACATATCTTGCAGATGTAGTACATCTTAGACATAGAGTAGGTAAGAGCATCATATACTGTAGGACCACTATGTACTGAACGGATGTTATATAGTGTAGGAACTTTTTTCAGGAACTAGAACTTTTTTCCGAACACCTGCAGGAACATGGCCCGATCGTAGTTCATTGGAGGCAATTCCAGAAGTCTTTTTTAGTCGCTACTCCAGACTCATTTGAACATGAACTGCTAGGGAAGTGCTTACAGCTTGCCGATTGGTTGACCACAAGCACTGGGGCTTACTGGTCTCCATATTCCTGCATTGGAAAGTTCAATTGATGACCAATATAACTTTGCCTTATATTGCTGGTGCCATCGGTGAAACTTGCCAACTCTTTTTAGAAGGATAACATTGCATCGCTTCTTATTTAAAACAAAAGATTGATTTGCCAGCCAAATTTAATAAGAGTTATAAATATACTGCAGGTTGTATAAATAAAAATGTAAATTTGTAATGTAAAAATGTAAAAATTTGTAATTGTAAAAATATAAATGTGTTGTGCAATATGAAAGTAACACAGAAAAGTGGCCAGGAGCTGCAAAAATTCTTGGTTGAGATGGCCCAAGAACTTGTAAACAGGGAACAAGTTACGGGTTCCGTAACTTTGGTGTAAAAGTGCCTATAAACTGTATGAGCATCATATAGTGTAGGAGCATTACAGGAGTGTTATTTACTGCTGGAGCATTGTGTACTGAATGAGCATTATTAACACTGTAGGAGTGTTACATAAACGTTACATTTTGTAGGAGCATTACAGGGGCATTACATATTACAGGAGCACTAGGAGAGTAGGAGAGTTGTACACTAGGATAAGAGCATCTGTTATAAGAGCATTATAGGCATACTGTAGGCATGCTACAGGGGTGTTACATACTGTAGGAGTGTTATAGGAGGGTTATATACTGTAGGAACACTATAGGAGCATTATAGAAGTGTTATGTACTGTAGGACTGTCATTCTGTTGGAGCATTTTGTACTGTAAGAGTATTGTATAGTGTAGGAGGATTATGGGAGAGTTATATACTGTAAGAGCATCATGTACTGTAGGAGCACTGTAGGAGTGTTATATACCCTAGCAGCTACAGACCAACCCAGTGGAACTCCATCGATGTCATGTAGGGTTTCTGCATCACGACAGCCACACCCCCCGAGGGATCCAGTCAGGGGAGAACTGCTCCCCCCATGCCTTATGATCCTTGGTGATTCATTTTTATCGCTATTTTCCACCCTGGCTGTTGTGAGGGTTCTCTGATTTACCCCTCTGTTTTAGTGCCTGAGACACTCCTGACAGATTCTCGATTTGCTTTTTCATGGTGATTGTTTGTCTTTTCTTCCTGATTTTCCTCTGATTTTATTTCCATCCCAAGATTCTGAGTTTGCCTTGCCCTCTGTTCACCAATCGACTGGCCTTTGCCTGTCTACTGACCATCACCTCAACCTGCTGTCTTGGTTTCTGTTTGCTCACTCTGGTTTTGGATTTGGACTGTCGGCATTGATTTTTGCCTGCCATAATAAAGCCTCCGAACATCATTTGTGATCCACTATTGAGTCCCTGTTTTTCTGTGCACCATCACAGTAGGAACATTATATACTTCAGGAAAGGTTGCACGTTAAAGGTGTACTTTGTACAGGGAGAGCATTATAGTAACAATATATACTGTAAAAGCATTGTAGGAGCGTTATATATTGTAAGAATGTTGTGTACTGTAGGAGTGTAATATAAACTGTAGGAGATTGTTGCTGAATTTTTGGCCCATTGATCGTCTCCTTCCCCAACTGTTCACCTCCAGGGTTTGAAGGATCTTGTCAGACAGGTGGGTCAAGTTCAAATTATCCTGCAGCTCAATTTCCAGCAGCTACAAAGTGGAAAAAAAGATTTGGGGGCATCGCAGAATAAGCTCTGCACACCAGCCCTGGTTTTCCCACATATTACTTGTGAAGAGAGAGAAGCAGCTCATTTGAGATATTCATCACATTGTTTAGGACTGTATGAACAATATGTTCCATTAAAATGAAGAGCGATTCAGAAGAATAAATCTTAAAGATACATGGCGATGACTTGAAAGACTTCAGAATGAATTGGTTTATAGCTGTCATTAGGCTAAATCTGTGCTTTATTTAATCACTGCATTCCTTGACAATCACACAGCACACAAGTCTTAAATGTTCCGTTCATATATCAGCAAAAGATTCAGGTTCTGCCTATCATTTTTTTTCTTTCCATTGCAACTAAATAAAACCAATGTGTTTTGTTTTCTGCTTTTTCTCTAATGAAAATGCTCTGTGCCCCAGAGCATCAGCTCAGACAGGATAACATAACTGACATGTCTTTGAATATTTGATAAGATCAGCAACTGATTAAACATGTACATTATGAGAGAATTGTGGTCAACAGAAAGGTGAGCTGAGTGATAAGACCATTCTGTTGACTTGGCATCACAGTAACTACTATTAAAGAAGAACATCTCTAAACAGCTGAAGTTTCATAAATAATCACAAAGCCCACCTATTGGCCCCATTGTGGAGATGGATCTGTATGCTCGTCAAGACAAGGGTAAAGGGAAATCAACAGGAAAACATTTAGCTACTCAGGAAGTTTTAAATTAGCTGAGATTTCACTGGTTATTCCCTGCCTTTGCACCAACAGCGCACAGGATCAGCTCCAGACCCCCGCGACCCTGCATTTCCATAGCCAAGCACTCTATCTGAAAGCAAAAACAATGACTTAGCGCTTTTCTGATGCTGAAATGATCCCATTGACTGCTCCATTCTTCTAATAACCTCCCAATCAAAAACATAAATCATTTTACTTTTACACTTTACACTTAAGAACAGTTGCAAAACAAAAGCAATGTGTTTGAATAACAAAACATAAAAGATGTTCATTCGCACATATATGTTAAATTTGCATATGCTAAATTAAAAAAATCAAAAAATATATCGATCATAATAAACAAAAAACCTGTGTCCTCTACCACCAAGTATGGTCGCTTATATGTAGCTATAAACACCCCAATAATTATATTTTTAGCCCAGTCTGAAGTTCCTAGCAAAAGCACCTTAAACGTCGAGGGCAGACTAACTTGCAGAGGCATTTCCTGTCTTGTTCGGATGATCCTCCAAAATAAGTTATCATGATGGATTTGTTTTCAGAAACATATCAAAGTTGGCACAACGTCGATGGGTAGTCTTGGTCTAAACTATTCTCTCTCCAGTATTGGTGTAATTTATTGAGAAACCAGTGTTCCCAAACAGCTGACTATTACAGACTGTAACCAGCATTAGCCATAACAAACTACCAACCACAATTAATATGTTTTTCATACTGAACATCTACATGTGAATTTAGGTTCCCCCTGTATCGAGAAATGTATTCATTCATTTTGAAACCAAGAAAATATGCATCAAATGGTACAGGAAGAATGAAAGTACCATTACAGTCCTAGCACAAACAAATAACAAACAAGGCCAGTTTCCCTAACAAGGATTAAGACTAGTCTTGGACTAAATTGCTGTTTCAATGGAGATTCACCATTGTAACTCAAAGCTAGTCTAGGCTTAGGCTTAATACTTGACTGGGAAACTGGCCAATAATGAACTTATCTTTTCTTGCTTAGAGGACTGGATGGACAGGACCCCTGCACTCAGTGCACCCTTGTCGGCTGAGTCAGGTGTAACCTGCGGTATCCTGTCACCATTAAGCACCAGTCTGTTGGACCCAGACTCCTCTGATGGTAGGTCATGGCCCCACCATTCAATCACAGAAACACAATTAGGTGTATAATTGTTTTATGGTAGCATACAGGTGGCCAGTGGCTATAATATCATATGGAATGAATCCATTGAATGTAGAACAACAAAAACATCTGTGGGAATACATTTAACTGAATTGTGGGAGCTCATCTCTAATTAATTAATTCCAATAAGAATCCTCTGACAGCTTTGTGCGCTGAAAACCACTTGAGACGTCAGGCAGGAATTTATATGGACTGCACTGCTTAATTAGGAAAATGTGGCTAATTATCATTGTTGCCCTTCTTAGCGATCAAGTACAAAATTCTTCAATTACATTCTTTCTCAATGTTTTTTTTTTTCTTATGACATAAACTTTTCAGAGAGCGCCTTAGGAAGAAAGACAGGAATTGTTTTGTAATTGGCTCTATTTAACTCCACTCCCAGTGACATCTCTCCTGTGTAATTCTTAGTAATTCTGGGTAAAGGTGAGTGACCCCAAAGAAACTACAGTAATTCTCCTTACCTACAGCTTGAGCTGGCATGTAGTTTTACACATATGATGAAACACATTCAAATAACTGTTAAATTAGTTACGTCTTAATTGCTTTAACAAATTTAACAAACAGAGGGAAATCATCATGTACTGTATTATGGACTAAATTAATGCTATTAATGGTACCTGGTGATTAGGTGCAGAAGCCCATTAGATCTCTGTACTATATACTTTATGTGCTTGTTTATATAATCAACAATGAATAATTATACAGTACTGCTTATATCAACAAATTTGTATTTGTAGCTGTATTATTGTAGTATTGTATTACTGTAGTATTGTGTACCATTTCATTCCATTTCATTTTAATTACTTTGTGTGTGTGCGTGTGTGTGTATTTCACATATAGGCTTCTTAAGTATTAAATAAAAAATGGCTAGAAAATGTTTAAAATAAGTTTTAAAAAGTCATTGCTTTACATTAGATATGAAGTTAATGATTTTCCACTGCTAAATGACACAACAGAATTTGAAATGTAAAGTAGTCTGAGATGGTACTGAATCCTCTTCACCCTGCCTTCTTCCTCTATCTGCTGCGAGCACCCCGGGCCCTTACAGCACCTCCCATAGATTCCTGCAGTCGAGTCCTACATCTGTCAAACATACACTTATCACACTTTCCACATATGTCCAGTGTTTCATTGCTGTTGCTTTCGGACAACCTGGCATTTTTCTCCACTTGTTCCTGGACCTTGAGCTAACGTTCTTCACTGTAAAATTCCTTGGCAGCACACGTCTGACAGGTGCAGAAGGAATTCCCGCTGTGAAAAAAGAATCCGGTCCATTATGTCCACTCGAGATTTCACAGCTAAAGGACCGCTTCCGTTTCCTTGCCTGCCCTGCGCCTCCGATGGTAAACACGGATCCAGTAGGCAGTAACACGGTGTTCCCAATTCCGCATTCAGATGCCGTGACAACTCAGTCATCGCGTTTCAGTATTTCGGATGGGTATGATGCGTCATTCATGCCTGCCGCACAATTCTGGCAGCTTTCTCTGTGTTTATTTACGGTCCAAGCCAGCCGGGTACTTTCCATTTCAGCTCCTTGGCCATATTCAGTGAAGTTAATAAATAATGACCTGAGACACTTACCTAGGTTTTGACAGAAGGAAAACTTTACCAGATGAAATCATTTAGGAATGCTGCATGAGTAAATCTAACCAATAAAGTCAGAATAATTTACTGCACAAACGAAAAAACAGTAATGCGTTCTTGCAAATACTATGGATTTGGCAGAAAACAGTAAAAACCGCAGTGGCAGGTAATAAATATGGCAAAGATTAAGTAGACTTCAACATAAGATAGAGGTTAGAGTAGTTAAGGAAAAGCTATTCAATCTTTTTTTTATATAAAAAGCTTATTTTCGAATTCATATGGCGAAAACGTGCAGTTTATTTCTATGTGGCAGAGCTGAACAGTATTACTACCATTAAACGAAATCCAAGCTACTTTTAAAGGTGGTCACAGACTGTATTTAACCGTTAAATACAACTTAAGCTACTTTTAAAGGTGAGGAGATATGAACAGATGTACTGAGTCCGTCCACCAAATGCTCTGCACAACACAACACATTACACAGCAAAGCACACAACACAACACAACACACTACACAGCAAAGCACACAACACAACACAACACACTACACAGCACAGCACACAACACAAAATGCCACCCTTCCGGGGCACTAGCTTTACCGATCCTCTTTCCTCATGGTGAAAGAGAAGTCTTAGCTGGGCTGTGCCCTGAACCACAACTACAGTACCACAGAGACAAGCATCACGCTAAAAACACACCATCAACAGCAGGGGTAAAAGAGACAGCTAAAGAGACCCTAATACTGGTGAAGAACCGGGAGCATGGGGCCAAATATGGACAGACATCACACACGTGTATCAGGAAATCAGGTTTGTACAGATACTGATGACTTTCATAGTTCCAACATGTTTTACACTCAACAGACACTGAAAATGCCGCTGTTGGGGTTTGGGAGGATAGGTGGAACATGGATAGATGTAAATGATACATTCAAACAAAATGGCGTATCGCTTTGAGTCTAGGAGAACAGGACATTTCTGTCAGCCTGGCACTCACCCCCAAAGCAGTTCTAAACATTCATCAACCATTTTTTAAACTTTCAACCAGTGGCTACTTTGGTATGTTGTACCAATGTCTACTAATAAAAATTATGACACGCTACGCAGTCTATGCAAAACGGACTTGCTACACAAAACAAAACTACCCATAAAAGAATGAAGCGATAAGAAAACAGGACATTTTTCTGTTCACTTAATTTCTCCTCTGGTCTTGGTCTGAGGACACTGGAAAGTAGGTAATTTAACCCACCAACCATTAAGCAATACAAGATATACAATGTGTTAATCACATTTTTGACAGCTAAATTGGCCCTCTTAAGTCAGAAAACATAGCAGGGACCATTACAACGCTCTTAATAGCTGTAGCAAGTATACAGAAGCTCAGTGCATCAAGGTCTTGTCCATTTTCCCTTTTTTCTACATTTATTCATCTTTTTTTCCTTAATTCCCACAGTGCTGGAAATGGCAGCTAACAGACTGGGCCTCTTAGTGTAAACGGCTAACAACGAAGTGTGCCACTCAAGTTTCTGCCTGACGCTGGGTGTGGGGTGGGTGTGTCACGCGCCCTCAGGGCGCACACCCAGCCGAGATTGTGTCTCCATTGGCACGCTTCCGGGATGAGCAGGAGCCGCCGTTCCAGAACCAATCGATGAATCACCCCCCCCAAGCACTTTCAAATTGTCAATTAGCAGCGGCAGACGCACGGGGCTTGATTATCGAGAGCGAACAAGAGCATCAGCTGAAGGCTAACCGGGGGCAAGGTGACAGGGGACCGCTGAGCCATGGCTACAAGCTGCAGGTTTAAGCCGGCTGCGTAGCACAGAGCTCTGGATGTGGGATGAGGCTCTGATGACATCCAGCATGCACTGCTGAGCCTCAGAAACACAGATAGCAGCCAACAGTAGCTTGGGGGTGGAAATGGAGCAGCACGATCCCTGCCTCGAACCCGAATGAGCAGGAGTAATTTGACCTTTTCCACAGCAAGGCATGGGAGGAGGGCTGCTGGTTCAAATGAGGACAAGCTGTGTTCTCAACCTGATTTACAGCCATGTAAACACCACATGTGTTGGCAACTTCTAAGGAGATATGTTTTATAACGTTTAGAATATTGTGTCCCGACCCACAAATCTTGAATGCTCACCTAAAGGAAGGTTACTGTGCTGTCTTACATAATAGGGTGTTGTCACAGTACTAAACCACACCCTCTGTGCCATTGTCAAGGACAGCAGAGATGAAGTAAGTTGCTATTTTAATGAAGCAAATTAAACAAGATAATTCATTTCTATCCAAATGTCCCCACTGAACAAGTGCGATGTTATTAATTGCTTGAAATATCTAGCTGCTCGCTTGTCTGGACAGACACCTGCTCCCCCTCTTTCTGAGACCCACACCCAGGCAGATTCTATGAAATAATCGGGGGGGTTGGATACGACCTCCCACTGGCCTTTCTGGATGAGTTAAAGGAAAAGAACTCTGAATATGCAGCGAGGAAAAATAGAAATTAATCAAGTCAGAAGGTCTTCAAAAGCAGACTATCAATTAAAGCAGAAACTTTCAGATTGTTCTCTTATCTGGAAGCAGCTTTTGTAAAGGTGTGGGAATAAATACTATTTTCCCTGATCAAAGCAGAGAAAGAAAATATTGCAGTTGGGGGAATTAGACCTGCCTGGACTGCTGCCACAGAAAAGGTAATAAAATTTTACATTTCTGTACTAGATGGGACTGAGGATCAAGCAGTAAGTCAACAGCGATTAACTGCTCAGCACACAAAGCAAGGAGGCCAAAACAGTTTCAAACCCCACCATTTGAAACTAAGACTGTTTTATTCTTTGTTGACCTATAAAAGTGAAGACTAGATAGAGGAGAAGCAGGACAGCAATGGAAAAATACGAGGGGCACTTGCTTTCCACAAGGATCCTCCTTCCAGTCCAGTCGTCATTAATGGCCTGGATGTTCCCATAATGGACGTCGCTGAAGAAGATACGGTTGGTTCCGGCAGTGGCCTGCCGCTGGTCAACAGCCAGCGCGATGACATTCTTGAAGTAGGCCGGGTTCTCGTACGGCCTGACAGGCGAGTTGAGGTCGCTCTCATCCGACAGGTGGACGCTCTTCAGGATGGTGCGCTCCGAGTAGAGCAGGTAGCCGTCGTACCTCTGGCAGGACACGCCGTCCTCGGCAAGGTATCCGTGAGCGCAGGAGCAAGTCCTCCGTCCGCCCCCCAGGTAGAAACACAGCTGCTGGCAGTCGCCATTGTTACGGGCACAGGGGTTAGTGCCTGCGGGACAGAAAAGCCTCACGTGTCTGCGGACATTGCTCACGCCCAGCTCTCATGGGCCTCTCTCATCCAGAGACTGCACATGACACAAACAGTTCTTCACTGATACAAGTAATCCATTACACAAAGCCTTACATAAGTTATTTTATGGATTTGCCTTTCCATACCATTAAAGACACCTTATAGCAAAAAATATTAGAAATACTGTACTCCATCCAGAACACATATGAAATAAATGAAAAGATAAAGTGAATTTACTTATGGCTATATGTTGCCTTTTTTTTCCGTTAGCACTTCTGTAAACTATGCATTGTATAGATCTTTTGCTTAAATACAGATTTACTTAAGCCGATTTTATTGAAGTTGAAAGCAGCCTGTATTCACAAATAATCTCGATCACTCACAGCCATTTCAGCTAAAAGTATGTATAGCAATGGACCATCCGCCATGTACTTGTCCATCTAGATTATCCAGCATGGTGTCAGGTTTATATATAGCGACATTTTTAGCAAGAACTTCTAAGCATATTTGGAAGTACCCCCAAAAAATTGCCTAATGTGACACAATTCTGGCGAGTGAAATTAATAAAACTTGACAGCCAGAATGCACGAGCCTAGATAAAGAGTGGGGGGGTGGGGACAACAGGAGGTGGCACAAGGAACGCGAGGACTGCACACACGGTTTGATTCACTACGCCCGCTTGCACACCCAGACATTACACATGGTTTGATTCACTACACCCACTCGCACACCCAGACATTACACGTGGTTTGATTCACTACACCCGATCGCACACCCAGACGTTACACATGGTTTGATTCACTACACCCGATCGCACACCCAGACGTTACACATGGTTTGATTCACTACGCCCACTCGCACACCCAGACATTACGGAGGCCCCAGCCTTTAGTGTCAGCAGGAAGCGAAACCTCAACCTTTCTCCCGGCCTCGGCTGAAGACCTTCACATCCTTCAGGTTGACGCCCAGGCCGCTCCTCAAGGTCTGGGCCTCGGCTGCGTCACTCTTGAAGCCCCTCCGGATGGAGCCGTTAGCATGAGCTCTGGTGGGAAGGAGACCGACCAGCAGGAGGAAACAAGAAGTTTGACACCAGGTAATCGAGAGCCTTCAACCAATTAAAATGCAGCATGTCATTAGATGCAGCAGACAGCTGGCCTGAGAGAAGGCAGGGCACCGAGCCCAACCATGACACTGAAATGGGTGAGGTCTAAGTAAAATCCCACCCCCAACATGAGGTAACACAAGCAGGAAGAAGCGGAGGGTCCTACAAGGTATGAGCAGCTGGCTTCATGGGATGTTTGAGAGACATTGTAGCATTTGTGGGGGGAAAAATTTACCTGTCAGACCAGTAGATGTAAGGACCAAAGACAGCCACAGAGAACATGTCCACACCGCTGGCGGACAGCACGATGTCACGGCCCTCCCCGCTCTCCAGGTCAATCCTCTCTATCTTGTCGGTGCGAGCATCACACCAGTACAGCTTGTTTTCCTGTAATTCAATCAGAAGATAAACTCTCAGCTATCATTCTTACATTTTCCAAAGTAACAAACGTTTTTGTTAAAAAAAGGGCCAGGTAGTCCCTGGAGCAACCGGGGGTTAAGGGGTTCACTCAGGGGCCCCACGGTGACATCACAGTCAACTAGAGACCTCCTGATCACAGGCACAGCATCCTAACCCACTGAGCCCCACGCCGTCCCTCATATCGCCACCTTTTATTAATCAGGAAAAATAAATAAATGGTGGGTGGGCGGTCTGCACCTCGTAGTCGATGGAGATGCCGTTGGGCCAGGCAATGTTGGAGCTGACCAGGGCCACCCGCTGGGAGCCGTCCAGTCGCGCCCTGCTGATACCTGGTGTCTGGCCCCACTCCGTCCAGAACATGTACCTGTAATTCAGAGAAAATGGAGGATGGCCTGGATGACACTGTAGGAACATGCCCCGCTACAGCGGCCTGGGAGTGCCTTAGGGCTTCCTTAGGGAAGACCGGCGCCTGCCGGCCCTCCCTCCCTCGCAGACTATATGGCCGCCATCCTTAGAACGTGTGTGATTAGCTTAAGCGAACTCCCATTATCAGAAGCAAAGGCAAACACAGGGATCAAGAGGTTGATTGACACAGGCACAGCTAAACAACGCAAAACATCCCCCAGCGCCTGGAGCTAACGGAGGTGCATCAAACATGGGGTGTCGCAGGGATGCATCGACAGGGACGCCTTCTAAGGCTTGCTCATCTTGCATGCCCACTTTGTCTGCAGATATTCAAACAGTAATCCTGATACTCCCTGCAAGGAGGAATGGTCACGAAAAGGGGGGGGGGCAATTAAAGGTGTCTATTGTTTTAATTTTTAAGACAAGGGCAAACCTCAATGGTGTAACCCCACAACTGGAGTTTAGGACAGCAGAATTCATGGCCTTAAAAGTGCAAGGCAGGTGGAATGCAGCCACTGTGGGATAGGAAATAGGCAGAAACATGCATGTTCGCCTCCCTGAGCTCTCCGCATTCACTCAGCTGGTTTGGCAGCTGTCACATGACATAGACAAGGTCCAACCCATTTGCTCAGATTTTTGGTCTGAGAGAGCGGCAGCCAGTCGAGGAATCAAGGTCCGATTCACATACCCCATCTGATTATCCAGGGCAATCTTCCTTCTATACAGATCTTAGGTATTGAGGATGGAAGACCTATTGGACTCTCCACAGTGACATGTGGGTGAGACCTGTTGGAGCCGCAGCAGAGCGGCTTAGAGGAAGGCACGTACCCTCGGACCGGGTGCACGGCGATGGCTCTCGGCTGATCAAGCTCCTGCGAGATAACCACAGAGCGGTACCACCCGTTGAGGCGGGCGATCTCAATGAGGTTGAAGCCATGGTCCGTCCAGTAAATGTTCCCTTGGGAAATAAACCAATCAGTAAACCCCAGGAGCACAGCAACAGATGTAACGTATCTGTAAAGGCAAAAGCTGGCTGCTGGAGTGGGACTGGAGCTCAGAGCGTACTGACCGGCAATCCAGTCCACTGCAATGCCTTCTACCCTGCCAAGGCCATTTGTGATGATGTCTTCTTTCCAGGTCTGGTCTCTCTTCGCTCGGGAGATGCGGTTTAAGCCCATGTCTGTCCAGTAGATAGTGTCATTTCCTGCATGGGGAATTTAATAAAGGGTCCCACACTTTACCTCCAAGAAATTATTTCTTGGCAATCAATAAAAAGGGTAGTAAAGATTTAATCAGGAGGCAGCAATGCATTTCATGTCGTCCTGAAGCCCTTGCAGAACATTGTAAAAGAAATGGTAAATAATGAGATCCAAATGAGTTTTATGACCTCTTTTTACATATCACAAGTATGAAAATTATTTGGCCAGAGAAAAAATGGTAGCCTAATTACACAATTGGTCTGGAGGTTTTCAGTCTGGTACAGATGAGAGACACAAAAAACTTTCACAGCTAAAGGGCAGGCCCAAGATGGACGACATAGGTCACATGATCTAGCTGCCATGATTCCACAACTAGGGTTTGCCACTTTCAATATGAAGAAATAGGGGATGCTGCCTGCCCTCCCAGGTCCATGATGATAAAATTAATGTAGAAGGGTCCCCGATGGGAATCGGTCACATGTTCCGAAAATGAGAGACAAAATTATTTTACGGTACAGATCAATCCCGTAAAAAATGGGACAGGTGGCAACTGTAGCCTCAACCCAAACGTGAAAATCTTTGCTGAAAGATAAGATGTACCTTTGCCATGTGTACCAGTCTAGAGCAGTGAAATGTGGGAAATAGGAGCATTGTCGAAAGGCCATTGTAATCCCTTCCCAGCCTCTGTATGGAAGCATTGCAGGGCCACAGCTCGGCCGATTATCAGACACTTCCGTCTTCGCGCGGTTTGTCTCTTACATGGATCCACCCGGGAGGCTGCTTGTTTCACACTCAAGCGTTCATCACCGTGATGAAATGCAAAGGCTGTTTGGATATATTTGGGGAGTGTGAGGCTCGCTTAGCGGGAAGTTTGTCTTCAACGGCCTCTGAAGGAATTTCAGAGCCTGTGAGAATGATGAGCCAAGCAAGAGGAGGGCCTTCTCCTGTTCCTCAGGTCACATCTCTGTGATTACTCTTTTCACAGGACTCCTGGCTTGTATGTCGACTGCCCCTCTTACTGAGTTCCAGACTGCCCTGCACCTCAGTGCTGGCTACACCCTCCATTTCACAGCTCATTTGTGGAGAGACTCCCATAGACTCACAATGCAACTAATTAATGAAAAAACAATTAAGAGGTTTGCACACCTAATACACACATACATAGAATCAATATAAGCACTGCTAGAGAAAGAAGGCTTACAACCATAAACCTAAGATCTTATTAAAAAGTCTACTTTATTTGTGGATTTAACAAAATAGCTGCTTCTGTTGTTACCTTTGTTTACTTAATTACTGGCTTCCCTGCTTTAATTCTGCCAGTCTATGCAGTCTGTAAGCAATCTCCATCCTCTGTGACCCCTCTGTTTCCTCTAAAGCTCACGTAAAGCTCACCAGTGTCTTTCTCAGTGCTCCCACAGCATTTGAGAAAACATGTGTGTTAAGTGGCCTCTGCATATTCACAAGGCATTTAAAGCTCTTTTTGGGGGTTGCAGGCTTTAATAGCTTACCAGACAGTGGCAAGGCCACAAAAACGCAGGCATGGCATTTCCCACGGGCACCTGCCATCGATGCCGGCTACACGCCAGGGCGAGTTGCTGCTAAATAAAGGACACTCTTGCGGAGAGCAGGGACACCATGCCAGAAACAAAAAGGGCTCTTTATATCTACTAAAAAACAGCAATACACAAATAATGTAAAGGTTCTCTTGCTTATGAGATGCTTATTCTTTGGTTGATGAACAGGAATACAGACGAGTAAAAGTAAAGTTTAGATGAATCTCTCGCGAGCAGATGCGCATTATGCACATGTGCAAGATCTCTGCACACGTGCAACGTGAACGCGCAGCCATAAATCGAGCCGCTGCAGGACTGAGCCTCAGCACACTGATATGCTCATGCAGCTCTCTGTTCACACACAGCCCCAGTGGAGAAGGCGCCCTGCCAGCCGTACTTCATAATATCGATAAAAGGCCGTGTGCCATGCGTTTCCCTCTGCTGGGCCCAGGGCGCTTAACTGGCAACACAACCTCAATACGAGCCTCCCACATAGACCATACTCTCAAGCCAAATGGCTGCTTTGTCGGGACCAAAATGATCTAACTCAGAAATTGACCTGTTTTTTGTTTTTATTTAAACAAAAACTTAAATACAATGAATAAAAATGTTTACGCTTTATCATATGAAGGTGTGTGTGTTTTTAATGCATCAATTACGGGACTGACTTAATCCACTTAAAGTCCCGCACATGTGCTCACTGTACGCAAGGCAGAGCTGGCAGACAGGCGACGTGACAGGACTCCTGTGTTTTACTCATTCATGCAGCACATGGCTAATAGCTATGCTTTCTGTCCTTTAGGATTTGACATAGATTAGACAGGATAAGCATCTTCATTATCACTAACCACAGAGAGGCGAAGTGTCATTTAACAGCACCGCAGCCAGCAATAGAGCATATGCCTAATCAGGGGCAATATAGACACACAGGGACTGACATAGAAATAAACTGAACTGAAATACACAATATACAAAGAAGTATGACACGAGAAATATATGTACATTTGCAATAGCAAAATGAATTGTGACTGTATCCATGAATCATTTTGTACATTGGCGTGAGGGAGGTGTCATTTCATCATACTTCTCACGATGAGCAAACCGCAAATCAGGCTGAGGCCTTGCTCGAAATGAGATGCCTAGTGTACGCGACGGGAGCGCTCTGCCTGTCACCTGCGTGAAAGTCCAGGCCGACAGCGAACAGCGTGCCGGTGACCGGCATCAGGGCCTCGCTGCTGTCGCTGGGGTCCAGCGAGATTCCTCGGATCCCCTCGTGGATGGAATACATTAGAAAGGCCCCGATACCTGTCTCACACACACAGACAAACAGGAGTTCAAATTGACATTTCACAACTGAGTTCTTTTAGTTTTATTATCTCCAAAGACATACATGTGCACGGTGAATTTAGCAAGGAATGCCAGCGCAGTGAAAACTATTTAATAAATAAAAAATAATGACAGCAACCAAAGCTACTACAACAGTACACAGGAGAGACATCAGGAGCCTGAAGATGGCAACGCAGATGGTGGCCCTGGAGAGCAGCGGCATGGTGCCGTTACTTTGAGGCCAAGTCGTTGGGCCTAGAGCAGCTCACCTTCGCAGGAGTGGCGGTCACTGCGCAGGCTGTAGCCCACCGTGCAGGAGCAGGTGCGGCTCGTCTCCGAGACGGGGAAGCAGAGCTGGGAACAGCCGCCATTGCTCAGCTGGCAGGGGTTCCTCCCTGCTTGACAGGCAGATCAGCACCGACAGAGGTGAGCAGCACTACTCTGCAGCCCCTTGTCTGTTATTCACATATGAGGTTCAGCTAGGTAAAAGCAATCAAATGCCTACAAAATCCCACAGTTAAAAATTTGCATAATACATGTACTTTGAGAAAAAAATCTAAATTGATTTAGCCCATATCCCTTCAATATTATTTTTTCCATTAATAGGGCTTATTATTAATTTTTGTTCTATTGAATGCTCAACATTCTGCAGCAATAGATCTGATTTTCTTTTAACTTCCTTTTAATTATGTCTAAACAATACAACATGAAAGACTGATAAACTGGTAGATTCTAAAAACACAAGTCTCCTAATTAAGTACAGATTTAAGGAGAATGAATGCAAAAAAATATTCAGTTCATTAAAAACACAGAAATCGTATAATAAGAATTCCTTGTGATAGTTCCTGAGAATAATTCATCACATGAATAGAAGGAAAGAGCTGACAGTTGCCACAGGACTTGTCATGACATCACGGCCAAGTTGTGCTAATGTTAGATGCCAGAACACCATCATGCTACATGTCCTGAGGCTAACCAATGACATCCCAAGTCTGCCTATTATCCAATATCAGAATGTGCTTTAATTAGTAATTAGTCCTGTTATTTCCCAGGATGCACTGAACCACTTGCAGATAAGTCCGGCTCATGGGGGCTGGAATTGGAGGCGGGGGTGAAAGCCTTTATTTCTCGTGCACCATATCACCTGCACCTTCAGAGAAAAGTTATAAAACCACACTCCCATGAGGTTTGTGTCAGGGAGACAAATGAAAAATCTAATTGGTCCGAAGAATTTCAAGCGCCTACTCAAAAGATTTACCTTAAGGACTCCTTAATTGCCATTCTTTATACTAATGGAATGCTTAGGCGATCTGCAGGAGCACTGTTAATGGACCTGCCATTAATACAGATGGTTCTGACAATAACTCACACAACAGACTCTGCACATAGTTTAAACCTCAATCTGCTATTTTAAGGATTGAAACATGGTTGGGTCCATTTACAGTTTCCAAAGTACAAATCTTTCTTGCCTGTCAATCTCTAAATTGTGAAATTAGTGGTATACTGTATATTAAAGCTCTGACCTGTGGCATTGTCCCACAAGCAGAATAGCATCCCTGGACATATCTGAAATGATGCCTGTGAGCCAGCCATGTGCCCAATGACAAAATGCCGGATTGATCTCCGGATTATAGTAGCCTGCTAGCTAAGTCCATGTGGCGCCCAAGGCAAGCTTTACCGCCAGTGCCCCTGCTCCGAGACCAGAGTTGGGTAATTCAAGTCCAGACTGTAAAAGTCCAGACCAAGATTTTGTTTCAACCAACCAATTTAACATAAAGAGTCACAGTCACAGAGTACTCAACTGCTTGGTTGAGACAAAATTCCGGGCTGGACATTTGATTTCTGGACCTGAATCACCCAACTGTGTGGGAGACTAAGTGAAATAGGCTGGCTAAGTCAGCGTCCCATCAGCAGATGCCGCCTTAGGTGGCCGCCAGTGTCTCCTCCGCACTGCGGCTCCTCTGGCTGTACCTTTCTGGCCCTCCTTGTCATAGACCTTCATGTGTAGCACGCCATTGGTCTTGTTCCGTAGCACCAGCATGTTCCGGGCATCCCTCTTGGTGACGATGCCCAGCTGCGCCAGACTGTCATCGGCCCACCACAGCTTCCCACCTAAAAAAGAGAGAAGCATCAAAGCTGGCATAAGGCCGTGGGAGGGGTGTTGGGTATATGGCCCTAAGACCGTCACACATAATCAAAGCATTCAAGAGCTATCGCAAGCGCAGCTAATGTAAAAGAGAACACGAGTGAAGATGATGAATAAAGTTTAAAAACAATCTGGATCTGAATGAAGTTTACTGATTTCATTTCAATCAACTTTCCAGTTGCTGGATAAACATTAAGCACTGACAATAACACACTTAAAGTGTACTCCCAGAAACTCAGTGAACTAACTAAACTTATTTTTCATGCACACTGCATCAGTTTTATCATGTACAGTAGCAGAGCAAAGGCCTATTTTATTGAATGAATGAACGAGCCACATTGCTGATCATCCTACAATTGAGCATATCCATCACATGATTAATAGATAGATTAATTATAGACAGAGAGAATCCTCCTTATTCAACATAGCACATGGATTCAGGCTTTTCTACAATTTATCATTCATGGGCCAGAAGATACCAGAAGACACCTGCATCTTAGGGTTTTGGGTCCCATGGTGTTGGTGGTGGGGGGGGGGGCACAGAGTGTTTTCCTGCTGAATCTATGCATGGCACGAGAACAGAAACAAAGCTGCCTCAGCAGTCCAGAAACCCCCCCTGAGAATGGGCACCCCCACGCTGATAACCATAGGCCGGCAGCCCCTGGGACGGCCTCTATAGCAGCCTCACGCTGACAGCCTTAAGCCGGGAGCCCCAGGGACGGCATCTATAGCAGCCCTAAGCTGACAGCCGGAAGCGCCAGGGACAGCCTCTATAGCAGCCCCACTCTGATAGCCTTAAGCCAGGAGCCTCTGGGACGGCCGCTATAGCAGCCCCACTCTGATAGCCTTAAGCCAGGAGCCACTGGGACGGCCGCTATAGCAGCCTCACGCTGCTAGCCATAAGCCGGGAGCCCCTGGGACGGCCTCTATAGCAGCCCCACACTGACAGCCATAAGCCGGGAGCCCCAGGGATGGCCTCTATAGCAGCCCCACACTGACAGCCATAAGCCGGGAGCCCCTGGGACGGCCTCTATAGCAAACCCACACTGATAGCCGTAAGCCGGGAGCCCCTGGGACGGCCTCTATGGCAGCCCCACGCTGCTAGCTGGAAGCCCCAGGGACAGCCTCTATAGCAGCCCCACACTGATAGCCGTAAGCCCCAGGGACGGCCTCTATAGCAACCCCACACTGATAGCCGTAAGCCAGGAGCCCCTGGGACGGCCTCTATAGCAGCCCCACGCTGCTAGCTGGAAGCCCCAGGGACAGCCTCTATAGCAGCCCCAGGCTGCTAGCTGGAAGCCCCAGGGACGGCCTCTATAGCAGCCCCACGCTGTTAGCCAAAGAACCAGTCACTGTCCTGGGGGGGGGGTGGCTCCACAAAGAAGGATTAAGGGAAAGCCTTACTTATTTCGACAAGTCTGGCTCATTTAAGTGGGAGTTCTGCTCCATCAACGTGTCTTAAATGAATCCCTGCTGAGCTACTATGGTAACTTACGCGAGTGAACAAGTCTACTCTGGATCAGGTGAACTGTCTCACTTAGTTACGCGTTGTCTTAAACATCCGTCGTGTGGGAACATTCCCAAAAGATCGTTCCGTCGGACGAAATTACACGCTCTCGTTACTCATGTCATGTGATCAATACAATAAAGGCTATAAAAATCACATCTTAGCATTCTGATTAATTCCAAAATAATAAAAATAAAAGCATACCCATATTACAAAAGTCAAACATGAAATGCAATGACTGAAATTGGGGGAAAAAAATATAAAAATAATATGAACAGGGAGATATTTTAATATTTTATTTAGTCAGTCTACTTCCAAAGTTTATTAGTGAAGCAAAGACAAGGCTATTTGTACAGAACATTTCACACTGACACAATACAAAGTATTTTACGGAGATCAAATAATACAGAATAACATTATAGACTACAGTAATAATAAATCGTGAACGTAACCCAGAAGGTTCCCCGTTGGTTATGGGAATCTAACCAGTAACTTTCGTGGTGTAAGGCGACAGCATAAACCACTGAACCACTGTGCCACTGTACTAAGCACTTGTAAAATTTACATAACTTACGCATTTAGTCTGTTTGCAATTCTTTGTCAAGCCAACTCCCTAGTTTTGCCTTTTTTAGCGATTACATCTTTGTATTCTTCATACAGCTCCATCAGCAGCGTTTGGTCTGCGGCGGAAAAAAAAAAAAAACATCGCTCCCGTTTTACAGGCTTTCTGACTCTTTTGACCAATCATTCATCCATTCATTTGGGCTTTTTAAATATCTCGGGAGTGCGCACTGAGACTATGCAAGTGTACGAACCTTGATTAAAGTTTAGTTAGTGGAATGACATGAGGCTAAGTTTAGAAATGGCGTTAGTTTGAGTCTGACTTTTTCGGGCTTTCTTTAGCTACTTTCAACTTTCATGGAATACCCCCCTGCATTGAGTTAAAATAATACTCACAAATTCCCAGGGGTTGCTAATCAGTTAGCAAACAAGCCATGATGCCGATTATATTTTCCTATTAATCATGTGCAATCTTCCATTCTGTGAAATTTTTGCATAATGCATGCCAGTCTGCGGCCATCAAAAGTTTGGGAAGCCCAGCTTTAAATAACCAAAACATAATCAGGTGTTCCAATAAAAATGAAATGATCCTTTACTTCCATCCATCCATCCATTTCCCAACCCGCTTTATCCTACTGGGTCGCGGGGGGTCCGGAGTCTATCCCGGAAGCAACGGGCACGAGGC
>JAODJW010000035.1:3445681-3475029 GCA_026777045.1 Hyperopisus bebe | reverse complement strand
ATATTCCCGTTCCTTCACTTTCTGTAAAGGAATAACACAAATGTGATGAATTTCTCTTCTTGTTTTGATTTGGAATATAATTTGTAGTGTTCCCAATGCATTTGCTTGTATGGAAATAAAAACTATTATAAGGATTTTCAGCTTTATTCACTATTATTCTGAACACAAATGTATAAGCTAGGATGTCACTGTTCATATAAATTCAAAATGAATACATTATATCCTACCAGTAGATTTTAATGATAAAATGTTTCTGCCAGTTTTTGCATCTGTACTAGAAGTTTATTTTATTGGAATATTAAATCAGGCAACATTTTTAAAAGTACTGCAAACACCTTGTTGAATTAAATCCATTGGCGCATTCAGACAGAGGTGACAAAGTATTAACTAGGAAAACCTAGTTAACAGGCAGGTTTACAGAAGACAGGCTTGGAAAGTATTGACGGCAAATCTGAAAAAAGTTACAACCACACTATTGTGTTTTGTACAAAATAAAATGCACTTTATCATAGTATTTGAAGATTTGTAAAACATATTTTCTTATGGTCACCCTGAACTTTCTGGTCCTCTCTACAATGAAATCACATTTGCCTTTGCACTTGTGTGAGGAAAATGTTCCAGGTGCCATTGAGTTCTGCCTCTGGGACAGACTCTGGACCCCCCATAACCCTGAATAGGACATGCAGTTACTGAAAATGGAGGGATGGATAGATGGCACTGATGTTCTAGCGGAGGAGTCTTTAGATAGAGCAGGTTCACCCTGCGGCAGGTACAGTCTCACTCCTACAGCACAGGTGGCTCATGCTGTCACTTTAGCTATGCAAATTCACAACTGAATATTAGATTAGAAACATCGGACATCAAAAGTAATTGTACAACCATATGGTGGGTGTCACAATGGAGATCTTTCAGACATGACAGGCCTTGTTATCTGGCTCCATATGCTTCTTTGATCTATACATCCTTTTGTCATCTTCTTTCTTCTCTCCATACTTAATATCTCTCCACTTTGTGTTATCAAACACCTCGAAGTGAAGCAGGCTGTCTCAAGTACCATCATAACGGTTGCCCCCACACCACCCTTTTACATTTACTGGATTTTTTAGAAAAGCTGCCCGATTTCTACCAGAATGGCCTACAGGCCTGTTGATAAACAGGCTTACAGCCAAGTACAAAAATAAAGTCTTCAGGTTAATGGTTCTAAATGAATTAGCTGACTGATAAATCAAAGTAGGTCACATGACCTTGCAGATGAAAATCAACTCCAATACTCTCCGAATTTATTCTGAAAGTTTCCTCACTATAGACTGTCCCCAGGTTAGGAACTTACAGACAACTCATACTTATGAACAGACTGCCATAAAACCTGTAATACTAAAAATTCAAGTTAAATACAATGGTTCATAACGAACCCACACACTACTTTGTGAAAACATTGCATGGCCTATAGACATAAAATGTACACTGGACACAATAATTGGCTCCCATTTTATGATTTTAAATTATTTCCTTAAACTAGGAAAAAAATAAAATTCACCGGTGCTTAATCTTCACTGTTCACATAATGAATTAATCACTGAATGAAGGTTTTACTACATAGAAAAGGACTGACTGCTTCCAGTTTCTTTTTCACAATGGCAAAGACAAGAGAAGCAACTGAGTGCACCACAACTGGTATTATCAAAAAGCATAACAATTCCAAAGTTTACAAGGCAATCGCCAAAGAACTTGTTTCAAGTTATAAAACTGTTAAAATGCTTTCAAGACGTGCAGCGAAAAAGAAACACAGTGAGAAAAGTCTGTGAAAGTTGGTGTGGACTGTGAAAAAAACACAACACAAGACATCTAAAGAGCTCCAGGCTGACCTGGAGCAATCTGGAGTGGTGGTTTCTGGCAGCACCGTATGCTGCACAGTAAACCAAGTAGGACTCTGCGAGCGAAGGCCAAGGAGGACACCACTATTGAAGGAATAGCACAAAAAGGCAAGACTCATTTTTGCAAAAACTATCTTGGATAAGTCACAGTCATATCTGGGATAATGTTCTATGGACAGATGAAACCGAAGGAGAACCCTTTGGGAATGTAGTGCAGGAGTTTGTTTACAGGTAACAGAATGAAGCCCATAAGGAAAGGAACACCCTACCTACAGTAAAAACGTGATGGAGCTTCTATAATGTTGTCAGGCTACTTTGCTGCTTCTGGTATTGGAGCCATTGAATGTACCAAAGTAATAATGAAAGTAGAAGATTACCAAGGCATTTTAGAGCGAAATCTGTTATCCAGTGTCCAAAAACTATGTCTGAGGTGAAAGTCTTTCAGCAGGTCAGTGCCCCAAATCCAACAGTACAAGGGAATGATGGAAAAGGAAAATATGGACTGTTTTAAACTGGGCAGCAACGAGTCCTGACCAAAGTCCCATTGAAAACCTCTGCAGAGAGATGAAACCGGCCACTGCAAAAAGGACTCCTGTAAACTTAAGAGAGCTTAAGTACATAGCAATGGATGAGTGGCAGAAACTACTAGCACTGACAGTTTTTTTTTTCTTTTCAATAACTTTGGACATTTTATTAAAAGAATCTTATGGTTCAATTTATTTCTAAAGATATTCTACATTCTGCACTTAAAATTGAGGGGTGCCAATAATTTTGACCAGGGCTGTATGGTGAGAGACTGGAACTGACAGACTGCCTGAATCAGTGTATGGAGAACCACTGGACACAACTGTAAACAATTACAGAATAAGCCTTACACTCCTCAAAGTACCAGAAAGCACCATGTGGTTGGCCTCTTTAAAGCTACCAATAGCCTCAGCAAGCACTGGCAGAACATAAGAGTTACACTCCTTACAGTAAAAGGAAGAACAGTTAGATGACTCTATCAACACTACAAATGTCCTCAGCAAACACTGGCAAATCAGAAAAGTTACCCTCCTTACACTAAAAGGAAGCACCAGTTATTGTACATGACTCTCGCAACACTAAAAATGGCCTCAGCAAGCACTGACAACCTGTAAGCTTTACATTCCCCACAGTTCCAGGACACACGAGATGGACAGCTCTATCAACACTACAAACACTTTCAGGGTTACTGTATTCTCAAGATCAAGTGTCTTTTTCAGTTGCACTTTCCTTCCTTTGCCGTCACATAGTGCTGCTGCTTCAGTTCTAGCGCAAAAGGTCTGATCAGGAAATCAGGAATAGATCTTTATCCACATCATGTGTTTATGAAGTGGTAATAAGATGCATCAAATACTTTTTGAGTTCATAAGATCAAGTGTCTTCAGCCATCGCCGTTCCCTTGGCTGCCACTACAAAGTGCTCCTTGAATTTTGGTACAATCTGTCTCAAAATCTGATCAGTTTCAGCAGTTAACCTATATAATTGGTCTGAAAAGTTTGCACAGAATACTTTTTGAGTTAACGCATTACAGATATAAGTGTCTGTGGTGAAGGACCAGTCCCAAAACCATATGTATTCTCCATTACATAATAAAAGTGTAATAGCCAGTGTTTTGTATCCAAAGGGAGAAGGTCAATCACCACCAAGATAAAACATGTCATAATGCTAACTACAATATTTTAAGGACAACAATCCTCAAATGAACTGAATGGTTTGATATTAATAACAGGGCCAAATGGGCTACCAACAATCTTAATTGTGCTATGTGCTGATGGCACCATTTCACACGCAGCCATGCGCAATGTCAATGTGGCTGTCTCAGCGCTAACCAAACAACTTCATTCAGGCCCACTTCCCAGCACCAGTCAATCTATCCCCCTGAGCTCTTAATCGATGGCTGACATGAGAAACCAGGTAAAGGGTCACTCACCCATAATGGCAAGGGCGGTGCCTTTCACCAGCTGCTTCTTCACTGGCTCCAGGACCTCCAGGCCACTGCCATCCAAATTGCACCTGTTGATGGTGCTGTTGCCAGAGCTGATCCAGTAGAGCTTGTTGGCAGCATAGTCGATCGACAAGCCTGGTTGAGCAGAATGTCTGATTAGATGATTATCAGGAGCGTATCTCACAAGCCAATGGCTACAAGCTAGTAACGAGTATGTTAACACAATTCTGACTGCCTGATGATTTATTCTGATCTTATAAATAACCACAAGGAAACATCTTCATATCTGTACCCATGGGCACCTTGTCTACCTCACCTTCAGTTCAACCCCAGATAAATTTCAGCTAGATTACCAGCATTAACCTAATAAACAATACATTTTTATTGTATAGTTTAAAATGAGTAATTTATGGGTTAAGAAATCAGATACATGGTATTAAATTTTCTGGTCCAATTCCAGCAGTCGAAATGTAATACTTTAGCCATATTCTTTTTATTGATTGCATGACTTATTTATTGTTATTTGAGATAATTAAAAGACAAAAAAAAAAGCGAACTGCATCGTGACATTAATTATTCATTTTATCTCATTAATAACGATAATTGTTATTGGACTACATTATTGACTTTCCATGCTTATCAAGATGCAAACATAACAATGAAACTTTAATTTAAAATCTATTTTTGCATTCAGGTAAAGCAGCCTTGTTATAACTGACTCATCTGACTAGATGTTTCCATAAGCATTTAGGCCTCTGCTAGTATTTCTTAATTTATATAATTACTAAAAGGAAATGTATCCATCAATCAACCACCAGCTCAGTACAGGTCCACGGAAGGCCCTGAGCCTGCGGCAGGGGTGGGGGTGTGGAGCCACAGAAACAACAAACTCACCCCCTTCTGGTACCTAAGCAAAGCAGGTTAGAGCAGAGATACCCTGGACAGCCCAAAGCCCACACACAGCTGGGGTGAGACTCAGACCCTCAACTCTGCTGAGCACTACCTTACACTGGGCAGTTTGTAAGAAAGAGAATGAATCTGGTAAGGTCTGTCACTATTTGAAGCCAGGGAGGCCAGCGGTTCATGGCAGTGTACCAGGTCACCCACACCAAAGAGTATACAATGCTGAAAACATAGACTGGGGAGACCTCAAAACAAACAATCGATGTAAACCCTTCCTAGAGCTACATGCGCTTATAATCAAGGGTGTTTTAAAAACTGTCTTTTTCTTAAGGTTCTGTAAGGTATGTCAAGATGATTTATGGTATAAATACATGGCTGGGAACATAACAGGGTCAATATACCAGAGAAACTGAAGGTTTGACCTTGGGCCGAAAATGAAAGAGTCAGAATAAATTAAATATGTTTGAACACTTGAAGAGAAACCTTTTGAAGAGACACAGATGATGATTCTTAAGGTTGCCCGGCTGAAAGAAGGGCCAAGGACCTCTGAAATACAATCATATGTGTCTTTGTAATGCTGCCTCTCAATGCAACAGGTGAATGTGTGCCTGTTGTCAGAAGGGCACCGGTTCAAATCCCATGATCAGCAGATCTCTGTGGAGCCCTAGGGTGAGGCCCTTAACCCCTGAAAAATGCTCAGGGCACTGGATGAATGCCTCACTTTCACTTGTATATGCACTCACTGGCCACTTTATTAAGTACACCTGCTCAAATGTCAGCAGCACAATGTATAAAACCATGCAGATACAAGTCATGAGCTTTAGTTAATGTTCACATCAAATACCTGAATGGAGAAGAATGGTGATTAAGTGACTTTGAACGTGTCATGGTGTTGGTGCTGGTATGAAAATTTCAGAAACTGCTGATGTACTGGGATTTTCACACACAAACATCTCTAAGGTTAACAGAAAATTAGCCAAAAAATGAAAAAGAGCAATGGTTCTCTGGGCAAAAATGGCTAGTTGATGGCAGAGGTCAGAGAAGAATGGCCAGACTGGCTCAAGCTGATAGAAAAGCAACAGTAACTCAAATATGCACTCATTACAAACAAAGATAATACAGAAGAGCATCTCTGAATGCATAACACGCCGAACCTTAAAGCAGATGGGGTGCAGAAGACCACAGAAGGTGCCACTCCTGTCAGCTAAGAACAAGCAACCGAAGTGACAGTGGGCACAGGCTCACCAAAATCGGAAAATGGAAGACTGCAAAAACAGTGCCTGGTCAGATGAGTCTCAATTTCTTCTACAACATTCAGATTGTAGGGTCAGAATTTGGCATGAAACATGAAAGCATGGATCCATCCTGCCTTGAATCAACAATTCTGGCTGCTGGTTGGTGGTGTAAAGGATGTGGGGGATATTTTCTTGGCATGCTTTGGGCCCCATAGTACCAGCCATTGGGTTCATGTGGATGCTGTGTGGGATTCAAAGAGCAGGGCCGGCTTAGCTGACTTAACCCAGGGCTGGTAACAAGACAAAACACTGGGTGATGAAACTCACCAACAGGCTCCCTCTGGTTTTGGTGAAGAATCTTGCTATTGCTGCCATCCATGTTCGCCAGGTTTACTGTGTTGCCATCAGTCCAGTAGATTTTCCTGGGAAAATGTAATGAAACACCCTGAAATATATATAAAATCTAGACTCTGACATTCTGTTTTATGGCACGGTGGAAACATAAATCACACGCTACAGGTCACTTGGGGGACAGTAGTGCAGTAAATGCTGGTGTAGCAGAAAAGAGCCAACACCACCATTTGATTGCTCCTGCTCTGCTGAGAAACAGCAGTCCAACAGAAATACACACAAACTAAAATTTATACACCCCTACTTATCAGAACTGCACAACTGGAATACAAGCTAGTTGTTATACGTAGAAAAGGGCATTTCTACATGAAAACTCTGTGCGACTACCTTAAACAAGCACTAAACGACTCCTAGTTTTCTTTGTTAGCTGTTAGGAAACCATGGATGTGTTTCTGTTGTACATTAGAATATGACTACTCAATACAATTAAGAAATTAAGATACAATTAAGAAAGGTGTTGTTTAGTTATCTTACCCCTTTGACGGGTGAACAACGAGACACTTTGGCCTGTCGATCCCATGGATAATGGAGGTTTTCAGCGAGCCATCGAAGCGGGCCACATTAATCTGCGATTCGTCGTTCTCTGAGCTCATCCAGTACATGTTCCTCGACAGCCAGTCTAAAGCCAGCCCGCGAACGTTTACAATATCTGGAGGTTTGATTAATGCAATGAAGGGGGAGGAGACACACACACACACACACACACAGATTAGATATCTATATCTTTGTGGGGACTGTCCATTTATTTCTTTAGGCAAAACTCTAATCCCAATTATGACAACCTTAACCCCTAGCCAGCCCTAACCTTAGCCATAAGTAACCAAACAAAGTGCAAGACTATAAGCATTTTAGTTTTTTGATCGCATTCACAGACTAGGTTAACCAAGCTGAAGATCCACAACCAGGTATACAAGTAGAGTACTCAGAAGCTGTCTGTCCTGCTAAGGTCAGGTGTTTGCTAAGCACGTCTTTCCTGATGGGTAATAACATTATTCACTGCAGGTTAGAAAGAATGATATCACATTATTTTTGAAAATATTCTGTATTATTCACCTTGGGAATGTTTCAATATTTCAAAGCAGCCTAACCCTATAAGCCCAAACAGGTGTTCAGAGACTTATTCAGAAATGTACAAAAATCTCTTCTTGGCTATCCGTGCTAGAGGAGAAGTCAGATCCTGTTGCCTGGGGTTTAAATTCCCGGGCCGCCTGCAGGGATGCTGGGAGACGGACTGGAAACTTTCCGATTAAAGATGGATACCCCAAGAGATCTGGCTTTAATCCCCAACTCAGCAAAGGGACTCCATTTGGAGCAAATTTACTCCATCGGTTTCTTGAAGGATCAGAACACACACGCAGCAGGCATGCCAGAGGCTGGGAAGACTGCAGGTGTGATCAGGCATCTCACGGCTCAGAGACGTGGCCCCACAGAGGCGCTGTTACAAAGCAGGAGTGAGATGCATAAGAGCGGTGTTGGTGCAATACCTCCTGACACAACTGTCTCCAAACCAGTGCCGTTGATGAAGGCACGCTTTATCGTCTGTGTCTTCACATCAGCCCAGTAGATCCGCTCGTCTGCTGCGTCGTAATCCACTGCTGTGACATCATCGATGTCGGGAACCGTCAGGGCGGTGATGATGTTTAGGTATGGATTGTCCACATCCACACCCCGGATTTCTGACCTTCTGGCATACAAGAGGAATTTCTTCAGGGCTGTAGGGAGGGAGCGAGGGAGAGAGAGAGAGAGAGAGAGAGAGAGAGAGAGAGAGAATCATCGGAAAACGTTAAAGACATCTGCCAATTGTGACTGAAGAGAAGGTAGGAGTGAATGAAAAAAAAAAGATCAGGTGGGAACAAAGACGACAAATTCCAGGTGATGCGGAACCAATGTATATCACAGAAAGTCCTGAAGAACCAGCATGAAATGCAGGTTGGAGTAGTTTTTGGGCAGCACTAAGGAAATCCTCCGCACTATGAACGGGACTCCCAGTGAAAACATCAATGACCAAGCTACAACATGCCTGAATAAAGGATGCCAAATCTCAAATACCAATTAAAGGCATAAACAGTGGTTCTGCGGGCTGGAATGCTTAACAAAGTGTTTGCATTTGCTCAGTAGGAGGGTTGGGTTTTTTAGCGCATTACGTGTAACTCGTTAAGAGTGAGCAGCTGGAGCACACTAGAGAAGTGATCATGACCTTCACAAAGCACCACTGGCAAATGAGAGTTTGGTGCCCCAGCCGGTTTGGGATTTGGAAGAGTGCTAATAGCTGCTTCCGGCTTAAACAGGAGCTTTTTTCAAATATACTGCTAGCTAAAAATAGGGAGTTAAGTTAGTTTAATAGGTTAAATGCAAGACACTTCCATCAGCATCATTATTGGTACAGGAAAGGGCTACAACAAGCATGCAGAAATTCAGATAGAGTTAGGGGTAGACATGATGTAAAACACCCAGTGTCAACATAGATATTGGCGATTTTAATGCAAAGCACCACCAACAAGGAGACAAGGTCAAATGTGGAAGGCTAATCAATTTAAGTCTGTATCAACGCCTCTGCCACTTTCATCTCCCCAATAAGGAAGGGAACTGGACTATGTCTATAAGCTGAACTCACTTGATAAAGAAGCAGAAACTTCTCATTTTTCCTACCAGAAACTTGTTGAACAAAAAAATGGAGAAAATAACTTGTTCCTTTCACTAGCAGATTGTGGCCACCCCTGGATTCAGACCATGTTGCAGAGTGAACTCAATAATTACTGCTGCCAATTTCAAATTCACTGACAGACTGACACCCTGCCTTCAGACGACAGACACATGTAAGTCGCTAGTGACTCATTATCCCCAGACTGCCTTAATCAGGTCTTTTCAGCACTCACTCCAGGGCTGTGAGAATGTATTTCCCCAGAACCAGGAAGATGTTGACTCCTTTCAAAATTCACACTTCGGAATATTAAGATAGCTGTGCACTTTCAAATTAATATAAATGCGTGCTGTTTTGCTTGAATGTCCACTGTTTTCCCAGGCTATACTGCGGCCGGTACATCGCCCGTCGTGTTACCTTCCGATCTGTTGACTGTCAGACGTCCGCGTCATTCAGAAGGAGTAGCAAATCGCTTTCATGGCTGCACATGAGGGGGGGGGCTGACTCACCAAAGCATGAGCGGTTGTTGGAAGAGAGCTTCATGAGGTGGGGGCAGGCGCAGGCCACCGTGCGGTCGTAGCTAATGAGGCATATGTGGGAGCAGGGGCCCCGCCCGTCGTTGGCCTTGCATGGGTTTGACACTAGAGGAGACAGAAAAAAGCCCCCAGAGGTGTCACACCAAACACACCTCCATTATTAAGCCGTTAAGCGCGAGTGCTGTGTGTGAGCTCATCTGAGGTGAAAACTAGCTTCACCACATCAGGGGAGGTCCTGCTTGTGTGGCAACAGAAAATAAGAAAAATCACATGCCGGGGGTCCGGCAAACCTCCTTCCTCCCGTGACAAAGCCTTCTGCACCTTCTTGGAAGGGAACGAAGGCACCTACTTTTCTCATTATTTTTGAAAGGAAAAGAAAGGAGGAAACACAAGAAAAATGAGGCTGTGTAAAGATAAATAGAGCCAAGCTGGTCAGGGGAGGAAATGAGTGTCAGCCACTGGGAGCTACGGGCTCGCAAACCTGATGATGTCGTGTCCTCCCCACATATACTTACCCAGATACAGTGAAGAAGGGTATTATTACAGCCGTGTAAGCAACTCGAGTCCCCCATGACACATTTTTTGAGGTCAGAGACGACTTTATCTTGGGGGGAATAAAAACATAACCACAGGCAAAAGGCACATTTGAGTAACTTGAGCAGCCAGAAATACATATATCAATGCACTTGTGATTTAATTTCTGTATACATATCTATATTTTTTCTTTTAATCTGGTGTATTTGTTTTGCATTAGATCAATCACATGACCGCAGTTCCAAGATGTGGTTTTAAATTGCCTGGGTACACCTGAGAGGGGTTGTCAGTTTTGGCAGAGTGAGATCTGCTCCATGACGCTTCCAGGATCTTGAAATTCACTCCCCCCCGGCTGCCCTACCGATTTATTTATACTCCCACATTCTGTTCCCCCCTGTGGGATTCCCTATCCCCTGAGGACTGGCCAAGAATTAGGAAGGAACGGGCAAGATTTTCAGGAGATCAAAAGCATAATCATACACCGCTGTTCCTGTGATACCTGAACTAAATAAAAAAGGTAGCTCGCTAAACTCAAGGTCGAACAGGTCATAGGGACTCTGCACAGCACAAAAAAATCCCTATCTTGGCTTTCCCCACATGCAAGAGAGTATAAATAAAAGGGAAAATGTACTGTAAGGGAGACGGTCAAGGTTTTGCAGCTGTAGCTTTTGTTTCCAAAAAGGTCCTCATCTTGGCCATTTATGGACCGACACTCCTGAGGGCCTTAACGAGCGTGCCCGGATTGGGCTCATTAACACATCTACAGCCACATCCCATCCAACACCACAGAACCTGCCACAATATACCAAGAAGAATGCTTTAATCTCTAAAAGAACATGGTGACTAACAAAAAGGAAGCAGGTTCCACGTTATGGCAAAATACTTTTTGACACGAGAGAAACGGCCGGCTAGAGTTTGCAGCTGCTCATTTTGTGCTGTTTTATACTTTTCTGTCCTTTTTTATTGCCTTATATGGTAGAGAAACAGCTTAGCAGTTACTTGCCCTTAGCAATTTTCTTTTACTTTTGTTTTCATTTGAGTATATTATGGGATAATCCCAATGAATTAATTACCCACGCAGTCACACATAAGGAAAATTGGGCTCAACTGGAGGAATGAAAACAATCTATGGGAACAACAGTGTAGCCCAACGTGACGATATGCAACCTTCTCCAAGCACGAAACCACATCACGCATGCTGATTAAGTCATGTAAACAGACACAAGGAAATACTGCAATAAAATTACTCTTTTTCACAACAAATCTCTTTATGTTAATGACATGCTTACTTTCCGATATGTGTATGATCGCACTCGTGCATTTTAGGGCTTGTTAAGGGCTTTCAGATGGCAACAGCCTATGTTATTTGCATCTTAGGAAAGAGTGTAAGAGATGAGCAGTCTCTGACAGGCACACTTGACTCCTGGCAGTGCAAAAAGCTTTTCTTCTCACAAAATGGTATCTTTTATATACTCACAAGAGGCCCGGGTGAGTCACACACCCTCACTGAAAGTTTATTTTAACTGCAGTGCTACTATCAATAAAATACAAAAAAGACAAACTAGGAAAAGTAAGAGTAATGCATAACACACAGCCGTGATCTAAGGCCTTCAGCGCAGCTGGAAGGAAAACAAAGGGAGACTGGTATACCATGTGCTAAATGCACGATTCACACAAACAAATTTTTCAGACCAAACACCACTGATGCACAAAGGGTGAGAATAAAATGCTAACCCTGCATATTGGTACTGAACACATATACATGAAATAATAATAAAAGCCAGGCCAGAATGAGCCCAAGTCTATCTATCCATACATAAAGAACAGTGGACTCCTACATCCCACATCAAGACCACACAATATGAAGCTTAGTCCTCAAACTTACAATCAATACAGACAAAAAAAACAAACAAAAAAACACCATATGGATTATTACATCCACCAAACAAATCTGTGGAGGCACAGGAAGATGGGGAACAAGGGACGGGTTCACCGATCCATATACAAGTGTTCCTTTATTGGCTGGCAGCAGAATGCCACTGGTATGCTCAGTAGGTGAATCCAATACCTCCCCCTCCTTCAGACAATGATGCTGTAACCCCTTTTATGCTACACGTAAAAACATTAACTTAAAGCATTTTTTTTTTTTACTTTCTATGCAAACAAACCAGTCTAGCACTTTTTCCTCGTTTTCTCTTCCATACTGTTTCCGTAAATAATCACACACTCAAAACATGCCCCGCCAAGTGGTCCGAGTAAGAATTACAGGAAAGACCTGAAAAATAAACCAGGAGTTGGTAGAAAATGTTTCTTCCCGAATGTTTTATACCTTTGTACATAAACACATCACAAGTACAGGCAGTCCCCGGGTTAAGAACGTCCGACTTACGGACAACTCGTACTGCCATAAAGACTATTATATTAAACATCCGGGTTAAATAAAATGGTTCGCTATAAACACATGCACTATTTTGTGACGCGCGTGAAAACATTATGCGGTTTGTCGACTAGAGGTACAGTACAGTACCATATATAATTACTTTTATTATTACTGTATAATAGTTATTATAATGAACTGTATTACTATTCTTATGACTAATCTACACATTCAACTTAAAGACAGACTTAGGGAATACATCTTCGTGTACTACATTATATAAATGTGTACACGCAATAGCTGCCCAAGTAACCATTAATATTATTTTGCTTTTATTTAAATGCGGAGTACGTAGTATGATGTAGCCTAGTATATAGAATGATTATTATAGGCTACGTTTACGCACAGCTGCGGAAGTGCAGTATGATGCATGGCTTGGGGTGCATTAACCCACTTATACCACGGTTACCGGTAATTTGGTTTACATGTTTGTACTTTAGGACATTTGGAAATCGGAACGCATATATTAGTAGAACTACTATTTAGGCTTGACCTATATTTCCTTTCATCGAAATTGTGCCTTGTGGCTTTGCCGTTTTATTGGCAATATTTCAAAATACTGATATAGCGTTGCTTTTTTTAAGACTGCAGTCGAAAACGTAATATCGACCAAGCCTACTACCATTAAATATTTTCGTTTTATACGGCCCAAGCCGTCGTTAATTCGAAAATAGTCTATTGCTAACATCACAAGTTAGTTAGTAGGTAAAAACTGCCTGCTGCTTAGCTCAAAAAACGGGTAAGCCATGGAGATGTGTAATTATCGTGACATAAGCGGGTAAATTCAATCCAAGTCATGCATCATAAGTTTTTCAAAGGGCAGCCAAAAACAAGTCACTGTTTATTAATTTAGCTTCACGTACCTCCTGGTACTCGGCTTCATTATGGGTAAAATCGACTCATTCACCTATTAATATTATTAAAACAGCTAGGACTTGTCTACCGTGTTGCTTAGGCAGGTTAAATAAGAATGTCAAGTTTAACTGGACTGCAAGTGCATTACATCAGCAAAACATTTTGGTATTTAATCACTGACCACAGTTTTCCCTACCCAGAAGCACTGTTGTTGCCTAAGTGATTTGCAGCAATTTATTCGCTTTTAGATTTTGCGTTAAGTAACGGTACTTTTTAGAATTAAAGGTTATAATCGCGCATTGATTTAGTACCGTAATTTCCCATGGCCGGCACTGCATGTGAGGTTATAGAAAATGAACCATTACTGGTCAGATTCGCCGTATAAGCAATATCAATTGCTAATTCAGAGTGCAGTACGTGACTACAACTTTGTATAAACAATCAGTTATGCCTAATTAATGTCTGCTAGGTCAGAGAATGGACCCAGACGTATCCAAGATGTCTTAATTCTCCTTGACTGGCTGCCGTTGGTATTTTGGACTCTGGTTGCAAGTCTATTCCCCAAAAGGCTCTTTAGGCTGGACTAGACATACTTATTGGATCCGTTAGTGCGGTAGCTTAATTTCCCTGCACTTATCCTGTGCACAGTGGTCTCAAAGCTCTTTAAGGAGGGGGCGGCTGTTAATTAACTTCTATAATATTGGAAGCGCTCCATGCCTCAATCTTCTGGGTATCTGTAGTGATATAAAGGAAATGAGCTCACTAATGCGTGCGGATGGGCAGAAATATCTGAATGAGGGGATACAGGTTCGATATAACCGGGACATATTAAAGGGAGATTTGTGAAGTACGGCATTTTGCACCGTGGTAGAGTCAGAGACACGCAGCCTGAGCTTACTATACCTGGATGCGGTTATTATAATGCTAAGTGCCGCCCCTTTGTATATCGCGGACACTGCTGCCGTATATTTACGTAACAAGATAAGAGGAAAAAAGAAAAAAAAACTGAACATTCTGGCTTTGTTTCTCAGTCATAGTGATTTACCTTAACTAGAAACTTCAGAAAACCAGAGTAAATGTTTTTAAAGCAAGACAAAGAAAAAATAATACACATAAATAAATAAGCAATATCCGTATCTGCAGGCCAATGTAAAGGCAATGCATGGGACGGCACCATATTTCATTATGCATTCATTCTCAGTCCTTTTTTTATTGAAAAGCCATAACAGGTCGAAAAAGCCATATTTCCTGACATTATATTGTATTGTAAAGAACAAGAAATGACAGACCTTTGAAATCCTTCAAGACTATTAGTCCTACTGGGGTCTTTTACCTGCAGTAACTCACTTTTATATAACCTTGTAGAGCTGGTAATAATTTAATAATGTAATACACAACAAAGTAATAAATATTGCATAATTTTGACAGTCTGTATCCAATGGGAATACCTAGCTGGATCACGATCAAAGAATGATATAATATATTTATTCATTAAATATATTACAAATACAAGCCAGCAATTAATAACTGGTAAACTGGACCAATAAAGGCAATTAGAAGCTTATGTGCTACTCCTTAGAAGTACCATGATACAATTCTCTCATTTTAAATAAATTGATAAAAATGCCTTTTACAGCAATTAAAAGCTGCCTGCCAATGTAAATATGCTGCATTGTGCAGCTTTGCAGACGTTAATGACTTTCGCATTGAGCTAATCTGTCAAACAAGGCATCGTGAACAAACGCACATCTGTCCAAACACAGTCACTCAGCACTTTTACACCAGTGCTTCTGCTTTTTTCATTAATTATTACCTGCCATCATGCTAGCAAGCGGGAGCCATACAGGTAGACCTGTTTGTTTTAGCAAAAATCAAGAAGCTTGATGAAGGTATTCAACCACTGGAGGCAGCCCTAGAGTGTCTTTAATCTTACAACCAAACCAATGGGACTATGGAGTAAGTATGGACATGGACAGGTTGGGCGGGTTTTGTCAAATCGTTGCACTGGAAACTCTCCATGCTATCTGGCAGCCTGTTACAGAGAGTATGGAGCCTCAGGAGGGGCACGGGGGGGGGGAATCAATGGCTGGGGGAAAAATGGACTCTTGCAAAGGTGGGATTTACTTTTGCAAGATCCCTCAATACTTTTCCATTACCATTAAAAACTGGACTGTGTCCGTTTAAAGTGCAAATATTTAGAATTTATTGATGGACTAATAAGTATAAACCTAAACGATACAGACATATCCTCTAAGGTAGGGATGTCAAATGCCAGTCCTGGAACCCCGGCACATTTTTTGTGTTTCCCCTCATTTAACACACCTGATTCAACTCCTTGCACCTCCTTGTGCTAATTACCACACAGCTCTTGAGCTGAATCAATTGCGGTGGAAGAGGGAATGAACTAAGACACACAGACCTCCGGCCCCTGGGGACTGGAGTTTGACACCCCTGCTCTAAGGCGTGCTTTAAACAATAAACTTGGGGGGGACAATGCACACCATGTAACTTGCATATTATGTGTTTTATATGCATTTATTTATTAATAATTGCACTGTCTCCATTCACTGCAAGTGACTTTAAGCAAGATTGCTGTACTATTGAACATGAAGTGTGCACACGAGCAATGAAAAATATTACAAAAAATGAAAGATATTACAGCCAGAAAACTGCATACAGATCTATCTTTACTGCAGTGTTGGTGCTAAGGTTTAAATTCAAAACCGCTTACTGGAATATTTCCGTATAGATCAGTGAGAGGTTTGCCCGAAAGTGGGTTTGGGTTTAAACCATAACAATGACACCACGGCACAGTTAGCTTTATGTTCAGTTTTCCGCTGTAACATCTTTCAACAAAAGCAAGCAACATTTTCCATATGTCTATATGGGTGAATTTTAATTAATATTTCAATGTTTGTGTGTACTTCATGTTCAGTAGCCCAGCTGTCTTGCTTGCATATTACATATTATATATTGCATATTTCTGTGTCATTTATTATTACATTATTATGTATAAGAATGCAAAAGGCAATAGTGGGCAGATCAGATAGCTCAGATAGGAGAAAGAAAAGGCAGTGTGATGTAGACCGGAGACAAAATGTCCCATGTAAGTATTTTTTTTGTGTGCTGGAGATTATGGCTCCAAAAAAAGCATTTTGGGTTTAGGAGCAACTGGCTGCTAAAGTTTTTTTTTTTTTTTTTTTTTTTCCGTCTGCGGCCCTGGCTTCACTTCCTAACAGCTGACTGGTGGCTCAAAGCTTGTCAGTCTATGCTCATTGGTAAGCTGTAGCTGTGACCATGTCCACTTTACAGTCCCTGAATTGTAGGCTAATTCTTGTTAGCCTGAGCCAGAAAAATGGCCTGATAGGATAAAGACTAAACAATTTGTTGGGGTTGGCCTTCAAAGTCGGAAAAGAGAAACAGACTTTCCATCGGGGACACCTTGCCAATAGCATGGCCACATTTTCAGTTATTCACTGAAGAATCTCGCTAAGTGCTACTAATAGGTTTTTGACAACTTTACGTATTAAAGAGCCACCATCAGTTATTTACGTCACAGTGTGGAGCAAAGCCGAGGCTCAGGACCTGAACTGCATTCACAAGCCCTTAAACTGTTATGTGAAGCACATTCATTTGCTAATTTACACCTTAGTGCTGCTTTGAGTCAGTTCCAGAAAACAACTAATTCAATGATCAGTATTTTTCTTTTTTCTTTCTGTATCACGCATCTGGCGGTCCGTGTGAGAATTTCATGTTTCTTTGCTAACGGGATATCATCATGTTCCAAGTGCCGTTGTTCAACGAGGTACGATGCATTTTTGGGGGCCGAGAGTACATCATACACTGTGTGGGTGGCCAGTCCTGACATGGACTCTTCCTGTGGGTAACGGGATATCTGCAAAAGGCTAACATGATGCACCGGCCAGAACAGATGTTCAGCTCGTGTTGCCTTCTGGCCCTGGAGGAATGTTCACTTGTGGAGATACAGAGACGAGACCTGAGTGCAGGAAGGAGATTTATTTGCTGTGAAAAGTCTATTTATTCTGAAAATATCATTCGTCTCAGCATCTGTTTCCATTTTTAGCGCCCTGGTAACCTTACGGGCCGATGCCTGGGTTGTGCTCATTTCGCTAATAATGTATTTTGCATGTATGAGACCCCAAGACCTCCTTCCTGTTCTCAAGGTAACCTCCACTCCACGTCGGTGCTGGTGCTCACCTTGTGGCTGGCGGCTCGGGTGGTAGATCTGTAGGTCGAAGGGCTGAGCGCTGGTTTTCTGGATCACCGTCACGTTGCTGCCTGTCCACTTGTTGGCCTTAGCCAGTGTGTTGGTCCTCCAATCAGTCCAATACACGTTGCCCCCAAACAAGGAGACGGCGAAGGGATGTGACAGGTACTCGTGGCCCCTCAGGATCTCGATGACTCCGCTGCCATCGTAGAGGGCGGAGTATATGGCATCAGACCTGTTAGGATGATAAACATCAGTCTTCAAGGCTCAGTATCTACGTGCTGGGAAGATGAATACTATAGGTAGATATGACATCACCATGAAGTCTTGAAAAGGGTACATAACACAGGCATGTTGTCAAAGTTCTCAGAGAATTACAGTATCCTAAACATCGCTAAAATTACCTGTTGTGTTTTGCCACTGACTGGCAAGTTAGTTTGCATGCTCTGATCATGGTTTACAAGGAACAAAATCCAGCATCTGGCTCAGTCAATTCATTAACTGTTCATCAAATCAACTCAATTTATTAACTGTTCATCAGATGAAATTGTGCATTCGTACAGACTGTATTAATGGTAATGAATTTGGGGCAGAAGGTGTACCCTCAGTATTCCCTTTAAACCATGTGTACCATAACAAAGCAAACTTGAATGTATCCCTTTCTTACTCTAATGATGATTTTCATGCATGATCTTCTCCTGCTATCAAGAGGTAGGTAAATGTTGGCAGAAAGATGGCTCTTCAGCATACCGTGCATCTGTCCACACAATTCTCTTCTCTAGATGATCCAGTGTCAGTCCGTTAGGCCACGCACCAATCTCCATGTCTTTAAAGACAACATGGCGTCCTTCCCCACTCATCGAGGCCGCTTCGATGCGAGGGAAAGAGGAATCCCAGTCTGTCCAGAACAGGATGCTATAAACAAAAACGGATTATGGGTTAACATAACAGCTTCATGGTTTGTTCAGGTCAAGTCATAATGACCATCTAACTGTAGACAGACAAAAGGAAAGTGTAAAAAAATCAGCATCCTTTGGATCAAACCCTAAGTACACAGGCCTGTATAACTTGAACTCTAATATAGGATATATTATGATGTCTTGTTCATTGAATGACCTTTCAAAACACTTTGTGAAATCACTTTTTTTTAACTCGGGGATAGGTAGGGCAGGTCACCAGAGAGTTTAGCCAATGGCACTTCAATGCGATTTAACAGCATGATAATATTATATTCAGTGAATTAACGAAAATAGGCCGATGGGCAAGCAAACGGCCGGGACAGTTTCCCCATTTAGGGGACAGAAATTTGTCCCATTTACCAAGACGTATCCAGCCCGAAGCCCTGAGAGCTGTTAAGGATTTAACAAAGGAATAACTACTCCAACAAACCCAACAGGGCCCAAAATGCAACTAGCTTAGCACCAGCCCCTATCAGTATAAAAATATATCCCAGCAGCTTAAAACCCTTTCAGTGTTTGTTTAACTGGATGCAGCATCCAAGAGTTAGCATAGCAGGCCTCCTGCGTCAAAATGAATCTCGAAATTCAGCCAAACGATAGAGAATCCCAACAAAAAAAGACAAACCACCATCCAGGAAAAAAAACAACTAAGACATTAAATGACTGTAAATACTATTAGGTAACAGTGTACTACATATGCCCTTGATTTCATCAATTTCAATGGGGTGCAGTCTGTTAGTGAAGGGGGACATAGAAGTGAATTAAAAAGCTTTAGCGGCACTGGACACTGGCGTTCACCAGGGATACTGGTGAGCTGGAGTCATTCTACCTCCTGGCTCACGTCCTGCTGCATACCAAGTGAAAGCAGCAAGCAGGGGTCAGTTTCTGAACAGTGCTCGGTGAGGAAGGCCCCCAGTGGACATCGATAGCGGCATTCATGTGATCAGACCCCCAGATCAATAATGTGAGCTTTCCCTTGAAGCAATCACATCAAAGATGCAATGTGCCCCTAAAGAATTTAGCCACTGTAAACCTTCAGAATTAAAACATAATTCAATCATATTTCATAACTGAATGTACCAGCATTAAAAACCTATTCTAGAGTTTCTGTCTATATATCAAACTCATCTTTCTGTAACTGTAATAATATTTGTCATCCTATTTACCAAAACAAAAAGAAGAATCTAGCCCATAGAATGTAGGAGTGACATCTTTAAATTGTTTTTAATGTTTGTTCAGAAATGTCAGGAAGCTGACAGTCTGAGCTTTACAGGAAGGGCTATAAATGGAGCATGCCCAGTAATTAGGCATTGACAAAAGCCAAGAAAGTGGATTGATAGGCAAGTGCAGCCATCGGCCAGCAGGGGGTGCTGCACACGAGCATTGCTGTTGGATGCAAGTGGATAGGTACCCGTGTGCAGGGTCCAGGGCAACAGCACGTGGGTGTTCCATGCCACCAGCGATCAGCGTGGCCCGCATGGTGCCATCCAGCTTGGCCACCTCGATCTGGTCCAAGTTGCTGTCGATCCAGTAGAGATTCCCAGCGATCCAGTCGACGGCCAGTCCTTCCGGTGTGGCCAGGCCGTGCTGCACCACCACCTCAATGCCAGTCACGCCTGTGGAGTGCAGCGGCTGTCTCTTAGATAAATAAAGTCAGCTGGGATCCGAACATCTGCCCTCCACCTCGGGACAGCTTTAAATCACAGCCCGCATCCCAGGACGAGGGAGCTGCTCCCAGAGCTACCCATGTGATTCTCCTCCCTTTCTTCCAGGAAATGTCAAAATCTCAAGGAGAACAAATTGACTAATTGAAGCAAAGTCTCCCTGAGTGTTTTATTAAATATTAAATTAAACATGAATCCAGCTGCTTGCAATTATCTACACTTGCTGCTGGCTTTTTACAGAGAGCAGGAGAATTCGCAAAAACACAAGACAGTTAGTTGTACCAGGGAACTGAAAGCATAACAAGTGAGTCACTGCATCCCCTTGTCAGAAACTAAAAGCCAGGCCCACCACACACCCCCAAAATAAAAATGAAACATTGAATACAAATTAATCGAACTCTAGCTTAACTACAATTCATACACACTACCAGATGCCTGTAGTATAGTAACATTCCATTCAGTCCCTGTATTGATTTCCTTTAATTTAATTTTGTGAATTGTTAAATTAATGAACAATGGCTCACTTTCCATAGTGTACCAGGTTGTACATATTTTAATACTGACACCAGCAAGGATTCACAGATTAAATACCAGTTAATCTCCAAGAACAAAGCAGTGTTTACACTACAACTGTATACCTCCGCTCTCTGAAAGCTTTCCTCTGTAAATTTTATCCTCCACAACATCAGTCCAGTAGAGCAAACTCTGATTGAAGTGGAAGTCCAGGGCAATGGTATTTCTTAAACCAGGAACGAGGAGGCTGTAATCTCGCTTGCGGAGGTCTATCCGTCTGATCTCATGACGGATGGAGAAGATGATGAAAGCCTCAAAGGGATCTGCGAGAAGGTAAGAGACATAACAAAAGCAAAGTAAAAAATGGCGTAAAATGTCTTTAAGAAGTGGGAGAAGGAAAAGGGAAATACAGTGAGAGCAAAGTAAAAAATAAATTTGGGCTTCTGAGCACAGTGTCTCCAATTCGAAAGATGCCTTTAAGAAGTGCGAAGCTGCAGAACAGCTATTGCATAGGGTGAAGATTTTTGAATGAGCAGAATGGCGCAACCTTTTTGAGGCATCGAGGAAGACTTACATCAATTAACTGTAAAGGAGTTCATCCATCGTATACCAGCAAATGATGAGTTTTTGAAAGTAATCAGCATAATAATTCTCAGTATAACCATACTCTGTCTTTAACATACTTGAAACATTACGAGCTTGAAATTGTCTCTCAAAGAGGAAGCAACAGAATAACAAAGCCTGTGGCCTTAGGGTGAGAATCTGTTTGTAATATTCAAATAGGTCTCCATAGCACCACTGAACAAACCCAAACCACACATTCACATTCAATTTAAAGACTCCCTCTGCTTGTAATACTGTTAGACCCACAAAAAAACACAACGAATTACCTACCATGTGGTGGAAATGGGGAATAAAAACTCTCAATGAATGGATGAATGAAGTATATCCTCAGAATAAACATTCTTTTTGGCACACAACAGTTAAGATGTAAACAAACAGGATTTGAAGCATTACCTTCCGAGAGAGAGAGTCAAAAGTCGATAACCTGAAATCGTTCTCCATTTTATGTTCGTGATGTAAACCACTTTTATTTCCTACAGGCTGGGCCCACTGGGTGAAAATTAGCATTGCTTTCCGGGGTGGATGCAAATAGTAACATTACATCAGCTATTTAGCTAAACAATGCACACATAAAATGTCTAAAAGGACAATTAATACAGACTGGGGAAAAAACATTCTACAAAAACGAAAAAAAAAAACCATGTCAAATTTTCATTTCAGCCAGACTGAAGACAGAATGAACTACCTAATATCCTACATCAAGACTATTTTTAATTTGCTAACTTTTGGTTAATAAGACATCTACATTTATTTTGTAGAGTCTTTTTTTTCATGGCGACCTACATTTTTGAGAAAGTGGGGTCAGACAGTCCCCGGAGCAACTGGGGGTTAAGGGACTTGCTCAGGGGCCCAATGGTGACATCACTCTACTAACCCTGGGATTTGACCGGTGACCTTCGGACAACACGGCACAGCATCCTAACCCACTGAGCTACACACCGCCCTTCTAAACCAGATTTTAAAAGTTTATTTTGATAGTTTACTTTTCACTACATCAGAAACTTGTTACACATATGACAAAGCTGCCTGTGATACACACTGCCCCACTCCACCTGCCCTCTGGACCCGAGTACCTGCGCTGTGGCAGTCCTCGCCATCGGGCCCCAGGTGCCAGCCTGGGTAGCAGGAGCACTTGACGGTGGTCTTGTACTGCTCGCACACCTGGCTGCAGCGCAGGTGTCGGCCACAGTAATCCACCAGCTCACAGGTACGGTTGTCCGGGCCCAGGCGGAGGCCCAGTGGACAGGAGCAGGCCAGACCCCTCCCAGGGACCACGACGCATAGGTGGCTGCAGCCGCCATTAGTGAGGGCGCACTCATCTGGGGGGAAGCAAGGGAACAAGTCACTCCAACAGAGACAGGCCATCATGGCGGGGGGGGGGGATATTGTTTCTGAAGAAAAGGGGCATTTCAGGACAGGCTTCAAAAGAATGCGAGATGTCCTGCTCTGCATAGAGATGCAGCAGAAGGTCATGGCCCCCCCCCGCCATCTCGCATTTTATTATCCCTTTTGCTGTTCAGCAGCCGATTTTACCTGGAGTGGCGACGGGAATTTGTGATCGCTTTTCACTGGCAAGGAAACATGGACACCAAGACAGCAGAGACGGGCCCCACAAACACATCATTTTACAACATCGTTTCAGGGAGGAGAAGCCCAGAAGCACTAAGAAACATCAAATCTGTTCACATGAGCTCTGACCTATCACCGCAGGCCTGGGAGTGACAGCTTTGGGGTTTTCCACAACACGGCATCTTGCATTACATAATCACGAGGTGCATTAAAAAGCATAAGCAGGGAATTTGGAACAACGTGCACGATTGATTAAGCACTGCAGTGACTTGCATGGCTGCTCATTAAACGTACGCGAATCCTTCCAGCAACACGCAGACGCCCTTCGGGACGTAGCCCCCGCTCTGGAGCCAAACGGCAGTCATATTGCTCCAAAAAGTCACTGATGCTAACCGTCGATACCCAGCATGAATCATTTATACAAAAACCGCATAATAGATTTCTGCAAAGATGGAGAATGACTCAGCTTCTGGGAAAAACGCATTCAATTGTCAGAAGACCTCTGCCCCCCTACCCCCTCACCCCCAGTCACTTTGGAGGGTGGGGGACATGTGACTCACGGGCCAGAATTCCTATCCCTCCTCCCCCCAAAACCCCTGGAGAGGCCACACCGGCTATGAGATCTACGCCACAAGTTCAAGAATAGCATCATAAAGAGTGTGACTCCAAGACAGATCACATATGCTACAGTTACTTATTAATAATGAGGCAAGGACATTCAGCAGTTGTGCACCGGAAGGTCTCAGGAGGGGTGCATCATTTTTAACTCCCAGGACCATCTCTGAACTTATCGTGTCGCACAGAAAAAGGGAATAAAAAAGTAATAATAATGAGAGATACTCCCAAACAGTAAGAACATTCTAGGTCAGCCCCAATTATGCGGCAAACAGCAGGGCTCCTGAGTGCTCGGCTTTTATTTAAAGACAATCCAGGCCATGACTGCAATGACACCACTTTTATCGTCAGGGTGTCCAAACACAATCTGCAAGTCTAATAAACCTGAGAGGACTGTTTTACAAAAGAAATCTCCCCCCGGCCCCCACCCTCAGCCCCCCTCCATTTGCCTCCCCTAACTTTAATAGAAAACTCCTCTCAATAGCACCTTGTGCTTATTAAAGTCGAGCTCTGTGAGATGAGAAGCAAATCGGCTAAAATGACTGGACCGAGATCCTTTGGTTTCCCATTATTAAGACATTTCTCGCCGCAGTAAAGAGAAAAAATTGAATTTTCCTCCTGGACTGGCTCTACTACCCAGCAATGTGTGCTTAGGGTTCATCGAGGAATATTAACTGCATCAGGGATATGATCCAATTGGCTATAAGGCAGCTTCAGGTGAGGATTTTGCTTACAGTCTCCGGCTTGTTGTGGTCTGCTCTCCCTGATACTGACTGAGATTAACTTCTGTGTTTCCTGCACAATCCCCCATGATTCCCCCCCCCCCCACTAACAATGTCACGCCACGGCATTCCAGAGTCACAGCTCTGCCAGTGGAGGTACTGATTTTACAGATGTTTATTGAAGAAATCAAACAGAAATCACGGTAAACTAACTGTTTTAAGGATACAATATAATTTTTAATGGTGAAAAGAAAATCCCTTTCTGTGCACATATCTTGGAAAATCTATTCCCAATTGTTATGTACTGTTTTGTAAAATGTAAACGAGAATAAACTCAAACTTCTCAATGAAAGGGGCAAAAACATTTTAGAAACATTTTTAACGTCATTGTGAACGATGCTCATTATTTTCAAACTCTTCTGATAATTTGCCATTTCTCTGCATGGTGCAGATTAATCAATCATAATTAGCCAGGCAGTCGGATCGAGTTAAAAATTGGCACAATCAGGGGTATTCAAGCAGATTCAGCCCTGCTGTGTGCTTTCTCTCTTTTTATTTTTTAATGTATGACAGAACAGCGATACATCAAGGATAGAGAAGCTGTAAAGCATCAACAATGTCTGCTTTTTGAATCATGTGCCCGATCTGGTCTTTTGACATGTTATTGACATTTTTGTGAAATTATTCCAAACGTCTTGTAGGTACAGCAGACCTTTGTTAGATGGCATCAGCTTTACACAAAACATCTTTTAATTCAGAGAGGTCTCTGATGGGGGAAGAAAAAAAATTAGTGATGAGATGAAACGAGTTGCAAGTCAATGGCTGAAAGATAAGCTTGTGCAGTAACAGCGAGATTGGGGACACAATGTTTTGCAGAGGAATGAGGATTCTGCTAAGCTGAGCAACTCTGACTGATGTATCTCTGATCATTAGAAGGGGTTTGGCAGAAGGAGAGATCTGGGCTAGACTGGAGGGTCAACCGATCCTTAAACGCGTGTACATGCATAACCGGATCCCAGCTCATGTTAATGTGCTCCCTTCTTCAGGGTTGAAGCTTTGGCTTTAACTTATTTGTAGAGACCATTAGGAGCAGATTCTCCTGTTACCCGGTAATAGGCAGGAATGGTATGTACTTCATTTTTCCTGCTAGGGGAATTTGAATTCATCTGAAAGGTTCCCACACATACGTAACCGCAGTGTGACAGCCAGCCAAGCCTCCAAAGTAATGAAGCACATGCATTATCATTACAAACTCGAAGAAAAGTCTTGTTTTCTGGAGACAGCTAGCTAAGATCTGAACCGACAGCCAGCCAGGTTACAAATATGACACAAAAAACCCCAAGATATTGATATTAGTGGGGCAAACCTGGTGTAGGATATGCAATAGTCTGGAATCTCCAGATTTAAACTGTATAATATTCCTCCTCAGTCACGTGTGGGATCACACAAACAGAATAGTTCCATGCTGACAGTTTCCGTCTGCTACATGTGTAAATTTGCATATAATTACTTTCAAGGCATTATCCTTCAAACAAGGACTGAAGGAAAAAGGAAAACGGCTGAATTTGTGTTTCATTATCTTCCTGACCCTAGTTTGTATTTGTTTATCATGAGATTTTTCTGACCATGCATGTTTACTCGCCGATGTTATCGCCAGTTTTGAATCGTCAGGGGACCAATGACATGTCTCATGGAACAGGGATACACCCAGGTGGCTCGGAGCGAGATGACATCGTGAAACGTAACAGGACGCAAACCTGTCCGGCTGGGATTCTTGCTGTTCCATCACGTAAACTTGCTCAAACAGAAGGGGAATTTTGCAAGATGAAACATAGATATTATTCCCAGCCTGCAAGATATGAGCACTTAAATGTGTGCCAAAGAAAAATAACAGTAAAAAAAAATGGTGCGTACATCGTTACAAAAGTTTTTAAGGTATTATAAACATTAGCTCACACTATGGTTAGTAACTGTTTTATTTAAGATTTTACTTAGCTGCAAGTGAATATCATTCTGAACTGCTACAAAAAGCTAAATGTTTTATATCATCAGCAGGGTGCATTAATCTTCTTGTTCAATAAATTCAAGTTCATGAAAATGACTACACAGCACAAGTCAGTAGCAATTACCCAGCCGCCTGCAAAACTCAATAAATGAAGTATTTATCGTGTCCTTACTGCATTACTGACACATACTGTAAACTGAAACTCACTTGACGCTAAAATGTTGCCATTCGTCTCATTTGCACAGACAGGCCATTCCTCTTTTGTCCTCCTGGCCAATGGAAACACAATCTATCACAGACCGCCTCTCCGGTGTCACCAAACAAGGGGTACCCATAATCATTCAGACAATATGGGTACAGCGTTCTTTAGACTGCACTCAGATAAGAGCTTGCTTTCCTAGAAAAACTGACCCGAGTCATACCTTGGCATCCAAGTCGTGACATTGACTATGTTACCTAGGAAACGCTACTCCCGCTAATGGCCTGGGGGTGCTAGCAGCGATAAGTCTGAAGAGCCCATTGTTTACAAACAGAGGTCAGGAAATAAGCAGATGAGACATCATTTATTTATTAACACAATATCTTCAAGCCAATCAACAAAGTCTGGAAATGGAATGTGCTTTTAGTCAACACTGCAGATCCTATCTGTTTGACTGGTACCAAACCATGGACAGAGACTCCAGTATACCGTGCATGCCATGCTCCAGCTTACCGCAGGAAGGCCCCTCGTCTGATTGGTCTGCGCAGTCGCTCCTCCCATCGCAGATTCGCTCCGGTGGGAGACAGATGAAGGTGTCGTTGGCACAGGGGTACTTGGGGGGCTTGCAGACGGACACCCCACAATCCTTCTCGTCCGATCGATCCTCGCAGTCCTGGTCGCCATCACATACCCAGTTCTTACTGATGCATTTGCCTGTGTGAGGGAGCAGGTGATGTTTATAAAGCCATTATATGATTGTTCTCCTACAATTCAAGCCAAAAATTAATTTTTTAAAAAAGGCAGTAAGCTTAGAAGGTTCTGTATATATACAGATGTGCCGTTGGATGTTATATGCAGGGGCAGGTTTGTTGGACCCCAAAATGCAACTTTCTGGCCAACAAGGGGCCCCATGCAAATATGTGGTTTGAGTGGTGTTAAACATTGCCACTGGTAGGTTTCTGTTTTATAGCATTCATGATAAAGGAGTGTGGTGAACATACGCACATCAAAAAGTACTAACTGCATTCATTGTGTTACAGTGCTCTTCTGAAACACCTTCACTAACAGTCATCGCGGAAACGTTCAACTATTTTTAGATAATGCTCTGACTGCTGCAGGTTTCAACAGTAAGATTTGGCTTTAAAATGCTCCGTGGGTACAGATGCCCTCCGTATCGCTTCCTGACAGCCCCGGCTTTCCGCGCTACCGCAGTGGAGGACCGGCGTACACACAGTGGTGCGATGCCATGACCGCTACGCTCGCCATTCGCCGTTGCCTGGGTGATACTGCACGTCGCACCACTGCCTGCCGCATACGGACCAATCGCGTTGAGGCCCTATTTTCGTCTCATTCGTATCTGTTTGCAGCGTACGCTCTACAAACTCTGCACGGTGCAAAACATAGAGGCAACTTCAATGTACAAATGTATTGTCAATATAGGCATATTACTGGATTTAGGAGAAATAGTGACAATTGTAGTGTCCACTTTGCCAGGCACTGAATCAAATGCATCATGAAGGTCAAGCTCACTTTTATTACATATGGCAATACAGGTGCCATAAAATTAGTCTTGTGACCTTTCAACATAATCATCTGCATAATAATCTTGAACTGACTTTGAACTGACAGCAAGGCGGCATGTTACCTACCCAAACACAGATAACACATGTAGACTAGGTCTTACAGTTTAGGCTGCCAATTTTGTTTTATGGATTAATACTAATACTAATACTAATACTAATAATAATAAGAGAAAAAAAGCAACCAGACATCCTATCAAAAACAAAAGCGGTGCTATGGAGCCCTAATAAATCAACCCTCCAGAAACCCATATACAGACGCTCCTCTACTTACGAACTTTCAACTTACGAACTTTCAGACATACGAACGAAGAGAACTGTAAGTCCAAATTGTGTTCATTGGGCTCCCTTTTCCTGTCCGCAACATCAATCTTTTTTTTTCTGCGTGCCTATTCTGGGTAGTACGACTTCTGGCCGCTACTCCCGCCGCACAGCAGCATAGTGTGCATACTCCCAGAATCCTAGTTCTTTGTGTTTGCGTATACCCTTAAAATGATGTTGAATAACGAACATTTCAAGTTACGAACGGCCGTTCGGAAAGTATCTCATTCGTAAGTAGAGGAGTGTCTGTATTTATTTCCCATACCTGCAGATCCAGTGTAGGATTGTAGTGTACTTACAGTCAACATCTCATTTCACATTTAATTTAGCTTTCATGGATGAATATTATTATACTATCTATCGATCGAGCAATTGATCTTGAACGATCAGTCAATGTCAATGTTATCAGAACTGCAAGGTCACACATAAAAAAAAAGTTTTATTTTTCTAAATCTAGGCCTGCAGGGTTACAAATCTTTCAAATTGTTCTGAAACCGGCTCATTCAATTAGAATTTAATCCGAAGCAAATGATCTAAGCATAAAAATTCAGAGGAGAGAGTTATTCCCAGAACTCCCAGAGCTCCCTCTGCAGCCATGGGTAACACATTCACTTTATTTGAGGACAAAGAAAACAAAGACATGGGGTCTGGAGCATCTTAACCTCACCGTTCAAAGTCACTCCAGTACGAATAGGTCATTTTCTTTTTGTGAATACAAATCAATTCCAGAAAAATCTAGGCAGGACAACCCACCTACTACTCTTGGGCCATTTTAAATGGAACGCGCTGAAGGAATTTTGTACATTACCACACCTGAGGCTCTGCGGTACGTTTGGCATTTCCAAAACGACTAAACAGAAAAAAGTGTTGTGCAGCATGAAGTGTCTGTAATTAGCAAGCAAATATATGGTGGGGGAGGGGTCTTTTTACAAATAAAGGGGGGGGGGGGGGGGG
>JAODJW010000035.1:3403331-3427182 GCA_026777045.1 Hyperopisus bebe | reverse complement strand
TGTGTGTGTGTGTGTGTGTGTGTGTGTGTGTGTGTGTGTGTGTGTGTGTGTGTGTGTGTGTGTGTGTGTGTGTCACAAAACAAATTATTACAGTGTGGGTGGCACAGTGGCTCAGAACTCTGGTGTAACACCTCCAGCTCAGAGGTTCGAATCCCATCTGTATATATATATCATGAGGACCAAATGTCCCCACATTGTGACAAAAACCATTTTCTAAAACTCAATTTTCTAAAAGTCTGTGACTACAATCAAACAACTAAACCCCTACCCCTAACCTTTTTAAGGTCATCATAGGTGGCATTAGGGTTTTTCCCATAGAAATAAATGGATGGTCCCCACAATGATGTGAATACAAACGTGCGTGTGTGTCTGGTTTTTGTATGTTTTTCACATGTCACACTGGTGTCCTCCTGCAGTCCCTCACATATGCAGTTAGACTACATTTATTTACTTCACAGAAGATTTTAGCCAAAGCAACATACATATTTGAGAAAGCAAGGTAAGTCAGTCCCTGGAACGACTTGTTAAGGGCCTTGCTCAAGGTCCCAGTGGTAAAATCAGTCTGCCAAACCTAGGATTTAAACCAGTGACCTTCTGATGATAGACACAGAGTATCCTAATCTGCAGAGCTGGGTGTTTCTGAATTGCCCATTGAGTACAACTGTCTGCAGATGCTGAGAGAGGCTCCTGTGAGCCTGATCAGGATAAGTGATTAGAGGATGGATGGATTATCACCATGTACAGTGTGCTTCCGGCTAACCTATGAGCTCTATTTCACAGTGAAACAGAGGGCACTCTGTATCAACTTCCACTTGATTGGCACTACTGACGGATAGTTACCGGCACATGTGGAGTTGGACTCGTCCTCTCCACCCCCGCAATCGTTGGTCCCATCGCACAGCCACCTCTTGGGGATGCAGCGGTTGTTCAAGCACCTAAACTGGTCAGGGGGGCAACTGCGGTTATCTGCATGGGGCGAGAGACACAATGTTGTCATTGCTTTTCTATACATATACAGGGACACAACACAAAACTTACTAGACCCTATACTTACTAGGGGTGTAACGGTACACCGTATATTATTGAACCGTTCGGTACGACTCCTACATCAATACGCACTGAACCATGGTATTACGATGTGTCTGGCATTTTCCTAAATGTACTGGTGCAAATATAAGACGGTGTTTTTCCCAAAAAAACACAAAACCTGGGGTCATCTTATTTTCGAGGGGTAGAATTTAAATGTTATTATACAACAGCAGATGGCATAAATTACTTGCCTCCTGGCTAAAGGTAGCCGCATACTTCAAACATAATCGACATTGTTTCAACAATACGACATCATATAAGCAGTGATCCCGCAGACTGTCGACAATTGGTTTACATTTAGCTGACATAATCCCACCCACTGTCAACAACTGGCTGACATAATGAGAGGCCGTAGGGTTGGTCAGCAGCCAGCATGTTTTATATCGCATTGCACTTATCTTTAAATGGTGTAAATTAATGTGTAGTTGTGTATTTATGTTAATTGTAAATGTTGTTTATAGTGTAATATTTGCAGTGTGTTTCATTAGTGTGGGGACTGTGTGTGGCTTAGTGTGCTAAGCCTCTGTGCCTGTAACCAGGATGTCACCCCTTTGAGCCCAGTCTCAGCACATCCTTGGCTGCTTGAGCAAGGCCCTTAACCCCCAGCTCCATGGGCGGGGCTATGGGTGGCTGCCCTTCGCGACCAGCTTGCTCCAACTTATAGAGAGCGAGTTGGGGGAGACATGAAAGAGAATTTCCCTGCGGGGATCAATAAAGCATCTAAAAAAAAAGAAGTGCTATGTAAAATGATGGCTTCCTTTTCTGTGCCGCTACCAGAGGTATAAATTCCAGAGAATAAAAGTCCAGACCATGATTTTGTTTCAAGCAACCAGTTAAGAGTCACAGTCAATGAGTACTCAACTACTTGGTTGAAACAAAATCTTGGTCTGGATTTGAACTCTTTGGACCTTTATGAAAATGACTTGATCACTTGCCACAATGGGTTTTTTTGCCCCCTTTATGTGGGTCTGCTGCATCAGAAACATTCTGCACTCTCTTGGGTTGTGGAGTTTGTAACATTGATTATCTACCTACACTTAATGTGCTCCGATGGCCTGTGGTTATTTTTTTACAGTGATATCCTTAACTTTGGTTATGTTTTTGTCAATTAAAATTATTTTTCTTTATAAAGATGAGATCAGTAGCAGTCGCCTTGCTTCAGAGAGTGTTGACATGCTTATCTTCTTACAAAGAACCTCACCATAAAGAAATAAGTATCTCATTAGGGTACCAACTTGTTTTTGCACTTTGCAGTTATTTTTACATTTAATATTGTCTATACAAGTATGTACCCTGTTTATGTAACTTGTCAAAGCTTAGAGAATGCCTAACACAGAATGCTTAGGCAGGTAGCTTACTTGATGTTACACTTTACTGGTTTTTATTTAATATTGCCTGTATAAGCACTGCACATACTATTTAATAGACAATTTGTCTAATATAATAGACAAAGCACGTACAGGTTATCAAAGTTAAAGAACACTTTAATTTAAATGTTATCTCCTTGATTTCAGACAGTAGAGACATAAATTTGGCCAAGTTAGTCATGCTACCATTTTGCTGAATGGAGAGTTGTTATATGGAAAAATAAAAATTCATTGTTTAATTAAAGTTTGATGTGTTTTTGTTTTCTTCTTTTAAGATAAAGATAATGAAACTACCGTTATCGGGGTCCAAAAACCGTGACATATACTGAACTGTTGGAAAACTGCTACACCTCTAGTACTTACAGATCACTGCTGCTTTTCTATACATAGATGGGGACATGACACAAAACTGCGCTTAAGGATACAAATACAAATGAACCACGCAAGGATTTGCTTTATTTAGCTACGTGGCTGGTTTAGCGGAGTTACGCAGACACGCACAGCACACATGGGCGTCCTCATCGCTGCCGTCCAAGCAGTCATCGTCCCCGTCACATTTCCATGATGCCTGAATGCAGCGGTGGTTGCGGCACTGGAACTCGCCACTGCCGCAGCGCTCCGGCTCCCCCGTCACACCTTCGGGAGAGATCCACACCCATGGACATTAACGCAGAGCCCCACGTTTCCCACAATGCCCCGGGAGTAAACAGAAACACTGTTTCACGATGGAGGATACCATGGAGAGAGGCTTACTTGAACAGGTGAAGTTGTTCTTCGTCAGATGCTGGTTGTCGGCACATGCACAGACGCGCCCCCCTGGAATAGGTAGACACAGGGTGCTGCAGCCCCCGTAGTTTATCCGACATTCACCGTCGGCCCCTGTGGGATGCAAAGGCATGAAGCGAACCTTTCAACTTGACCAGGAATGCCTCACTGGCCCTGGAAGTAGGTTCCCCAAGCGGTGAGAATACCCAATGAAACGTTCAGCCTTCAAGTAACAATAAAAGCATTTGTTTAAGTGACATCTTTATCTAAAACCAATTTCCTGTCCTGTATAAGACCGCGAGGAATTGTATCACAGATTCTAGCATTCACTTTTGAATTATGGGGAATATTTTTGAGGTTGGATTTGACATTTTCCTCCCTGGATTAATAATTTGTCTTACTGTCAGAGGTAAACACAAACACAGCAATGACAGAGTGATTCCTTCTTCCCTCATGGGGCAGCTGCCAATTGTTGAGTATGGAGAAGATTGTGTAGTTGAAGATTCTGTAAGCATGCAGTGCCTGAACCAATGAGATAAAGACCTTGATTTAGTAAGAGCCAATGTGTAATACACACAAAGAGGCCCAATCAATCTCTTTTGTGGTACGAAGTTTGGGGCTATTGCTAACTGCACGTTCACGACAAGCCAAGAGTTTAGTAAAAGTCCAAGATGGCTTTTCCACTCATAATTTACTTTGAACCTGATGTGCTGAAGTGGAACACTACAAGTGTATATGTTATGTCCACATTTTGCTGAAAAACTGCAATTACCTTTTAAGTCATAGTTTGAAAACATTCCCCGATGTTAATTTCATACTTTACCTAAGCAGAATATTGTCTTATTTACATGATTTCCTTTACTGTGGATCATCTGACTGATGAAGGTGTCTGTCTTTGTATAAGTCTGATGTAGACCATGGACCGCACAGAAATGCAGAAGTAGGAAGAATCATCCCTGTACTACAGTGTTCAACTTCTGCAAGTGGAATCAGCGGCTGCCCATCACTGGACAAGAATAACACAAGAAGCAATGCGTGAGTGCTGTTTTTTCGACTCCTGCAGGCATGCAGCACGTAGGAGCTGCGGGATGCAGGCTAATGATGCGTAAAGTCGCCGGCTCCGCCGTCGCGGCTCCCCGTGTCCCGCTGGGTGAGGCGGCCCCACCGCTGGGCTCTGATAGGTGCTTTTGCGCCTCAGTGACTGTAATCACCCCCAGCGGCCCCTCCCCTCCCCTCACTGCATTCTTGCTCTAGACATCAAGGGAGTCAGGAAGAATAAACACATCCTCATAGCCGCTTATGAGATTACAGACAACAGCCTTCATTTCCTGCTGTTGCCCCACCTGCAAGGTCACGACCCCGGGCACCTGACTCCATGTTTCCACATTTAAATAGAAATTGCTCCATAACGATAAATCAATCATGCCGATAAATGCACTATAACACAGTATAATTACACAATCCTGCATTATTCAACATATATACAGAAAATACTAATCACGGGCCACATTCTTGCATGTTCATATAAATGCGTGTCACCCATTAAGAGCATGGCACGCTTTAAGCTTTTTAATATCAGTGATTGTGATCACCATCTCATATTTTTGACTATTTATAAATCAACAAAGCCCTTTAATTATCCCTGAGTGGAAATCACCCTGTGCTGGGATTACTGGAGTAATTCAGGTTTTCAAATTTATTCAAAAGCACTGATAATTAAGTGTGATGGCTCATATTTCATTTAATAAATATACTTCTAATGCAGATTCCCAACAAACTATGCCTGCCCATCAACCCCTGGCCTTGTGCATGGAGTGTAATTACATGTTTAAATGAATTAATTTACAATAAAATTCCCTGTTGATTCATTTACTTATTCATAATAAAAGATGGGGTTTAATATGAGGAATTGTTATGTATAAGCATTTTCCTTCTAAATTCAAGACATTCCTAGACATAACGTTTTTCCTAGTGTTTATTTTCTCCTGGAAATGTGCAGCATTTCAAAGCTTTACATCTCCTTGGGTTTTACACTGACAGATGTCAAGTGAAATAATCTGCTCACAGTCTGAACGGATAAGGTTAAAATTTGCATTTGGCACCTCGGTTGCGGGAAACACACTGTGGACCTGTAAGAAGTGCTAATTAAAGTTCAAAGCAGCGGTTACCAGCACATGCGGCTCTTTCATAACTCAGATACCGGTTAGCATTTGGATTGAAAGAGAAAAGCTAAACAGGAAGGTAACGGCCAGGCCCCGCCCATGTTCCTGCGGTCAAAAGTCAGATTTGCGCAACATGCGGCGACCATTCACCTTGCTGACTCTGAGCGTCGTAAACCCGGAGTGCGAAGAGCGGGGGCCTCTCGCTCCTCAGGAGTGTAATGTTCCCTGATGTAAGATCCAGCCGGAAAATGGAGCCGTTCATGTAATCGGTCCAGAAGACGTGTGTCCGGTAATGGGAAATCCCAAATGGGTGCTTTAATTCTTTTCCGCTGTACACAACCTGAACAGGAAATATATTCAGCTAAAGACATAAAACGACTGCAGTTCTAAACAGTGACTAATACATATATATGTGTGTGTGTGTGTCTGTGTGTGTGTGTGTTGGGCGGGGGGGGGGTATTACGTATATATCATGTTTGTCATACGGTTTTGATGCCGCCCTCCCGAGACATCATTTGCAGCTGATGTTTTCTAACACTCTGGTGCTCATTTCGCTGCCTTCCGATTCTCATCATGACACGACACCAAAACAGCCCTCGGCATTCACCTTCCGACCTGTCCCGTTGAGAAACATCCTCTCGATGTGGTCAAAGTAGGCGTCGCACCAGTACATGGTGCCGGTTCCATGGTCCAGGGAGAGGCCGTTGGGCCACAGCATGTTGGACGCGACAAAGACCTGCCGGGACGACCCGTCCATCCAGGCCCGCTCGATCCTGCCGATGCTGTCATTCACCTCATCCTCCTCCCAGTCTGTCCAGTACATCCAGCTAGATAGATAGATAGATAGATAGATAGACAGACAGACAGACAGACAGACAGACAGAGATTATTAATCCCGAAGAAACTGCAGGTGTACATGGCACAATACACACAGATTTAGAAAGTAAACACATTTACACACACATTCAGAAAGTAAGGATTTCTGCAGAAATAAACTGTAGCAATAAAGTATAAATGACAATGACCAGTGACAATGCAAAGAATTCTCTAAACCAGAAATGCAGGCAGAAAACACTAACTGGGAACTGCAGGGGGCACCATTAAAGCCAAACAGTCCATGAACCCCCAGGGGGCCCAAACCTACAGAGCACAGTGCTTCCTGGCACAGGTGTGCGACAACATGACAAGACCACAGGATACTGTTTTGATTTGAGTCACAACCTTGGCCCTTGGATGGCGAAGTCTCTGTTTTTTGTTTTCCCACTCGCCTCATCAAGGAGTGAAGCCCCGCGACAGGTTCCGAGCATGAAATCGAAGATGACGGGACAAATCAAGCACTCTCGTGCTCATGGAGTCTCACTGACCCCATGAATAATGCAAAGCACAGGACACTACTCACTGGCAGCACCTTCTGCTAAAGGCAGCCCGGCTTCTGAGCTCAACAGACAGGATCAAAGTGGTACGTTATAAGTGTTAATCCGGACGAGACAGGAAGTGACACGCAGAGAGGAACAGATGGAGAAAGAAACAAACAAATGGAGAAACAAAGAAAGTTTGAAAAACACCACAATAATACAGCCCGAGAATCGCATCAACTAAATATCAACAGGCACTACATTGCAATGACAAGCTAAAGGGCTCATTTTCCATCTGAACCATTTGCTGCAGAAAAGCACAAAGAACCTAAATATGGGCTACCCTCCGATTTCTCGACTGCAAAGATAAAATTAAACTCCAGCATGTCTGTAAACCCCACTAGCGTGCCCCTGCGTGATCGCATGTATCTCTTCGTGGCAGAAATGTAAAACCAGATGCAGCTATTTTCAAGCTCCATAAATTCCAGATAAGCAAGCCTCCAAGGAGTGGAGCATTCGCAGTGAGGTGGGTGTTTTAATACACTGATATGATGCATGTACACTGTGAGTTTTAACACATGTGCCTTTTAATCAAGTCACACTGGACTTAAATTAAAATAAAAGGTCTGAATATAAACAAGTTTATGCATGGAAACAGAACTAACATGACAGACTATTTACAATTATCATTATTTATTTCCTTTTGGGGTCCTTCATTTGCTGCATTGTTCTCCGGAGTACATCTTAAGCATTACTTAAAGGAAGTACATTATGCAAAAGAACTATGATTAATAATAACTGGTTTGAGAATTGGACTATTGTATCTTTGGCATGAAACAGGAAGTGGCTGGAACAATAGTTATTCCTCTGAATATTTTTGTGAGTTTATTTGACTCATTCTCCCATCACGCTGTTAATCTCAGCTTCTCTCTTTCCTGTTGTAAATTGCACGGCAGCAGTAACGTGGCACTAGTAAATCTCAGAACTGTCTTCTCAGGAAAAATAATCCAACACAAAAAGCACTTATTAGCATACTAAATACTAGATACTAGCATACCACATACTAGCATATTATTACATACTGAATGCATTATTACATGAAATAAGAACGACACAAACACATTAATGAAGCAATATAAACCAAACACCTTGTTGCATAAACAACAGCCAAGTTATTTAAATGAGGTATTTATTTTAGAAGAATGACTGTATGACATTTACTGTCTGTCCATATTACTTTCTATAGCGATCATTAGAACCAGAACCAATTATATAACTAAATGAATTTGTAGGTCTCTTATTTCCACCTGATGTTCTGCTGTGTGTCCAGTGGTTTTGGGGTATTATCCTCTCTATGTTCAAAACCATTTTTGCTATTGTCAGCAAAGCACGGGCATCTTGCAGTCCTGTGTGTGACACATGCAGGAGGTCATGTGATAGACCATCTACATGCAGCACATTTTATTTCCCTCACTGAGATGCTGCAAAAGATGCAGGTCAATAAAAAAACAGTCTAGAGATAATAACTTTGTTTACAGTGCATCCTGAGCAAACTCATAAAAGTAGCTTCATGATCAAATTGTTTTTTTTAAGGTAACTTCTTGGAGCCAAAATGACAGTGACGGGGGAAAAAAAATGAAAGGGAATTACACCGTTCCCGCCGGACGGCGTTCCCATGCATTCGTGCATCGCTTCCCGTCAAGGTGATAATGAGATTGGGCTGGAGCCACGGAGGCCACCTCGACAGCAGCAAAGCCAATCGCTCGCAGCCCCTAACTCGGGAAGGCTGAGGAACAGGAGCAGGACTTCTGCATGTGCATGAGGCACGGGGTGTTTTACACTGGAAGGAAGGGGAAACCAGGCAGGAAATCAATGTACTGTAAAAACAAAGTCTTGGTTGAAATCCTTTTCATTAATCATGTCTGTGACATGCTGCTGTACTCTTTTTGTTTGTCAATGGATGGTTACTTGTGTCCTGCAGCTGCAGTAAGCTAACATCCAATATATCTGCAAAAATATGCCAAAAGACTCTATTCCAGCACGCACACTGTATTTCCATTTTGCGCTAACCAATCAAATAATATGCACTTACATTTTTAAGAAAATATTTTAGCAGTTCTCTTTCTTTAAGTATATATTTATATTATCCTAATCCTTTTAATTAGGATATATCCATCCATCTTTAAAATGACTTATATCCACCGCAGAGTCATAGAAGGGCCTGGAGGCAATCTGAGGCAGTGCGGGGAGAAAGGCAGGGGACACCCTGGACGAGATGCCAGTCCATCACAGGGCACAGGACACCCGGGATGGAATGCCAGTCAATTGGAAGGAATAGACACACATTTTAGAAACGCTTAACTGCCAGTCCTTGTAGAAACCCAGAGGGAACCCAGAGGGAAGAACATGCAAACTCATACACAGAGCAGGGGATGGGATTCGAACCTCTAATCCTGGAGGTATGAGGCAACAGTGCTGAGTCACTGTGCTATGAGTCCTCAGGATACCATGTGCTAAACTGCCAGCTCTGCCTTTGTGGAGCTTTTCCAGTGAGCACTTGGATAATGGTGACCTTCACTGAAGCCCCTTATTTCACTGCTTGTAAGCTATTGTGTGCCTCCATTTGCTGATCTTCATTACCATATGCTCACTCAATAGATTTCCCAGCTCGCTATTTTTCTGGCTTTTACAGTTAGTACAAAAGATTATTTTATTGAGCAAAACAAAGAAAGTCTGCCTTAAAATTAGAACACAAGTCCAATGTTGTTTTCTCCCTCATGTTTAAAGTTCTGTCCTCAAGGGATTTTAAGAAAAGATGTTTGTGTTTCATGTCATTTAAAGTGGTCAGATCATGGTATGTGACACAGAGACCCAGACGTACATATCATATATAAGATTTATATGGTGGGCTTGCAAAAGTCTGAGAGTAACTGAAGCAGATTATGAGAGACTAATAAAATGTGCTTTCAAAAGCCACCAGTGAGAACTGTGACATGTATCTCCAGATGTTCGCTGCACTTTCATCTGAGAAAATGCATGTGTGTGGATTACTGTAAACACATGAATCCAGTGTTTTGGTGCAAGCTTTGGTTACTGTGATTCATCCTTGGGTGGAATACACCATATCTAAAAGGTTTAAAGCAAAACTTAGGCCTCTGTGATAGAATAACTTCACAGTGAATGCAAATAAATCAAATTTAGATAAACACTGCATAAAAGTAACCATTCCATCCACCGATCTATTATTATGACTGCTTACGCTTAAGATGTAGTACAGGAGCAGAAGCTCAGTGTAGACCCACAGCAAACACACACACGCACATACGCACAAGCAGGGACACACACACACACACACACACACACACAAGAAGGATACAGCATACAAACCTTCAGTATATGAAAGAATATGTACATCAGCTTACCTAAGGACAGCCTCCAACTGCCACATGCACACATACACACTGAACATACATCTATCATGAGTATGTGTACACTGTCACCATCACCAACACATTCACTGCTTTACAGTGGTACTCAAGGCCAATAAAACTGCACTGTAACAGGGACACTGGGGACACGACATGACAGATCCTTGGTGTAAGTATTGACTGAAAGGCTGTTGATACTGGTCCTGCATGAGACTTTCAAGGTAGTCCTTAAAAGTTCCACACAACACTTATAAACACACCTCCAGTTCTCCAGCATAGACAAGAAGTTTGGGAGTCATATCCACTTCATTTAAATGCATTTTCATCTGCCTTGGTAATGCAATTGTTATTTACATCTCAGTTAATAAGCAGATGCTTTTATCGAAAGCAACACACAACTGAGAGAGCAGGATCAGCCAGTCCCTGAGGAAATTTGGGGTAATGGGTCTCGCTCACGGGCCCAACGGTAACATCACTCTGCGAACCCTGGGAGTTGAACCAGCAACCTTCTGATCACAGACACTGGGAGCCCTAACCAACTGCCAGACCACGCCACCATGACTTCAAAGTAGGAGGGAAATTCTCTTTCTTATAGTATATCTGTAAAAATACTACAAAGGAGGTATCACACTGGTAAGCCTTATTCGGGAAACAAACACAGATGACACCGGCAAGCAGGGGGAGTCAGATTGGCTACCAGGGTCCAGTAAACAATTAGACAACAAGTAAAATAAATACATGATAGGCTCACCCATTGAGGGGGTCCACCACAATGGCTCGGGGATGGGACATATCTCCTGACAGAAGGGTTTTCCTGGTCTCAGAGGCATTCTCCAATCTGGCAACGCAGATAGTTTTCCTATATCCGTCATTTGTCCAGTATAAGTTGTTTGCTATCCAATCCACGGAGATCCCTTCGACGTTATCCAGGTCTATGGAGCAGGAACGAATAACATTCAGAACGTTGCTGTTATCCTCCCTGAGACACAAGCTCTGCAGGATTATCTGTTAGTGTCTCTCCCTTCCCCTGTTTCTTATACTTTAGGGCTGAAGGCTTTTTTTCTGTAGGAGATTCATCATTTGTACGGATGAAAAACAAAGAACATGTAAATGCAGCAGCACACAAATCTGTTTGGGCAGCAGAGGTTGACCCATTTGAGGAAATTCACTTCACCTGACAAGATAAAGTGGTCTGATTCACAAGCATCCCAAAGCCGGTAAGAAAAATGTATGAAATACCCACACCTTAAAAAAACAGAGACGTTTAAAGCTACTGTACATTTGATGAGGTTGTCTCTTTCACGCTACTGCAAACAAGGCGGGGGATGGGAGCTAAAGTGCATTAAGGGCTGGGCATACAACTCACCGTCTTTGAGGATGGTCTCCCGCCCAGTCCCATCGATTTTCTGTCGGCCGATTAAAAAGCTAGTTGTGTCAGCAAAATAAATGTAGCTCGTCTCGGCGTGGAAGTCGAGGGCCCTGGGGCTGACAAGGTCCTCAATGGGCACCATGCGCTCGTCGCCGTACTCGCCGGCACGGACGTCCAGGCCGCGGACGATTCCCGGTCGGCCTTTCCCGTAGAACAGAAACAGCTCGTTCTTCGGTCCTGTGGCAGTGAGATCAGGCATGGTAAACAAACCACCGGCGACTAATCTTCCTCGCCCTGTATACTGTCAGCACTTAATTAATCGACGTAATTAGCCCCTTTTTTCCAGCAATGAAATTTAAACCCTTTGGAAATCAAAATGTATCTAAGGCGAGCGGACTAAGCTAATTGCATTACCTCAATTAAAACAAGAATTAGTTCCGCTGATTAGGTCTTATCAAATCAATCACGCCTTTGTTCGAAACAAGCCTCCCTTGGGGTGGGGTGGGGGGGGTGTTGTAGTCCGCACAAAATGGGCATTTATTATGCTGCGGACATTTAATTTTACAATTCATTAGGAACTGGCGGAGATGTTGTTTGTATTGACTGGAACATTGATTGCTGTGGATGGTAATGGCCTCTCGATGCATCCCCAGGGGGGAGAGAGAAAGAGAGAGATAGAGAGACACTGAGAGAGAGAGAGAGAGAGAGAGAGAGAGAGAGAGAGAGAAAGGAGGGGAGTTCTGGCTCAGGAAAAGATGCTCTTAGTGAGAGTCCAAGAGAGAGCCACACCCCAGAGGCAGTTTGTGGTCCCAGATGCAATTTCTGGCCAACAGTGTACAACACTGCAGTTTCTACTACAGCTATGCAGTTCTAGATGTTGAGTCACATTATTTGAGTTTTTTTTTTTTTAGAATTGTAGAAAATGTTCTAGAAGGTTGATATACTTATATGACTGTCTCTGGCTCTCCTTCAGCCTGGCCAAACTAGCCTGTAACTCCAACCCTGTTAGTAATGTGACCCCTGTCACATACTGACATCTGCATCATCTTTATTGATGAAATGAACTAACGAGTCCGCAGATCAAAACTATACCAAGACGTTAATGAATTATGTCTGTTGTAGGTCAATAAGATGAAATTCTAAGATGACATAATGTCAGAATGAGATCTTTACCCCCACAACAGAAGGACAAGCCAGCCTGTATCTCTGTGAGTCATTTAATATTCCTGCTTGTCAATGAATCATCCCTGTTTCAGTTTTAGTGTATTACATTTCCAGGCTCGGATGCAGGGGGCTAATATTTATCAGAATCGCCATGACAGCTTGTTCTGAAGATATTCTGCTATCGTGTTTCTACACATCAATAGCTAATATTTCCTAGCCTGGGAAGCAAGTATCATGCAGATATACGCTTACGCTGCCGCCACCGGCGGGATGTTTGCAGCTAGAGCTAGAGGCCACAACGCTGTAACTCACGGCTGCAGGACACGCCGTCACTCGCCAGGACGAAACCGGCCCGGCACCGACAGGACCGCACTTTGTAGCTGCCGCCAAGCAGGCAGATGTGGCCGCAGCCCCCCGCCCTCCCGTGGGCGTCGGCCTCACAGGCATGGCTCCACACTGCAAAGACGGGGAAATCAGTGCTGGGCCAAAGCTGGCGCATCACGCTTCAGGCTGCTCGCTGGGATAACGTTCAACGACATATACAGAACACTGAATAATGTCTGCATTCCAGACATTATCCCACGCATTCCAGACATTATCCCACGCATTCCAGACATTACTCAGCAAATGCTTTTATCCAAAATGATGCACAATTAAGAAAGCAGGGCGTAAGCAGTGTTAAGCTGCACGCTCAGGGGTCCAGTGGTGAAACCACTCTACTGACCAGGGGATTTGAACCAGCAACCTTCTGATCACATGCATACCACCCCACACACCCATTCACCAGACTGCTCCTTCACACTCCCTACCAACTTTACCTGTTGGCTGGGCCAGTTTGTGGTAAACACGTATCCATCTTGAATTCTCCATGCTACTTAATGTCCTCTTGTCTGACCCGTTAAACCGATTAATCTGGAGGATGTCCACTTTGTCTCCCTCGCCTGGGTCAGAACTTGTGGCGAACAGATAATCTTCGAAAACCGTTAATCCATGCACGTATGACACCTGAAAGGGAGAGACTTGAAGTGAATAAGCAGACTGGGACGCATTTGCCACATCTCGAGTCAGTCCTGTGTAAACTGATTCACAAAATGGGCTTCATTCACATAAGTCTGTGTAGTGAAATGAATGAATGAACTAACTTTCACATAAGACACATACACATATGAGAGTGAAACTTGGCATCTGAGCATAGGGTTAGTAGTAGATGTGATTATTCTGCTGAGCACAGAATGTGCACCAGCGACCTTCTGACCTCTGGCTCAAAGACCAAACCCACTGTGCCACACAGAGCCCCCAAAGAGTGTATGCAGGACCAAGCAGAAATGTAAAAATCGAAATGCCCCGAAACACAACAAGACGCCATCAGATTCAGTAAACATTCCTCAGCTGGCACAGTACATGAACATTAATTTTCCTTGGACACAATTGCATTCCAGAGTGGGGGTCATACTGGGCTGCATTCATCAATTCCAATCCAAATCAGAAAATGGAACTGAAGTTGGAATTTAAATTTTCCTGAAATTCAAGATTAATTCCAATTGTGCTCCCCATAATTTTTTTTCCAGCCCCAACCCTGTTGCATTCCACTCCGACTTAATCTGCCTTTTATGAATGTGGCGAAGAATGAAGGAGCTGAAATATACACACGATACAGCTAAGGAGAAGCAGAACATAAACAAAAGGGGACAGACAGGAGTGGGTATTAGCCTCAAAAAGGCCAATATGAGTGGAGTAAGGAACTGTTATGGCTAACGGAGCTAGCGCTCATGCATGTGTCGCAAATATCACAGAGGTGCTAGATATCCCAGCTAAAAAACAGCATCCTGGATTCTGCTTCAAATCTGACACAGCTACGTAATAAACGCTCTGGAGGTACATGAGATCCATCCCACAGGTCATGTGAACAAATAACGCTCATGTACATGGATGTAATAAACAGTGAACTTTTCCGAGCTAAGCTCAAAGCCTGGGCAAGCATTAGGCATAATTGCAGAGTGACAATGTATGCATGTGACCAGCTTTCAGGCAGCTTGCAGGACATGTCTCGCAATTATCTGCTCGAAACGTACTGAGACCTCTCTTTCAATAATTTACCAGTAATATAAGAGCAGACAATGAGTGATACACAAAAACAGACAATTACTGTGCTTTATGGATAATTACAGCATAAAATCATACTACTCTCACTGCTGGGGTCTGAGGACCACTTAAGACGAGGCTGGTCTGTTGGTATATATGTATTGTATTAGTCATATTAATGTGATCTGACAAAGGTTTTCACTGGGGTCACACATTTTGTGTTGGTTTTGGTTCAGGCAAAGGTATCCAGAAGTGGAGTGATATTTTATTTGGCATTTCATGCTCCTTTTCCCTGAACAGCAAATTCACTGAGTAGCCGCTTAAAGTCCTGTTAATGGCCTGGGTATTTTCTTAAATATTTTTCCTCAAAAGAATTCTTCAGGAACATTAAAGTGATGTGTAAAGTGTCTCAATGAAGTTGTATTAAGATTCTAATGGCATGTTGAATGGGCACACAGGCATTGTACATGTGTACGTGTCACACACTCATTGTACATGTGTACGTGTCACACACTCATTGTACATGTGTACATGTCACGGAAATACAAAAATAAAACACTGTTAGACATCAGGTCCACATTACACTGGGGCATATCGAGCTCATGTAAAATACATTGATTGACAGACAGGTAGACAGACAGGTAGGTACCTTGCATGCAGTTCATCGCATGGATGATAAGAACAACAATGCCCTCATTGTGTCACACGGCAGGAAGCAGCGGTACATACTCACCGAGCTGCCCCGTATGATGCTCTGCCGGTTCCTGCCATAGTAGTCCACCACTTCGATGTAATCCAGGTAGGCGTCTGCCCAGTACACCAGCTTTTTTACCAAATCTAGGGCCACAGCGCTGGGCAGCTCTACTTTGTGCTCCACAATCCGGGTCCTGTTAGTGCCGTCCATGTTGCTGCGCTCCACTTTCCCCTGAGAGCCGTAGTCAGTGAAGAAGAGCTTCCTGACAGGTGTAAAGGGAGGAAAAATGTGCAGATGAGTAGATGTATCCTACTGTGTGAGTTAGGTAGTGCTGCCGGTCTCGAGACCAATTTTTTGTGGTCTCGGTCTTGTCTTGGTCTCAGATATAGCGGTCTCGATGGGATGGGGAAAAAAAGAGAAAACAGCACATCCTCACAGAACAGTATCATTATTTATTATGCACCTCAATTCAAATGCAACCAGTCAGATGCATCTATTTTAAAAACGTTACATTGTATACATTTTCTCAATGGACACTGCCAGTGCTTCACAGTCCACAGACATCATACACATCGCATCATAGTGAAGTCGGCAAAGAAATGTCCAAAAATGTCCGCGAAGTCTACAGCATAGTTATAATTCAAACAAATTAGGTATTTTACATTCATTAGAAAGCACGGTCTTGGAGGTGCAAGTCAATCTGGAGGCTCATTCTCTTCAATTCAAAGCAAAGGAATCTAGCCCTAGTCTGTTTTCGGTCTTGGTCTTGGTCTTGTCTTAGTGTGTCTTGGTCTTGGTCTTGGTACCCTCAAGTCTCGGCAGTGTCTTGGTCTTGATACCCTCCGATCTCGGCAATGTCTTGGTCTTGGTTTAGGCGGTCTTGACTACAACACTAGAGTTAAGTACTTGTAGTTGAAGTACATGTTGGTCTGATGTTCAATGACAGGCCTGTTAGAACACTGAGTGACATAATCAATGAATCAATCAATGTTCCCCTGATTTTTTTTTGGAGTGATTTTAAAATACAAATGACGACCACACATTCTAAAGTTTTTAAGACTATTTCTTTGCATGTGTCAGACATGAATAATTAATTGAGTTAATCTATGAAATATGTTGGCTTTTTGTGTGTTTGTAAGAAGCATGACTTGTTTAAATGGTTTCCTTCCATTTAGCTCGCACTATATTACAAGGCACGGTCCAGTCCTCTTCATTAGAAGCATCTGTCTGGCAGGAAACATAACATAAATATTTACTGAAATTGATTAAATCAAAGCATACTCTAAATTAAGAGTAATTTTTTGATGGACTTGTTTGTTGGTCTTCTAATATATTCTATTTAATCAGATGAATGTTTATAGTCGTAAGGAACATCAAAAGGATAGAAATAATCCAACGCATTAATATGTACTGTTTCTGAAGAAGTCAAAACAACAATAAGTAAGTTGCTCCTATTTCATACGCTCATAGTGATCACAGTGTTGTTTCAGGTGCCTGGTATAGAATTCTAACGAAGTAATGGTGTGGAAAAGAGGAAATAATTGTAATCGGTAAACAAATGAGACGTAGAAAACTTTCTGTAATAAACGCACAGAATTAAAATAAAAATAAAATAATTTTCTAGTGTGACACTGGTCATGCCAAATTACTTCCTCTGTGACATGCCTGTTTGGCCGATGACACAATCGTGATGATGCAGTTTCCAGGTACCCTGTAAGTTTCAAGTTTACCCTTACCGCTGCAACAAGAGTTCCCATCAATTAAGTACGTTTAAATTTTTTTTCTACTAATTATTATTAATGATCGATTTATTAATAAATCTTTTACATGTAGTTTGATAGTACAACAAACATTTTATTACTGGAGAAAGGTTAGCAGTAGGTTTGATATTTGGCATTCACAGATCTCTGTATTTACTCTTAAAACATTACAAAAACAAGGAAACTCCACATTCACAAATTTGTGTGTGTTGGTGAAATTACATGCACCTTTCGCTTTTTCAATTACTTCATCCAATAAATTGTGGAAATGCATGTTCTTGTAAAGTAACACGTTCACTTTGGTTTTGACAGTCTGTAACATTTCAAAATAAAAGACTCAAATGGAAAAAACAAGGAATTTCTTAACAAACGGTTATTTTCGAAGACATACAACACTTTGAATCTCCATTCCAATGTGTTATATGCTTACACAAAATCACACATACAGGGCCCACTAACACTCATAAAACTGTAAATATTGGTTTAGGCTAACATTATTTTTTTGTATCCATGTGGAACATAGAGCATCCTACATTTCAACTAGTGGTGAAAGAACATGAGTAAACCTACTCATGTCCTGTACTTTGGCACTTGTGAAACTCATAGGTAAATTGTGGAATTAATTATATTCCTCATATCCATTATTTTCTATGCAGGTGGAACACAGAGCATCCTAATGCTCCCAAGCCGAAGAACCCAGCAACAACATTCCAGGTTGTTGTCAAAGGGCATGAGTAAACTTATACATCATTCAACTTTGGCACTTGTGAAACCCATAGGAAATTTGTGAAATTATATTCATCATATCCATTTTTTCTATGGAGATGGAACACAGAGCATCCTAATGCTCCAAAGCCAAAGAACCCAGCAATGATATTTCAGCTTGTAGTCTAAGGACATGAGTAAACCTACACATATCATGCACTTTGGCATTTGTGAAACCTGTTGATATTTTGTGAAACTAATTTAAATTCTTCATATCCTTTACTGTCTCTGTAGTTGAAGCATAGATCATCCCAATACTCAAAAGCCAAAGAACCCAGCCGCAACATTGGCACTTGTGAAACCCGTAGGGGTAAATTTTGGAATGAAATTATATTCCTCATATCCATTTTTCTTGATGCAGGTGGAACGCAGAGCATCCTAATGCCCAAAAGCCAAAGAACCCAGCAACTAAATTTCAGCTTGTGGTCAAAAGGCATGAGTAAGTCTACACATATCCTGTACTTTGGTACTTGTGAAACCTGTAGGCAATTTGTGAAATTAACGTATTTGTCTCATATCAATTATTTTCTATCCAGGCAGCATAATGCTCTCAAAACAGATCTTAGCAACACATTTACAATTTGTGGTCAAGGAACATGACTAGCCCTACACATACACTCTTTGGGATTTGTGAAACCTGTTTGATATTTTCTGAAATTAATTTATATGCCTCATATCCATTATTTTCTATGCTTGGAGGTCATGATGCTCCAAAGCAAATGAGCCCAGCAACTAAATTCCTACTTTTGGTGCAGGAACGTGACTAGACCGACACATATCATGCACTTTAACACTTAACAAACCTGTAGATAATTTGTGAAATTAACTTACATACTTCATATTCATTATCTTCAATGAATATGGCATAGAAACCATAACTACATTTCAACATGAATACTGCACATGAAGCTTTTCATTTTTTTTCAACAATATGCATCTTTTCAAATGATGCGTTACTATGCATGAAGCAAAAAATAATGAATATGAGGCATATGAATTAATTTCACGTATTACCTACAGGCTTCAAAAGTACCAAACTGCATGATATGTATAGGCTTACTCATGCCTTTTGATCACAAGCTGAAATATTATCGCTAGGTTCTTTGGCTTTTGAACAATACAGTGCTCTGTGTTCCACCTAAATAGAAAATAATGGCTATGAGGCACATAAGTTAATTTCACAATTTACCTCCGGGTTTCATAAGTGCCAAAGTACAGGATATGTGAAGGTTTACTCGTGTTGTATGTTCCATCTGCAAACAAAAAAACTTGACATGGTAGCTAATACTATAATTTACAGTTTCAGACGTGTTAGTAGGCCCTGTGTGTGCTTGTGATTTTGTGTATGTAACATATTGGAATGGAAATTCAAAGTGTTGTGTGTCTTCTTTGTTGTGTGCGTTTTCTTGTTTATCCATTGGTGACTTTTATTTTGAAACTTTGTGGACTGTCATAAACCAAGCGAATACGATAATTTACAACAAGAGCTTCCTGTTTTTCATTTTCACTATTTATTGGATGAATTATTAGAAAAACCAAGAGGCGCATATAATTTCACAAACACATACAAATTTGTGAATGTGGAGTTTCCTTGCTTTTGTAATGTTTTAAAAGAGTATATAGAGAGATGAATGTGAATGTCCGGTGAATATCGAACCCACTGCTAACTTTACTCCAGTCATTTAATTAGATTGTTAATGAATACTTAGCTTGATAGCGATACATTCACCCTTACTGCTGCAGCAAGATGTCACATCAATAAAAGATGTTTACTAGAGATCCACTCCCAGCAAACATGCCCATTTGTGCCCCGCATGGGCAGGTGTGGGTTTACTGTGGGCCAGTGTGGGTAGGGCAAACCCACACTAATCCCACGTGGGGCCCATGCAGGTTAGCCCACACGGGGCCCACAGCAGTTTTGCCCTTTGGAGCCCTTATGTGGGTTTTCTGTGGGCCAGTGTGGGCATGGCAAACCCACACTAATCCCACATGGGGCCCATGCGGGGCCCACAGCAGTTTTGCCCTTTGGAGCCCCCATGTGGGTTTTCTGTGGGCCAGCCCACAGTGGTTGTAAGTCCACAATGACGTGTATTTAAAATAAATTGGTGTTCCCGTTGTCACGCGTGTTTGTCCGTGTCTTACAGAATGTGCACCCTGTACGATCCTCACGTGTCCTTAGCTGTGTATAAATCGCCCACCCTGTATGTACTTTGATGTCCAACGTCTAGCCTCTCCCTGGTTATATTGGGTTTGGTGTTCATTAGGTGCCTGTTACAGTCCTATACAGGACTGTAATAAACAGCGTATTTTGTTCCAGAAAGCAAGACTCCTTGTTTTTCGCTGCACTCTCAATGTCTCGGTCTGCTCGGTGCTACAATAATGTCAGTTAAGTAAATATATCGCTAATGAGCTGAATATACATTATTAATCCAATAAGACATGGTGCTTAAACCATAATGAAATGTGTCAGTTATATTGTCAAGCTTCTTGTAAACGATTCTTATAATGATTAAGACAAACCTTTTTAAAATATGAGTAAATGTATTTTATTACTGTAATAATCAATAAAACATGTTGCTATGGAGCTAAATATACATTAATAATCAAATAAAACATGTCAAGTGAATCAATTACTAATAAATAAGGGGTTATATACACTATATTGCCAAAAGTATTGGGATACCCCTTCAGATCATTGAATTCAGGTGTTCCAATCACTTCCATAGCCACAGGTGTATAAAATCAAGCACCTAAACATGTAGACTGCTTCTACAAACATTGAAAGAATGGGTCGCTCCCAGGGACTCAGTGAATTCAAGCGTGGTACCGTGATAGGATGCCATTACGACCGCAATGGTTCTGACTGTCCGGTCATAAGTGATTTGGTCGTAAGTCGGCCCTTTATAATATTTGCAAATATTATCATATGCATGTATCATACGTACTGCATAATAAAATTATATCGTGTTAGATTTTTTAAACCTTTTAATCACCATTCTCTTAGTTCACGGCTGCTGGCAGTTGGGGCAGAAACTGTCATTTCGTATCAAGAATTGTGTCAAACACTCAAGTGGGACAACACTCACGCTGCCACCGCAGTTGCGGCCACATATCTGCGGTCTCGGAACGGTCGTAAAGTCGATCAGTCGCAAATCGCATATGTCGTAAGTCGATGACGAGCTATAGGCATTAATAATCTAATAATACACGTTGTTTATACTGTCTAGCAAAACGCAGATGATTTTCATGATTAATAAAAACACACTTTAAAAACAAAAACATTTGCTAATGTAGTTTATTGATATGAACTCTTTCTGCCACGGTAAGGATGCTCTTGAAACTTACAGGTTACCTTGAAACTGGATCACAGGGACTGCATCACCGGTCAAACAGCTGAGCGATACGTCACAGGGGGAAGGAATTTGGGCGGGGGAATTAATTATAATTTTCCTTTAAATTACAATTAAAATACTCAGAAATCTATATCCCGTGGACAAAGTCTGACTATTCTGAAGACAGTTAAAATTTGTTTTTCCAATATTATATAAAATAAGCTTTGGCTCATAAAAGAAACCATTGCATTTGCCTGTTAAATTGTACGGTCTTTAAATTGTCTTTCTAATGTAAAACACCTCTTTTTTATACATCCAGACATGTGCAAGCAATTGAAAAATCTAACTGAGAATCGCAACATGGCTGCAGGCTAGAGAGTAGAACACAAAAGCATGAGCATCATGGAAGAGCCGCAGTGAGCTCTACTCATGATGGGGGAGTCTAAAGCTTTGGCCCCTCCCTGGCCACAGCCCACTCCCTCAACCCCCCCCCCCCCCCAAATATCATGAAAAGGAACACTCGTTTAACGAAAGACCCACCACACAGCTGCCTGAAATCAAATTAAATCCATGATTAGTTTTCAATAAATACACCCAGGACCACATTTAAAGAAAATACTCCCTGGCTCTTTGACTCCAGCAAGGGAAAGAATAAATACATGGTTAGAGAGAAATGAGGCCACGTCAGATCAGACTGCTGGCAGCAGATCCGAGGCCAGGACATGCGAAGGAAGCCAGGCGTTCCTGTGAAGCCAGGTGAGAAATGCATGATGTTAAAGACAAACGTGTAACATTCTGCTTTGACAGGTACAGAGGGAACGACTTGATTTGCTGAGGGTAGTGCTCAACATCAATGATGACTCAGATGAAAGGGAAGCTGTGCGTGGTTTGCATGTATATGCTGTACATATTCAGATAATCCATCTATAACAGGGTGAACAGCTTGTACTCATAACTGACAACAAGGTGAAAATAATTCTTTTAATCCCAACAGGAGACATATGACATGACCTGTTTCTTTACTAATAAAGAAAATCTTCCATCAGTTACAGCGAATGCAGGGCTTTGACTCTGCATCTCATGCAAAGTATGCTAAGGTTTTGCGATGTGATACGTATGCACACGGCTCTTTCTGCGGCTCTCCGTGGTGCTCAGTGTGACGTGTTTATCCTAATTAAGGCAGGGCTGGGACTGTACTGTAGCTCTTAACACCTTGTCACCGTGCAGTGTGTGCCCAGTGTGTACATTAAGTACCAGGTAAGAAAGAAGTGCACGGTAACACTTGCAGAAAGTTCTTACCGAAAATGCAGAAGTGGAAAAGATCTCCATGTGAATGTAATGAAAAAGCTATTCCGTTTCACATTTTAGATTCCCAGACTTCAATTTAAAGGAGGTAAACAATGCATAGCTCATCTGGACTGGCTTCTGTGAATAATGTCTCCCTTACATGCGAAGCCCTGACGTTTGCGTTTCCCCTGTCGCCACCCCAGGCTGCACCCCTTGCTTCATCAGCCTGCACACAACGTAGACAGAAGCAGCCAGTGCCAGGTGAGGCCCATGTAGTGCCCTAGGCAAGCTCCACCGCCCGTCCAAGATGAAGTGAAACTGGCTGGCTGAGACAGCTCCCCATCAGAAGATGGCAGCCCAGGAGGCCGCTTATGTTTCTGTGCACCAGCATCTGCCATCACCGATTATGTCGAAATGACACAGAGAGGCCCGATGCCAGGCCAACTCATGGTACACATGTCCTGGCTGGCCTGGCATCTGCCGCTACCCGGTGGCATCACACGTAAATGTTGCCATGAAAGTGGGTACAAAACAGCACCCAGAAGTAGAGATAAGTACAGCTTTTACAGGTGCCATAGGGCGAAAATCAGAGTTGAATAAGGAGAGTTCAGTACATGGAACTAACATACTGAGAGTTTATTAACAGATATTGCTGTTCCTTCTTCCAAATATAAATCTTGCATGTGTAAAAGAAGGTGATAAAACAAGCTGATTCAAAAATCCAAAACTGTTATGTAACAGTCTTAACTATACCCCCAAACGTAAAATACACCATCCCACTTACAAGCCCAATGGATCTTCAACACATATATTGTCTCTTGAGGGGCACACATATACATTTTCCAGAAGTGTATCTGTCAGCCATTGTTGAATGAGGAAGCTAGCATCGTAAAATTATTTGTTGACTTATATCCAAAATAAATACAATGTTCTTGTTACAATGCTAAAACCAAAGTTATGACTATGGTACCAAGCCAAGGCTGAAGTGGGAGTGTTACACCTATGTGTGGCAAAGAAGAAAGAGTACCGTATTTTCCGCACTATAACACGCACTGCATTATAAGGCGCACCGTCAATCAGTGGTCTATTTTCAAACTTTTTCCACATACAAGGAAAGTACAAATGACTGTCAACATTGTTCAAACGTTTATGAGAGTCTTCACTACTCTTTAACACGTAAAAAAACAAGAGTCTTATACCGCTAAATCAAAAGTCAGCCTATTAACAATAAC
>JAODJW010000035.1:3334004-3356233 GCA_026777045.1 Hyperopisus bebe | reverse complement strand
CCATTAACTGTGGCATAAGAATTTCACTGTGTGACGAATAAAAATGTGAATCTAAAACAAGAGCATGATTTGTAATCATGGGTCTTGTGTTCCACACATGCAGTCTGATGAGCCCAAAAAGGGGTGGTGAGTGTCTCAGTGGGATTAGTCTTGGTGCCTGTCAGAAGATCACCAGGTCAGAAGATCACCAGGTCAGAAGATCACCAGCTCAAGCCCCAACCTCAGCAGAACAGTCACATGTCCATGGGCCCTTGAGCAAGGTCCTTAACCCCCAGGGGTGCTTCATGTTAGCTGACCATGCAATCTGACCCCCTGCCCCCCCCCCAGGCTATAGAGAGCAAGATGGGGTCAGCAAAGAGAAGCCTTCCAATGTACCTGTACTGGGACAAATGGTAAAAGCATGTTTGTTGGCTGAAAGTGAAAGATATTCATTCGGACAACGAGATAAATAAATCCACCAGCCAATTCATAAGAGTTTATGTTTGCTATTCCTTGGTAGGCTACGTTTTTCTTTAGCATTATAGTAGGTAGTTTCTTCTGAAGGAGTTCCCAACACAGCAAGCCACACGAAAGTGAATCAGTTGGACCCCGGTTTTCCTTTGTTTTGACTGCTTGTGCATTCCCAAGCAGATGGCAGCAGCCACAGGAAGTGAACGAGCCTTTCGACGCAACTGACTGGTGGTCATCGAGTACAGGATTATTTCCAAAGCCCCGTGTGTCGCTGCAAAAGGGTCCATTCTGCATTCAGACGGTTATAAATTCGCTAACAGACCAGCAGACATTCCAGTTAGAACGATGCCTCTATATATGTACAGAGAATAGTCAATTGCTGACGGATTAAAGCTTTATGTGGAATGTTCTCAAATTTCTTATAAAAGCGGATGAAAGCAGGTGATAAAAAGTATTAAGTCTCAAGCTATGCTACTCTTTTTCTGAATACTGAACAATGAGACGGGAAATTAAATAATAAAGCACTAGAATAATTATTCATGCAAATCACAAATTAATCAACGGTTACCACGCCCAGTGATTTTCATCTTAGAGACAACTCAAAGCAATCCTAAGCAAAGGCATTTTTCTTCAGCTAAATACATAAACATTTGAAATTGAAGGGGAGGACCAGGGAATCTCCATCTCTCTCTGTCCAGCAGCAAACATAGGAAAATCCATTCCTCACACCGTTGAGCAGCTTCAAAGACTCAGTGCCACCCATATAGCAACATTCACACTGCCACCCCAGGCTTCAACAGTTTTACAAATGCCAAAAATGTGCCCTTAAAAAACATTTAATACAGGAAATAGAATGAAGAATTGCACATTCATTTGGTTTTATGCAGCTGCTGTTGCTGTTGGCAACATTTGAATCTCCATGGCTACTTCAGTCCAACTAATCAATTTTAATTAAGTATTCAAGCAGCAATTATTAGTATCAGAGTAAAAAGTGATTTTTAATCCATCCATCTTTTATAAAGGCTTACCAATTTCAAGGCTGCTGTGTGCGACTTTTAAATAAAAAATTGAAATGTTTTCCAGTCTAAAACATCAAATGTGGTAGCCATCCTCATAGCTGATTAACAAAAGGCTTTAGGGCATCATTTAAACATCGTCTTTTTCCAGATGAATGTGTATCATATAAGGAACTTGTGGAAAATATCAGTAATTGGCAGCCTGTTAGGCCACGCCCCCCCTTGCACCTCCAATCAGGTTCACCTAATCGTTATCTCATTTGTCCAGCCAGGCTGAAACTTACAGCTAAAAACCACTGGTGTAAGAGGTTAAAAGATTATAGTTGAGAATATTTCAGTAAACTGTGCTTTTTCTAAAAGAATAACACACAGTGCAAGTCAGAAAGTGTTACATGGGGCAAAGCCCTCTGAGATCCTACCATCTCAGGAGGTGAAGAAAGAAGGATATTAACTGTCCTCCAGAATCACATGCAATGTTAGGGTTTTATAGACTATTATATGCCAATGTGTACTGGGAGCTGTAAGCTGGCGACCTTTCTTAGGTGCCACCATTTTCCGCAGTGAATACGATGGTAGTAAATAGATTTCTATTCTTCATACATTCCGGGGCCCTGGAGGAGGTATGAATGTAGTTTATTCCTCATAATCAGCCTCCTAAGTGTATAACAAATATGACTGCCTTATCGCTACCTCTGCACCGAAGTAGCTTATCCAAGAGGAGAGACCGTTGTGGGGAGAGGGGTAAATTAATAAATAATATGAATACTACTCGCCATTATGAAGAACAGAATAGTCTATATAGTTCTTATGGGCAAACATTTTCTCAGATAGTAACAAAAATACTGAGGAGAAGTTATGAATGCCCTTGGAAATGACTCAAAGAGTTTTAAGTGCCAGGCTATGTCTCTTCAGGTGGACCAGGTGGCTATGGAGATGAAGTTATGTTACATAAGCATTTCTGCACTATACAGGCATGCTAAGCTTAAGACCAGGACTGTGTTTATTGCTATACTGTTTCCATTGGTGAGGGTCACGATGGCAATATGCTGAATAGTTTGAATAGGACCCCTCCATCTTAGGTCACAGGGTGTCCTGAGGGTTCACATATGATCCCAAAAATGGCTGGGAAATATAACCAGTTCCAGTGGGCCTGCTCCAGTTACTCCACCAAGTAATGTCACTGCACTGTCTGTACATTTGGGGCCCACTTTATTATAGACCCCTTTGTAGTTCCAGGCAGGACCCTCTTTTGTCTTCAGAAGCACTTCAACTATTGACAAGTAGTATGTCTGAGATGCCTTTTTTGCACTTGTGACCTTCCTGTTAACTTTAACAAGTCTGGCCTTCTTCCTCTCACCTCTCTCAGCAACAGGATTACTGCTCACTGGAAGTTTCTTGATTATTGCACCATTCTCTGCAACTGAACTCCAGACAGTGTAATAAGTGAAGACCTCAGGAGGAAGGCTGTTACTGAGATGCTGGATCCACCTTGTCTGGCACCAACAACCACATCATGTTTACAATCACGTCGATTACCCAACTAGGACACCTGGTTGGCATAGAGTACAAGCCTGGTTTACTCCCTGGACAAAATGCCAGTCCATCATGGGGCACAAGCACAGTCACTATGGGAATTTAGGGACACTAACTAGCTAAAGTGCATGGCTTTCTGCTGAGTAAGGAGACCAGAATACCTGGAGGAAATCCACATAACCCAGAAAGAATGTGCAAACACGCACACAGACACACACAGACACAGGTGGGGACTCTCCATTCATGTCCATAGGGAAAACTCTAATCCCAACATGACAACCTTAACCCCTACCCAGCCCTAACCTTAACCATAAGTAACCAAACAAAATACGGAACTTTTGATATTTTTAGTCTTTGATTGGATTCACGGATCAGGATCTGAAAAATTGTCCCAACAACTTCAAAATAACAGGTTTTTATTACATTGTGAGGAACATTTGGTCCTCACAATGTAACATAAACATAATCCACATACACAGATATACACACCCAGTGAATTTGAACCCACAACCCGGAAGTTGTGAAGCTAGTGTGCCACCCACAATGTGATTCACTTTAAATGTTAGGTGTTATTGAGAAAAGAAATTTTCTTTGAATGTTTTTTCCAGTGTGCATAAATTGGCTAAATGAATGCGGCCAATCAGAACACTTTTGTAAACAGGAAAAAAAAAGATTGCTCTGATTATGATTACTTAAGTGAGGTATAATTGTGGAGACTAATGGCTTCCCAAATCCAGAACACAATAGAAGGATGAGTTAAGAGGTTACTTATTGCTTGACCTATAAGGACATTGTCCCTGAAAATGGATCCCATAATCCAGAATCCTGCTTCATTTTAGGGCTTTTTGCAGGTTACGGAAGCAGGGATATCGGCTGCTGACTTTCATGAGACACAATGAACTACGAGTAGGACAAACAGCCAATTTGGCTCACTTCAGGCAGAATCAGTATGGCAGAAAAATCATAATTTAAGTCCTATTAGTCTTTTATTATATTCCCCGGAAGGGTGAATACATATCGCTTTGGGACCCCTCCACTGCCGCTGCACACGTTCTCATTAGCATGATAACTCACAAAGTGTATGATGGATCTTTTTCAAACTTTGCAGAAGCCTTCCATGGGATATGAAGTGAAACTGATTACATTTTCGGATAGATTGTCCAAAAATTCAAGTAGCACTGCATAGTGCTAGCAAAGAAATGGGCAGTTTTGACACTTGATCCCATTACAGCAATAACTCAAAAAGTATTTAACAGATCCAACCTTTGCAAACACATTGTATGGATGATGATCTGGACAAATTTTTAGACAAATTGCTTCAAAACTTAAGCGACATCACTTAATGACAGCAAACAGAGGGGTGACTGCAGAACATGCTTGACCTTGTCCCCTGGTCAGGGTCATGTGAAGTCCATTGCCATGATCTCCTGTTCAGTGATAAAAATTTAGGGATCTCAGGAAAAGAACTAAATCAGTGACTAACATGGAAAGAGGCTGGAAGAATGGTCCCTTCTGTAACAGCTCCACAAACCCTGACAAAGAAGTCATTGTTGAGTTCATAAAACAGTATCCAGATGAAAAGAATCTACCATAATAAAATTGTCTACTGTACACAAAGCAGGCAGGGGTTGTGAAAAAGTACAGCTGGGAAAAAAAACAGCAAAGACCATTACGGTTTAGAGTCGAGTTTGAAGGCACGCTCCTGTGTCCCAGCATGATTATCAAGGAACCGTAAAAAAGACACTTTTTGAAAAAGTGTGAATCTCAAAGTATCTGAGATAAATGTCTGTGCTGTTAAGCTTGACCCTGCACCATTGTAATGGCCCCAACTTTGATATTGGCCTGACCCTCTCAAAACCATGGGGGCTGATGAATCAATGCAGAAAATCCAAGGAAAGCCTCAGTTTGAGTTCCCGTGTAAATGCCCGATAAGAAAACACTCTCACCCACTGACAGGGTCAGAGGCTGAAACTATAAAAACAAAATAATGGCACAAAAACAGTCTGAGTGAATAACAAGCCAGTGTTTACACTGAGTGCCTCCAGCTGTCCCCTTTTCTGAGATTTCAGACAAGACATTCGCAAAAGTACGAAAATCCTTTTCAAACACATACTGCTATTTGACAATGCTCCAGAAATGTAAACACCTATAGATAGAGGGGATTCAGTCACACTCTGCAGATGCATCCACCTGGCAACTTAACCGTACAAGGGATATCTCATTATTGGAGGTTAGGAAATGCCAGAATTGTTATGCAGCCACAAACGGCAATGCTTGACACATCGAGGGGGATGTTCCAAAAAGCTAAACAGCTCATCAGAATACAGGATGTAGTTGAGCAGAGGGTGGTGGGATCATGCAGAAGTGTACACTATCTCCACCATTGCAGGAAAGGGGGTTATTTGTCAGACCGGGCAGTAACACTGCCACCTCCCCTACCGCCTACCTAGATGGTACCTGGGGAACTCCTGTGGAAAGAGCGAGCTGCTCCCCCACCTCCAGAGAGCTCCACATTGGTGATTACACATTCGATGGGCAAGGTTTGCAGACTTCCTGAAAAAGGGAGGGTAAAACTGGAACAACAAGGGTTACATTTGCTCCTGGTCAAAACCATAGTATCTAGAATAGATGTTTCTAAAAAGCTTCACATTCATTTTGAATTAGGCTACACCTTAAAAGATTCATTCAGTTCGAATGCTGTTGCTGAAAATGGCCACCATGCATTATTTGTACAGATAAAAGTTCATAGCATGAAGTGAAGCCTTCATTTTAATGTAACCTGGCACTGTGTGGAAAAGCAGGCGGCAGACTGTCATCATTATGCTCCCCTTATTAAGCATTAGCGTTGCAGGTGCTGTGTAGGCCTCTGCTATGAAAACAGCAATTATGCTTAATACAGGTGACATGGCAAAGGGAGAAAGAGTGTCATTTCGGTTGAAAGATTCCTGAACCTGAAGATATACTCTGTAATTATCTTTTTTAAGTGTTTTTCAGCTTAAATTTTACTGCGAAAAAAAAACACACGACTTTATTGGCTTAGTAATAGGAGAGCTCTTCCATCAAACACAAAGCTGTTAAGGCCTATGCTCAGAACTTCATTTATTGCAGCTGTTTTTGTTGCAGATGGAGTGACATTCGGTGAAATCATTAGCATATCAATGTCATACTTAACTTGTTTCCCCGTGAGCTTGGTCTGGGCCTCTGCTTCAGAGACAGCATCAGAGTTTAAGCGCAGAAACTCTCTTCCCTAACAGAACCACTCAGGCCCTTTGACATGCTGAGGACTCCATCCTTACTAATACTTCAGAGCTAAAGCCCACAGAACCTTGTCTAATGGTTGCAGGCAGTTCCACACCAGGGTTGCCAACACTCACACATCTGACGTGACCCTCACGCTTTCAGATTCTCATGCCCACCCAAGAAATCTTACTGCAATTCTAAAGTACTCCATTATAAACCTAAAATTAGCTACAGACTATTTACAAGGAAATAAAACTGCTACATACATGTAAATGTGCACAGATTTGTTTCAAATTGAAAATCTCCCTGCCCCAATGACATATATAATCTGTTACACCAGGGGTAGGCAACCCTAATCCTGGAGTGCCAGTATCCAGCAGGTTTTCCATCCTCCCTAGTCTCTGGTGAACCATACCTGGGGCCTGTACTATGAAGCGGAGTTACTGGCTTATTTGGGTAACTTGTCGGATTTAATGTAGTCTGGGCAAAACGTAAGTCAACGAATATGAAGTCCATTTAAACTGTGGTAACATAAATCTCACAAGTTACAGGCCACAGATCTCAGGCAGGCACTAACTTATCAGGCAGGATAGAAAACCTGATGGAACCTGCAGGATCAGGGCTGCAAACATCAGCATCACACAAACTGTCAAGCAAGTGAAAATTTGTGCAAGTCTTTTTACCTTCCCCATATCATTTAAGACACCTTATAGGAAAACACACATAAGCCAAGAAAATACGAGTAATACTAAAGACACATGAAATAAATGAAAAGATAATGCATACTTACTTATGGGCACGTCGCCTTTTTGTGGTAGTGCTTGCGTGAAATCTGTCTCATGGATATTTTAACGCAAGTCGAGAGCTCCATGTATATTAAAAGCAGGGAACTAAAGAAACACAGACTAATGGCTAATCTGGAGGACCAGAGCTCTGTTCCCAGTCATGCCGTGATAAATACAGAAAGTGAAATTTTATAGAGAAGTGTCTAGAAAAGGATCTAAAGTTTGAGCAATTGATTTGTTTCTTTAACTTTAGTATAAAAAGTTTGGGTAACACTTTACTTATGCCCATGCTTATAGTAATTTATAAACATATTCAAACACAAATAATGCAGTCATAAAGAATTATAAACATGGCTCTAAATATTTATCAAAAGGCATGACACATTACAGCCATGTTTATTATGCATTAAGAATGCTTTATGAAGTTCTCATCTATACTGCAGGATAGATACCTTTATAATGCATTATATCCTCCTGAGACCTCACCCATTCATTTATGTCCATTGTAGTGGACATTTTGTTTTTGCACCTATCTTTTCAGTAACGTATTTATTCCTGTTGTACACTAAAGAGGGCATGCTCTGAAATTAAAAATAAATTTGAAAAAATCTAAATTGTCTTATAACCTAAAATTGAAGGACACTTTTTTCCTTGGGTCTCAGGAGGATAATGGTTGGTAAAAGCATTAAAGATGCTTTGTACTGCATTATAAAGGTATATATATTATACAGTGGTACCTCGGTTCTCGAACTTAATCTGTTCCGGACTCTGGATCGAATCCTAAAAAGTTCGAGTTCTGATCGAATTTTTCCCATAAGAAATAATGGAAAACCAATTAATTGGTTCCCGGCCAAAAATTACACCGAAATATGTTTTTTTAGCATTTAAACACAAAATGAACAGGATAAAACAAGAAGAGCTTTTTTTCTTAATGGCTTCCAAAACGATAAAGATCTTACCCCTGTCCTGCCCCGATTGTCCGCTCCTTCCGTGTGCCACGCCCCCTCGAAATCCTCGTGTGGGATCCCCATGTGATCAGCTATTTCTGGTTGTTGTCATTAGTCCTCTGTATTAGGTCCACGTTTCAGTTTGTTTCCCCAGTCCGGTCATTGGGTGCGTTCGACTTGGTTACAGCGCTGGCTTAAAGCAAAGCATTCTGATCCTGACGCAATGCATTACCGTTAGACTCATTGCGACCTCTCACCCGACTGCACAAACTGGAACCGCCTCCGTGACGACACACCTTTGCCCTTATTGGCTGAACAGTTTAGTTACACGCAAGACGATTGTATCCCAGGCAGTTCCGATGCGTAATCTGCTGTTTCTCCCGAATATCACGTAAAGCAGCGAGAACTGGTTTTCAGTTAATTTACCAGGTAAAATAAAGTTTTAATAAATGACATAAATGCTCTAGTAGTACACGTAAGTTAGTGGTTCATTTATTGTTAGTTACTGTAATGTTGCGCTGCTTTATTTGATTTAATCGTCCAGTCTGTGAAGAAAGCATTCAAGTAAGAATTGCATTGTAGTATGACTCATTTCCTGGTGCGTACAATTTATATTAGGTCAGCGTTCACGGTTTGACTTGGGATATTCAGATCGAGTTCTAGGTCAAACTGGTTCGTTCGACTTTCAAGAAATTCGAGTTTTAGTGAATTCGAGAACCGAGGTACCACTGTATTATGAATGTGTTTATAAATTACTACAAACGTGGCCTTAAGTTTTACCAGAGTTTGCATTTCAAATATTACCATTTAGTATAACTGCTGCTTATTAGTAGAACTGTCACGTTTTCATCCAAGGATTTTCAATAGCACAGAGTTTTCTGGTGTTCATCCTTTATTTATCAAAGATTTAGATGGCACACTTACTTGATACATGTTGAATTCTGCCCTGGATGCTTTAGAACTACATTTCTTGAAAGTGAAAAAAATAATGTCCATTTTTTCTGGTCATTTGTAGCGTAAGGTGTACAGAATTGCAACAGCAATAAACAAAAATGCCTCCCTCTAAAGAAATAATTATAAATAATGTGTCAAAAAACTGATTTATTTCCCATTTAATTTGCACATACTTTCGAATGTATCCACATGAAAGCACCCCATTCTTTCATAAGTCTGACATGATAGAATAAATTGTTGCCTTGCCAACATTATGCTAAGGGCTGCGGTAATGGATTATCCTTGTATATACATATATTTTAATATTTCGCAAATGTGACACTGGGTGTCATATTTCGGTATGTCTCACTAAAAAAGGTTTTCAGTAACGTGTCTTGGCCCAAACATTATAACAACAAACCAAACAAGACATTTATGTGTGTAGCTCTTCTCCTAACTATTTATTTCAGTCCTCTGTCCTTAGATAATCCACGTTAATGAGATGCCCCACAATAACTCCTTAATAAATATGCAGTGCAATTTGGAGACACATTACAAAGAAAATGGAGTCTGGCCGACATCTAATGAAAGAGCTTGCAGAGAAGATGAGACGTCGCCGGTCATTGCGAGAGCTTAGCACACGGGCCGCTCGCTGCCATGAAAGTGCGACTTCACTGGCTGTGTAATTAGAAGGAATGAAGTGTAGCGCTCGGCCTTTCTTTTGTGATGCGCTGGCAACCCCAGAGATTCGGCGTTTACAGTACCAACTGCACGTAACAGATCACTTAGTATATCTGCAGTCTTGCATGAACGACACATCATGTAAATGATCAAGTGACTGCAGCACGAGATATTTATTTACCCATCCATCTCCTAACCGTATCCTGGTCAGGGTTGCAGTGGATATCTTGTTTGTAACTTATTTTGATTTACCTAAGTGTTTATATACTATACAGTATCTCCATTATGATGCAGGATAGGTAACAAATTTACATGGATTATATTTTTTAAAATAAATCAAAAACACATATCGGCTCTTTACTCTTTATATTATAATCTTCATGTAAGATCGCTGATTAATATTCCTCACGGCGTAGTTAACGTGCCTTGATTATAACTCGTTAAGCTGAATGTATTCTAACACACTAGTTATGTTAATTACTGTTTCCATTCAGGAGAAACGGAATAAACATTCATAATGACTGTCTCTGCAGCCGGGGTGGAAACCACACTGAGACTGAGCGAATGCGACGTCATTAAGAGGCTTCGTCCCGGACGCACGCCCAGCATGATGGACCATGACGATCACCCCGCTCTTCACACTTCTGGCATATAAAGTGCCCCCAGTATATCCACAATATTCTGCCGCTAGGCATTAAACCAGTTTATTGGATAATTACACGGCACATATTCACGCATGGCGATCATGACGGATGATGGCTCCCTGTTTTATTCTCCCAAAATAAACAAATAAAACTTTTGCTGAATAGGTGCTTCCAAACGTATGACGGCCACAGTTTTACATGACAAAATTAATCAATGCGATAAGAAAAGGAAACATTTTTTTTCTGGATGCGTTCAAGGGATGCACATTGTTTCAATTCCAAATTTCGAACTGCCGATACCATTACAGATTCCGATACAACCAGAGGCGGGACTAGAATTTTTTTCTTGGGGGGGACAGGCAGGGGCACAGCCTGTAGAAGGGTGGCACACTAAAATGACAATTTTATTTAAATGACCTGTAGTTTTAGATTGTAATGAACAGTAGCCCAAGGTTTGAATAACAAAATTATTTACCTAAATAATACACGTATTTTTTGTTTAGCACGTAAGACTTATGCAGTGGACAAGGAACTTGAATACATTACAATTTTTTCATGGTGAAAAAGTTCTCAATATTTTGAGTCCTTTTCATCCCAATCCTGCTCTTTCCCTATAACTGTCTGTCCCTGTAGAAATCGTGCACATTGTTTGGTTTGGTTACTTTAGGTCAGAAAAATGACTCACTAAACAAACACACAGGCTAGATATCACATGTAATTATTCACTATAGTACACTTTCACCTAAAACAACTCTCACTACTTAAAATATTCTTCAGAAATATTTAGTTCAAAAACGTGCAAGCTTGAAGCTGCTAACTGTAACGTTTGAGACACTGGCTTAGGGTGCAGGCCAATTTTTCCTAGTCACGCAATTAGCATGCTTAGATCAGCGTAACTGAACTCTATAACTTAGCTGCGCTATGCTAACGCTATACACCTTACTTGTCAACATTTGCGAATCATTAAACACTAAATATTGCAAACGACTGTTTAACATTTTTCGTCTTCATGCTTTAGTAGTAGTCCAACAGACTTTGAAACAGAGGAGGCTGGAACTTATTGTTTGAAGCGCTACTCTAACTGAACAAACTGGTTGACAGCTCTGTTGGGGGGGTGGCCAGGCAGGGTGGCCAATCAGATTTCAAGGATAGCCGATGCCACCCCCAACCACCCCTGTGGTCCCGCCTCTGGATACAACAGCTCTCTTTACTTTAATATATGAATAGAAAAAATAAAATTATATATATATATATATATATACACACATGCCAAAAAAACTGCTGCTAGAACGCAGTGTCTGCATGTATCAGCAAATCTAATTAAATGCTTCTTAATGCCTTTTTAACATTTTTAATGTCATACACGATCCATGTCTGTAACAGTGGATACTACACACAGACATAAACACACACACAATGAATTTATGAAATACCCATGTCCCAAATTCTGAATTGCAACCATTCAATACAATAATGCTATGACGATAATCTTGGATATTTCAGAAAATCTGCCCAAGTCAAACGTATCACTCTGAACTAAATTGAAGAGGCTCGCGGGACAGCTTACAACAGCCTTTTAAAATTAAAGTGCCCATTACCTAGATTTTGAAGGCTAGACATAAGTTCACCCCAAAACTTAACAAGGTACGTTTTAGATGGGCTTTAGTGCTGACTATCCATCTATGTTGTTCTGCTGGGAGCTGCCTAGTTTTGGAGATATCAGATGTAGAAATATCGGTAGGCCTATTATCTCGACAGGGTACTAGTGCTCATACCTTCTGTGCAGTGATACAATCAGTGTGTGAAGTTTGGTAGAAGAAACTTTTTCATACATTAAACAGCTCATTACAACGTCTGTGAATTATCTTGAGTAACCAAGTCATGATTTCTGGTAAGAGACGTTGCTGTCGAATTTTTCAAAAGTATTCTTCTGGCACTTTAATGACCACAGAAGGAATGCTGTTCACTGACATTTCTACAACATCTCCAAAACTGGGCAACTGCCAGCAGAACAACCTATATGGAAATATAGCACTAAAGCCCATCTAAAACATTACTTTTTCAGTTTTGAGGTGAACTGCCAAATTAACAGGTTATAAAAATGACATAGTTTTAACTGTGTAAGTAAGAGAATTAATGCATTCTGATTCAGGAAACATTGCCTGGAACAACTCAGAAACACCTTCATTGGACATGTGTGAATGGTACCGCATGGCAGTGTTGACGTCAGACTACCTCTGCTTGCGGTGTCGCATTCGAACCAAACGCTGCACGACGTTTTTTCAATCGTTTTTTTGGCAATAGCAGCTCTGCTGGACGTGGTGGTCACTACAGCAGCATTTTTAGTGTTAATGGTGGTAGTAGTAGTTGTTGAAGAGATTACTTTATCGGTCATGGCAAAGTAGCTAGACAAAGTTAATTGTTGTCTGCCTTTTACAGCAAATTTGTGGCTATCAGACTGCATATAACGGCACTGACACCCATTGTACCTAGATTAAATACTTTTTTACACACACTACAAAATCCTTATCCAACACCAACGGGTTGCAACCATATCCTAAATTCTTTGTCTTGCTGGAATTTGCATTCTCCCATTTCTTTGCAATATTATGAAATGTACTTTCTCGGCTCTTCAAAGTTTACTCATCCAGCTCCAGGTTTTTTCATATTACACACGATGTCTCACAATATTGTGTACGATTTGTTTAGTGGGATTTTCCTTTAAGCGCTACTCCCACCTCTCAAACTTTGTTTTTGCAAAGATTGCAATTCTTATGCTCCTCCTACTGCAAAGGGTATGTATGTGACATCACAGCAAGCGGAAGTCACTGCGTTCACACCCAACGAGTGGCAAAAACTGAGTGGCAGTATATGGATACATAGCACCAAAGTTTAGCTTCAATGCTACAAAAAACATAATTGAAATGGGTAACAGCTGTCGTGCGATTGATTGTACAAACAGATTTAACAAGAAACCAGAGCTATCCTTTTAGAGACAATACCAAAAACTCAATAAGTAAGTATCGGACATGGATCGGTCACGTATGGCCAACAGAATTGTAAAATAAGTCTGAATTGGTGCTGAATATCAGATTTGTTGCATACCACAAACTATAATTATCAGTCATACAAATAACCATACAATTAATTTCTATGAGATATAATATTCTTCATCAATTCCTCATTGTTATCGAATGCCCTGACAATTACAATTGCATTCGTACGTCCATCCATCCGTCCATCCATCCATCCTCCAGCTACTTATCCTGCCCAGGGACACAAGGCAGAGCATGGTATATAAGGCTATGGTACACATGCACACACCCTACAGATACCTGCACACACTCGCACACACAGTCACTCACCAGGGAATTTAAAGACACGATTTAACCTAAATCCACGTATTTCAACTGAAGGAGCATCTGGAGAAAACCCACATGATACAGGAAGGCAATGAAAATACAGTTCAGAGGAATGGTCTGGGCGTCAGACCGGTATCAGTCATCAGAAGCAGCAGCCTGGGAGTCTGAAGAGCAGCAGGCCCCTTGTGACGTGCCTCAGACTCCTCACACACTTCACCAAGCGCCTTCTCAATGTACTTACATCTGTCCAGAGTTTCGTCTGAACCATCCGGACAGTCGGGCTCTCCGTCACAGAGCCAGCCCTCAGACACACAGGCGAGCTGGTCATGGCACAGGAAATCCCCTGCGTGGCACACGAGCAGCCCTGGAAAAGTGGGCAGGAGATGGAGGGAGGGGGGGTAGAAGGGCCATGGGGTGAGCAATGAGATGACTGGAGCACCGTGGACTGGCACGGCGGCAGTGTTAGAAGAACAGAGGGAGAAAAGCAAAGAGCAGTGTGGATGGGTAGCCCAGGAGCATGTCTGGGCCCCGTATCAGCAGGTTATGCAGCCATGTTAATGTGTGACTGTATGATACATGGAGAATGTACTGCAAGAAGCTAGCAATGGTCCCTGCATGTACTGTGACACCCGATGACTCTGAAGCGAGGTGAGACCCGTGTGCACTCCAGAAAAAGCTTTATACTAAGTAACACAGGATTCTCTGAAAATACCATCTGTCCTCAGCTTTTTAATTAGGTTATAAGAAGCAGAGCAAAACTTAAGTACAAGATGCCATGAAACTACAGCAAACACAGCACAGTATGTCTAATGTGATCTGTCAATCAAAGAGCAATACCCAGTGTAGATGTTACAGAATCAAAGGCAGATGAGGCCATTCCATTAACCACTGGCTCATTACTGTCCACAGTGTCTACTGAACTACTCCTGAAGGAATATAACCATATTATAGAGTATTATGCAAAAAGCATAGCTTTTTAAAAGTTAACGGGCATTTGTAGGGAACCTTATTACTAGATCCTGGACCAGAAGATGCTAGTTCATTGTGTTTATGTGCATTATGCAATAAAATAAGCTACATTAAAAGCCATTTAAAAAGCTATAGTTTTCTCATTAAGAATCTTAGGGGGCCTCCATCCGGTTCGGCCAGGGGTCTATCTGCCAGCTCTATATTTATCCTTGACTCAAGGAGACCCTCTCAAGGAGAAACTTTAAAGAACTTCGCTGTCCTGATCTTCAAGAGCAGCTTCTGCGTCTGTCCTGACAGTGCAGCCAGCAGCAGCCTCCAGAGGAGGACAGCATCCGTTTAGGACGTGTGCAGCACACGCTTTCTTGAAGGCTTGGCACCGTTTTGCACCTCTTCTCTCCATGCCTGGGGAGAGTTTAAAGTGCTAGCTTCAGATATTTTATTTTTCTTGAGCTCCTACCAGTCTTGCTCCATGTCTTTCTGCACCGCGTGTACTATGTCTGTGTGAAACGGTTTGGATAATTCAAGGAACGGCTTCCATCTCACCCTGGTGCCCTCGAGCTAATTCGCAGCTGAGAGACTGTTCAGGGAGGGGCCAAAGGAAACATATTCCTTTTCTTTGTGCCCAAAAATTCTCACATGCTTTTTCTGCATGTAGAATCCTAGCTCTTGTTCGATGTACAAGCGAAACGAACACGGCGGCAGTTTTGCAATTTCAATCGGGTTCAACTCGCTTAAAGTCCAGCCACTTGGCACATTTTCCAGTGAGTTAAAATCACGCCTTTGATTTCCTTTGAAGGCGACAGATCATATATAAAGTCCATTTATAACAGGCCAGATCCGCAAAAATCATCTACACCTCTGATCTCCAATCCCTCCAACTGCAAGGTGAGAATAAACAGATACAAAGCAGCATTAATCCTTTTTGTCAACAGTCACCTGCAATATATCAAGGCGGAAGGTGTTTATGGCTTACATTATAGCTTTTACATTAAAAATTATGCTACAAGATCAGGTAAAACAGGGTTGCCAGCTCATGCACCTGGCGTGACGCTCACGCTTTCAGACTCTCATGCTCACATAAGGAATCTTACGGCAAATCTAAATTATTCAGTTATAAACCTAAAATTAGCTACATCGAAAGCGTAGCAGTAGTTTGCAAACCCTACAGATTATTTACAAAGTAATAAAACGGTTATATACATGTAAATACATATGCATGTGTGTGCAGACTTGTATCAACTGAAAATTTCATGCCAGCCAGCTGACCAAAGTTGGCAATTCTGGTGAAATTCAGAGGTGCAGCCTGGGATTCTCTGCTACGCACCAAAATGCTGCTAGATCTCGTGCCAAAATAAAGTCTTTTCTTTCATGTTCATGTGCCACGTGTTATATTCATACTGAATAAATGCCTCAAAGGATGAGGTGAGCAGGGGTCACAGCCTTAAGCACACCTGCCATCTCTTTGATGTAGACAGCTTTCAAATGATTTTGCGCTCCTCTAAATTCATCATAAAACACAGATGAACAATTTTTCTCACAGAGCCCCAACCTGCATGATTACGTCTTGTACCGGTTCCTAAAACACGCCCCCCCCCCCCCCCCCCCCCGAAAGCAAACAGTGGGCTGCACAAAGTGGGGACCCACTGCACCCGTGTGTGATCCTGGCATCGCTGCAGGGAGGGAGCTGAAGCCCGTCCAGTAGCTGTGCTCCAGGCATCATTCGCCAGAATGCCAAAGACCCCTGAGACCCCAGCTATGTGCAGACCCCGAATTTCACTTCATACTTAGCGCTGCGACTCTCTGCCATCTAATGGTCCTCTTATGGCAGCATGCCACCTGAGGGAAAACATATCAAGGAGGAAAAGTGTCTTTTATATTAAAAATAGTATAGCAAGGCCACGGAAAATTACAATACAGTTACGCAACCACACAAATAAGTCTCTGATGGTTGCTTACCTTGCTGAAGCTACCAGAAATGTTTGGGAATCCAGAGAACAGGAATACTCAATATTCAGTCAAGTGGATTAAAAAGCGGTAAACACCAGTCTATAGCTAACAAAGTGCCCAGACATTTATCTTCTGAATTGTACTTTGTGATGAAACCATATCTCTGTATTTATGAAAACCCCCTTTCTTTGGTGTCAGAAAAGTAGTTTTAAAAAAACTTCTTAACAGGATTTCTTCCTAGTGAACTTACATCAATAGAGTATGTGCCTGAAATTTGAAAGCACAGCCCCAAAAATGTAAAGGTGGTGTGGTGTGATGTAGACAGGAAGACAATGGTGCTGCAGGCCTGAAAGGGAGTCTGATCGCAATGGCAGCTTGGGCTGCGAGCTTCTTTGTCACGGTGGAGATCATCGCCACATAAGACGAAGGATTGTTTATTGTTCGGCAGCTGGGATTGTCCTCAATTAATTTTGCCTCGTTTTTGCAAAAGAGAAGCCAGTGCTCATTGGGTAAATCTGCTCAGCTCCAATTCAGCACCAGCAGCTCGCCAGTCAAGGAACAACAATGGAGTATGTGATGACCCCCCCCCGTCCTGACCAGCAGGCACAATAGGGGAACACACACCCATTATTACGTGTCCGCCCATCACCGGGGAAGAACAAAAATGGCCCGTCGGCATTGTTTCACGCAATTAGAGGAAGGCAGTTTTGTTGGAAACCTGCTTTTGTTTCGGAATGGCATTAATTACGACAAACGGGACAAAATAAATAAAGAAAAACATGAGTGGTTTGCCAACTGGTGTGAATTTTATGAATAGACAGATTAAAAGTGAGTCGTAACAATACAAAATGCAAACTAATAGAGGTAAAGCCCCCCACCCCGCCTGGGAGACGAGTGAGGTGTACGTGTGAGGTGTACGTGATCGCTGCGGCAGAGTGGCTGATCTCCATTTAAAGGGGAAAAAGAGGAACACTGCTGCCTGAAGGGAAGCCTCCACTGCCGCCACTGAGGAGGTCAGGGGTCGGCTCTGCGGCCTTCGGAGCCGCCGCACCGGCACATTGATGTCCCTCCGCTTTCATGTTGGCTAGCTTGAAAGCAGACGGCCACATGAAAGTCGCCACGGCCCTTAATTCGAATTTAACTCTTCTCCCCAACTCCCGACTGATTTCGTTTTTTTTTTTTAGGGATGATGTTTGATGTTTTCCTGGGGCAATGACAGAATTCCTCTGGGTGTTTCCCCGGATGACGGGATGTAAGTGAAGGGCAACAAAACCAAATAAATGAATTATTAATCGGCGGGAACAGCATATAGGACACATCAGCGTGGAGAGTGAGCTCGGGGAGCAGAACCCAGCGGGCCGCCATACTCAGGCCGAACCGGACTGTAAGATGAGGTTAAGTCACCTTCAGACCAATAAAAATCAAACAAGCACAGGGGATGGGGGAGGGCTCATATTTTACAAAGGCTATCTTAACAAAACAGAGAAAATCCAAAACTGATTCTGGAAAAAAAAAATCTAATGCACTGCAAAAAAAAAAAGCAAACGCTGAATTTGCCAATATCTATTATAAACAGACATCTCTGACTTTCACGAGCAGTATGGAGAGACTCCATTAGCCAGAGACATGCGGTGAAGCTTCAGCGTGCATCCACACCCCCGGCAAACCCGGACCGACAGGACATTGCCTCATAAAAGCAGGAGCCTTTGTAATTCCTGAGCTTTAAATTCATAATCTAATCTTGCAGAGAAAGCAGACAGGAGAGCCAGCTTATAAAACCCATGCAGTCAGGGTTCAAAGGACCGCTCCTCTTGGCTTGGACCAGCATTTGTGATTTTTCCAGGGATCAAACTGTGCTGAAAACTACTTTGGTTCTTCAGCAAACCGCATCTTTCATGATGCACAGAAACAAACTTCCTCTAAGGAAGAAAGCATGTTCCTACATTCAGGAGATAAAAAAACATATAAAAAGATATTCATAAAATTTCACCAGAGCACCATAAATCCAAGTAAAACTCTCTATTTAGCGGCAAAATTAGAAGACAGGAAGCAGATTATATTTTGTTGCCAGGCTTAAATGGAAGATTTGCATTATATTTATTTAACAAACACTTCTATCCAAAGTAATGTACAGTATGGGGTCAGACAAACCTTGGGGCAATTGGGCATTAAGGGCCTTGCTCAGGGGCCCAATGGTGACATCACTCCGCTGACCCAGGGATTTGAACTGGTGACCTTCTGATCAGAGCCACACATCAGCCCCATAATCCAACTAGAAGATAGATTGATGGATGGATGGATGGCAGAATATACCTACAGATTTGTTTAGATAGTCGGTGATCTGGTGGAATGTAAGAGTCACTGATTATGAGAATATGTCCTGCTGATATTGAGTGAAGAAAGGTCTTCAGCGATGCTCCATTTGCTATCTGAGAGAGAGGAGACCTGTCAGAGCAGCACCCACATTACAGGGCAGGAATCACTGAGCCCCAGGCCCCTGTGTATGTCGCTGCAGCTCTCCAAGGCTTGCTGATCAAGTGCATCACTTTGGGTGTTTGCTCAGCGCTTAAACCATGTGCAGTCTCATTATCTCTCCAAGTATTCTCCATCATATGGCATGTCCTGGTTCTCTGCCATACGTTGGCATGACGAACGTCACACATGCACATCTGTATGGCTGAACTTTATTAGACAGAGACCGCAAGCGATCCTCCCTGTATCTATGAGACTTGCTCTCATATTGTACATTATTAGCATGGTTTAAAATAAACACACAGTAGCACAGCACAAACCCCCAGCTTTGTCCTGCGAGGCTGCTCACCTCTGTGTTGCTGCCAAACAGCCTTTGAAAACGGGCACATTTTTCTGCACGACCGCCCCTGCATCGCGGACCTGCATCATGTGACCTGACACCCATGGTCCCCATAAATGACTGCATTACCTTAATTTCCCTGACATCAAGGAAGAAGATGGCAAGGGAGCACTCCCACGGTCCAGAAGTCTGACAGACAAGTGCCCCCTAGCTGCACCAGGCAGCACTGCAAGTGATCATTTCAGGTTTTAATACATTATACTACATATATCAAAGGAGCCTGAATTAGACAGTTGCAGGGCTCCTGATGCCTGTATATGTGTGTCCTCCCTGAGTCGCTGCTGATTTCTTTTGGCTGTTCTGTATTCTGCTTATAGTTCCGTGGATTGCTATGTAGATCGCCCATAATCAACATGTGCTCCGCAATGAACCGGCATCTTATCCAGGGAGTCCGGCTTCCTAACAAAGGCTCCAAGATCACTGTGATCCTGCTTAGGACAAGTGCTTACAGAAGATGGGTGAAGTAACTTCGATAACACAAGCGTTGCATCTGCAAAATTACCTTAATTACCGTAGCAGATGATTTTTTTTTTTTCACATATAACTTTATTCTGGGTCATTCAGTTCAAATACAGTCTACACATCTTTTTCATTGCACCTCACCCATGATTAGCTAATGCAAAAAAAATAGTACCACTTATTTTAAACAACATAAAGGACAGCAAAGACCACACATTTACCTCCTAGTCTTCATCATACTTGGCATAGTTCTGTTGTGAAGCTGACAGGGTAACAATGAAGACATTATCTACTGGATCGATTTGCTATTTTACTAATGACCTTGTATTACAAATATAAGGCAGTTATGGTATGCCAAGCAATTTCTAATTTCCATAAAGTACCTCATGCAGTAAGGTCTGAATCCATGCCAGTGTCCAAGTGTGCATGACAACCCCAAACATGCAGAATTCAGCAACCCGACTTAACAGACCGGAAACCAGGGGGAAAATATCCTGGACACCTGTGGCCTTCAGTCCTAGGTAAGGTCATTCATTTGCAAAGGCCTATAGGATTATTAGCATTAGCATTAGGGCTATTAATGCTTGCCAACGGTTGATGCTAAAGGACCCTCAGTGAGCACTGACTGCTGAATACAAATGACTCCCGAAAACACAGCCCTTTCGGGCAGGATGGTGCCCACTGGCATGCAGATCCTTCCTACAGTTTCTATTCACAAGTATCTGTGGTACATCTGCTAGTAAGAAACAGCTCTCACCATTACAGGGAGGGCATTCGCGAATTGCCGAACGTCCGCTGGTCACATGGAACTTAGCTCCCGAATCCTTGCAATATCCCCCTCTCTGAGACTCTTTTTGGGCCACTCTTCTCGATTTAGTTCTGAATCCCCCAGCGGGGAGACACTGTAGGGACCCGGTTGGATTGTCTGCAAGCTTGCCCACCATAATGATGTCCCTCTGGACCGCCGCTCTTCTTCACTCATGACACACCGTCTTACGGGTATATTGGGGTCTGCTGTAAACGCCTTTGACAAATCTGGGCTGAGCACACCATTGGTACAGTACCTCACGCTTATGACTACACAGAGATACACCTCTCAGTTCGTTTGCACACGGTTCATTTGCACACGGTTCATTTGCACACGCTTGCACAAACTGCAGTTTAAAAAGTACCGGGCATCCTCTCTGCCACCTATAACCTTTATTGATAAATACTGTCCAGGATATATTTATTTTGTTTTAACTTTCTGGACCAAGTAATCCATTCAGATTTTATATAGGACCAAACCTTCCGTCATGAAATGCGGAGTAACTGGAAACCATGGCACCTGTCAGCAAGACGGGCAGTTTCGGGGTTAACGTTGATGTGCCTTTCTCCATTTATGCTCATTATGACATTCCCCAGAGAACCGGAGAGACAAGTCGTCTGACAAAGCAGGAAATGGGAGTCTTTACGCCTGCAACTGCAATAAACAGACGTTTTTCTGGGCAAGCCACAGCTCTGCTGGAAGACAGCTAGATTTCTTTTTCCTCTTATCACCGGGGAAGATTCGGAAATGGGATGAACGGAGTGGATCTTTCAGCTTTCAGACAGTTCTGATGCACGAGGACTTTGTAGATATTCCTGCCGTCCTGTTGATCAAAAGGGAGTATCTCAAGGTATGCCAAAAAATAATGAACAAACACACCGTAATACAAATAAAAGAATATATCTGTACTGGCACTACAAGCACAAGTTGAGAGGAGAAGAGCACAGAGGCAAAGCTGGGAACATGCTGACAGTGTTAGATTCTCCCCTGAAGTAGTGATTCCATCTATGTGTACTTTACTTCCCATTATGAAGTGGCAACTATTGTTCTCCACAAGACTATCCTTCTAATTCACACACTGAAAAACCCAGAAACTGCTCTCAGAGAAAATGTGCTCCCGGTGAGTGTTATAAAGACACCCATCCATCCATCCAATAACCACTAGTCCAGATCAGAGGCATAGGTTGAAGCTTATCCCCAACTCCCAGACAGCACAGGGTACAAGGCAGGGGACACCTTAGATAGGGATGCTGGTCCATTACAGTGCACACACACATACTGTATATACACACACAGACACATGAGGAGAACCCCCCCACCCCTGCCTTACACATGCGTATCACCCCCCCTCCCCCATTCCATTCCATTCCATTTCTTTGGGCATAAACCTAATCCCAAAAATGACAACCGTGACCCCTACCCAGCCCTAACCTTAACTATAAGTAACCAAACAAATACAGGAATTTTAGTATTTTTAGTTTTTTTTATGTCAGTCACAGATCTTTATTAAGTTGTACTGTACTTCCCCCAAGGTCAAAATAACAGATTTTATTCACATTGTGGAGACATTTGGTCCCGACATT
>JAODJW010000035.1:3313530-3323623 GCA_026777045.1 Hyperopisus bebe | reverse complement strand
CCCCACCAAAGCAAGGTGAGCGTACCCTTCTGGTCCGCCCCCAAAAAGACCCAACGCCCTCTGTCGCACGAGCACGGCTAAATCTGCTTTAGCTAAGATCCCCCCCACCCACTCTCTACATTCTGAAATCAACAGCAGCTCCACACCCAGAGCAGCCACTGCTGGCTGCACAGGCCCTCGCTACGCCCCAAAGACAGTGCCCAACACCCCCTGGCACTCCCTCACGTCAGTGGCGGAGCAAAATCTGATGTGGAGTGCAGGAGAGGAGGAGAGCCTCCTTCCAACCGCCGGCACTTTGTGTGTGTCGATCAATTCTGCTGATTTTTTCAGACTGACTTGCAGCCTGAGCAATTTTAAACCGCCAAACATGACCTTGATTGATTCATATAACGAGACAAAAAAGCACCGAAAGCATAAAAAGGCAATAAAAGCACATTCTGAAAAAGGGTTAAAAATATAATAACTGAATATAGACTTGCTGCAGCTTCTACATGATCGTTAACTTCTCTCGAGATATCGAGATCCAATACCTGACATTTGTTGACAAATTGCTGAGGGGGCACAAGGTGACCCCCCCCTCGCCCCCCCCCCCCCAGCTGGGCACCACCAGGCTGCTGTGCTGCCCAGTAACGCCAGTGTTAGATTTAAATTACCAGTCTTAATGGAGCATGAATTATGGTCATACTGCTGTAACACTAAAGCGGTCATACAGTGCCCTGTTCCCCAAATGAGGCAATTAACCAAGCTTATGACATATGCTAAGGAAATGAGCCCCCCCCCCCCCCATCACCAACGTCACGTAGGTCAGGTTTCTTGTTTCCGAGCTGATGGCCCCAGGCTCGATGCAGCTATCTGGCTTGTCGGAGTACATCACCTGTCAGGTGTCAACACCTCGTCAGTCCAGAGGGCTAAATGGAATCTGATCACCCTGATGTTTTGTGACTGGGGATTTCCTCAAAACGTGAGCCTGGCGTGATTATACTCGTGCCTTGATGACTCACGTTTGGAGACTGTGCGTCAACTGGAAACTCAGATGATCCAATTCTGTGGTTTTCCTAACCACCTGAGATATGATTAATGGGAGTCAGAGAGCAGGTCTCTCTGCCTGAAAGTGTAATCCACGGTGGCAAGTGACGATATAAATAGTGCAGGATCCCAAAGCCGCCCTGCACGGCCATCACAACATTTTCAACAAGTCCCGTCAGCAGCGAAAGCGCCTCTGAGCTTAATTTCATGGCACAAGAGGCAGAAAATTTAGCATGACACCGAGCAAGTGTTTCTGCGTCCAACAACGTTTAAAAAAGTGTCCTGACACTTAAAAACCACAAATCAAGCCATGATGGTAATTTTGTGGTGACGTGCATCTCCTCTTTTGTTCTCCAGACCGCAAGGATGTCAGAAATTTACAGAAGCCACACTCCGACTGGAATATTGATGATTAACTGAACCAGCAGCAAATATACTCCTGGCTGGAGATTGCTACATTCTGAACACAATCAGAGCATTTAATATTAAATTATTCATTTAAAAAAGCACTTTTCATGGATATAATTAACCAACACAACACAGAAGTCATCCACCGGAATGTGAGGTATTCAAGGAGAACAAAAGTCTGGTCCTTGTGATTCTAACAGTTACATTTGTGTCTTGAATATACACGAGCAGAACACATTAGCATACAAAATTACAGACTGCAGAGTAGATACAGGCCTTGCAAACTTCACATTGAGTATGGTTGCCACTGAAAAGTATGATTACGGAATGCAGTAGTTGTTTCTGGTGCAGTAAGCATCTGCATCCTGTCTCACACGTCGTCTATGGTAACGACAGCCCCCTGATTGTCCTCAGCAAAGCTAACTCTCACTGAAAGTTTGCTTAAATTAGGTGTCACATCGAATCAGCCTTTTTGGAGAGTGTTTGGATAATGCAAAAACATTCTCCAGTGCCACACTGGCCTCTGAAAAGGATTAAAGTTTTGTTGACTTCATTGGATGTAAACATCCTCTTATGCGTTTAAAAAAAAAGATGTTCTATTGTAAACTACATACTTAACGTGTGAGATATTCTGACAATGCTTCACATAAAGGCTGCTGTACAACAAATTCATTATCACCTTTCTCCTAAGCAAAGTGAAATGTAATGCCTTTGATAGCAATAGCAGATGGTTTAATGTTCTCCTGCAGGATTCTTATTAAAAAACAATCTTCCACACACGGCATTACATGCAGATATCGTACATTTACATGTTTAGCAGATGCCTCTTTCCAAAGTGATGCACAGGCGAGGGTCAGGAAGCCGACCTCCATAGATGCTTGGGGTTATGGGCCGTGCTCAAGAGCTAAATGTGATATTGTTATTCCGCCGTGGGATTCAAACCCATGACCTTCCGGAAGGGGCCACATAGCCCTAAACCCAATGAGGTACACACCACACACATTACTTACCAAAGATCTTTAAAAGCTTTTTGCCTAGTTTATTGCCTTACATATGACATCACCATATTGGTTATGGGACCGATATGGAAAATCGATACAGTGAAGTATCATTGTACTGTAACACCAGCTGCCTTCATCCATCCATCCTCTGTAAATGCTTATTGGGATCGCAGTGACAACCAGAGTGACTTGCATGGAGGTCAAGCAGACAGGGACAATGGGCCTCATTCAACAATATTTTCTTAAGAATTCTCTTAAATTTGTTCCTGCGAAATTTGTTAAGAACACCCTACATTGGATTCATGATGTGTTCATAAGTAGCAGAATTGTTCACACCTTTGTTCTTAAGAATGGTGAATCCCATGTCTTCGTAACTGAAAGCGCGTGACAGTTTGTCCTAATTAGCATAGGGAAACGCCCTGCAATTTTCCATAAAAGGGCATGAGACTGTAGGGCCGTGTGCAAGTAATGGCGAAGAGACGCGCAGGCTGTGAGCCGCTTGGCACTATGAGGAAAAAAACTTCAGTAATGCTGAAGTAGAAGTATTAATACAGTAAAATCCCATTATAGTGGACTCGCTTATAATCTATAACGGACGAGGTCCGCTGGTCCCGGCCGTGCACCTTTAAGAACATGCAGGAAAAGTATCGGATATAGCATGTAACATGTAACAATTTAGTCTCCAGCGCCGCTTTTAGCTGTAGTTTTGTTCGGCTATAACAGATATGCCGCACCGTCGACAAGGCGCGTGGTGTGCCGGTGATATCCAGCGCAAATAAGTAGTCTGGATTATTAAGTCACGCATCTGCTGAGGTAAAGTTGGATTACTACATGTACTATATAATAATTTATAATAATATAATGCGGTGTGGCATGAGTAAATGGTGTCCTGTAGTTGTGTTCTGGGCATACAGCAACTTCATATAACAGACTTTGGATATAACGCACTGTTTTGCCAGGTCCTTTGAAGTCCGTTATAACTGGAACTTACTGTACAGGAAGTAAATGTAAATAGACACATGTTATTTAGTAGCGTAACCAGTGGATATAAAGCCCCAAAGATAGCTGATACATGGAAAGATATCACCTCTGTGAACGCTGTGTGCCAAATAAATGTAACTGATCTTCAAACATGCGTTCTCTTGTCAGATCACGATTGGCAAGCTCTTCAAGAAGTAACAGAAATGCCATTTTGATAGCAAGCCCAATGCGCAGAAACAGACCTATTTATAATCCGCATGATGGCCGTTACTACCATGAAAATAATTTTTACACTTTAAAATTATTTTTTGTCTTTTTCTTTTATAAATTATTCAAATACTTTCATTTTATGAACTGTAGAATGAACAAAACTGCTATAACCGATTATTTTGAACAAACTATCATTACTCAAATGTGCGTACGAATGGTCTCGAGTGTGCGTAGATTCTTTTCTTAGCTAAGAACAAATTCAGATAAGAAAACATTGGTGAATGTCAGAATCTTGGTTTAAAAAGTGCGTAAGTGGGGTTTAAGAACAAATTTGTTCGTAAGAACGGTTGGTGAATGAGGCCCAATATTATGAACTAAAAATTAATGTTGCGGGCTATCTCTTTGTTAAAGTTAGTCATGCTGGGTGTAGGTTCAAATAAAATCAAAAAGTCACTTTGCCCACAAGTGTAGTGACTGTTTGTGGCCCCGAACCTCGGGGTTATTTGCAAATGTGCAGTTGGAGTGGTGCTAAACAGCACCACTGGTTGAGATTAACAGAATGAAGTTATCAAAACTGCAGGGCAGTGCTGCCTGCGTTCCGTAAAAAAGAAAAATGATCAGGGCAAGTTTTAAATCTGCAACTTCGGCAGTGAGATGTGTCATTATTATGTAAATCTCGGCTTGGACCTGTCTGCTAAATGGAATAAAGGGTCTGTTAGTCTAAGTTTGGTGCCCGATTGTCTTTAGGATGTGTGGCCTTCTCACCCTGGCAGCATAAGTGAAATCCATGCCTGAAAGTCACACAGCTCCGGAAGCCTCCAAAAAGAGCTATTTACGCCAAAAACGCTGCAGTTGCCCAGGATATGGTCTCGTTTGGGCTGGTTTCATTAATCAAACATTGTCAGGTCTTCCTCACCTCAACCCCTGTGAAGGACCTCAAGGTCCAGTACCAGTTTCACAGTAACAGATCCCACCGTTAATATTCCCCTGCCGACTGCCCCATCAGCCGCATCTCGGTCAGTTATCCGTTGCTGCTCATTTGCGTATTTTATATTAGCAATCTAGGTAGATCACTTGTAGACAAAATTACGAAGTTATTCAACAGAAGGATGCATAATGAAATTGTACTGCATTAATCAAAATCAGACTAAATGCTCCATCCATCCATCATCCATCGTCATACACATTGCCCTGGTAAGGAATGTAGTACAAGTTTGGTCATTTCAAAATTGATTTAAAGCTAGCTATGACCACTCTTCGGCTGACGGGGAGTCTTTCAGTACCTCAAAACGCTGCCCATCAGAATCAAGGGTAGATTTCAAATCTAGGGCAGTTCAGGAACTGCTGGATGCACTTCTGGCCCCCACGTGGCGTCTTGCGTCTCCCCGTGTCATCAGGCAGCCAAAAAAAAAAAACATTCAAACATGACGAGAATTCGCCTAGGCACTTGGTGAGCGAAGTGAGTCACTCCATCTAACTGACACGGCCGTCCGCCATTACCAGAGAGGACATTACAAGGTTTAAATATGCAGCATTCGGTGACACAGACGCCCTTCCCTGGCGAAACTCACACAAAGCAACCCCCAAACACTGTGGTCAGGCACTCTACTTCGAGAGGTCTTTTGTTTCTCTTGTTCGCATGACGGCTCTCGCTGTAGGCAAGAAATCCTGCCTGGGAGTGCCCATAAGCTCATATATTTACTCCCACTGAGAGCTTGCTGACGTGTTATGGTGTGCTCCCAGTTAGTCTCCATCGGGGTCATTGCCCCGCTCAGGCTGTCACGGCACGGGCCTCCCATGCCGGGACCCGCTACGGACAAGAAGCTGCGATATGCCCGACTGACCCCAGCTTACGCGTGGCAGTGGTGGCGGTGCCTAGCCACGGACATGCCACCGCTCAACGCCACCTGGCCGGCACCCCGTCTACCACAAGCTTCTCCAACATCTGCATCGATCTATTTCTGGGTCTGTATTTTCTAACCTGAGGATAATGAACATCCTGCTGACAAGCCCTCTGCTGAACACCAGTGTGCAAGCATCCTTCACGGTCTGCAGAACCGAATTTAGAATCACTCTTATTATTACTTTGAATAATTCAATTTTAAAATGCAAAATATCTCCAGAGATACAAAAGCACTTATTAAACAACTCCTGACCACATGTCGTTCATCAAAATAACTCACTACTAATAATGCAAAAATAATTTTAGGTGTAGATTTCTCAAAAATATGTTGATGGTCTATACTGGTAGTGAGAAGCATATGTAATATCACATATATAGGGTAAGAATAATAAGCTTTAGTTTCACACAGATTTAGCAACATTTTACGGTTTTTTTAAAATTTCATTTTCACAGACTTAGAGCGCCATGCCATTTGAATTCCTGTGCATAAAGGCAGGCTCTTCCTCGTTTGTTAGCCCGTCATTTTCCGCAGTGACCCAGTAATGCGCGCATCGCATAATTAAGACGTCTGAGTTGCTTCGGTGGATTCTGGCGCTAGCCGAGCGATGGCTGTCGGGTGACAGTGCGGAGTGTAACCGGCGGGCTGCCAGCCGAGGCTCCGCGCCGAATTCCCAGGACACCGACAGATGTTTCTGGAAGCTACCATGCGCTTCAGTTCACATTTCCTGTCTGGGGGAGGACAATTACTGAGTAAGGGAGCAATATGAAAGTGCAGATAAAAGAGTAAATCTTTTCTGTTCGCAGTCCCCTAGCGGCGCGGGAGTTACAGCATACCCAGTCACAGCACTCTTTCACGTTACGAACAGCTGACGCTAACCTGATGCGGTTTTAACGTTCAGCTAGCGCATAACTTCCACCAAGGACTTTGTTTGACTTTCCCATGACCAGGTAAATTTGACCTTGCCGACATGTTTTTGGGTTGCCACAAGAAGCAGCATTTAATTCCCCCAGTAATTAACATGTCCTCAGCATTTTTGCATGTAAAATTAGCAATTTCTGCACGGGGAAGGTAATTATTTCGCAAACAGATAGCAATACTACTAAACTGAGTCCACACTAAAAGTATGACTTCCCCAGTAATAGACATTATATTGATTATCAAAAAGCACATTTTCATAAATCTACACACAGTATTTTCATTATCCCGCTGCATTGCTAACCAAAGATTATTTGCATCTATCAGGTTCTTGTTGTCCTACCAGTCTTTTTCTGCAATCTTGCACACCTCTGCCCCTTACAATCAGAGAGTACCTTAATCTTATCCAGATGGAAAGAACCTTCTGAGGATAAGCACTGTACGTGAGTTCATTAGCTGTCATATTACAGTATAACCCCAATTTCCTTTGCGAACCACAACGTCTCCTCGCATCTCTACCCCCATAATTAAACATTGTCTGAATCTTTTGCTCATGTTTTCTTCTATGAAACTGACACGTTTATTTTTTTATGACGTTTGTTTCCGCGTCATCATTCGTCTCACTAGTACGGCTGTCAGTCCAGCAAATTACAAATTCGACAGTGGAGCAAATCCTTATCGAAACAGCCATCGCCTCCATTCCCCCCTTCTCCTCGCTGACGCCTTCCTAACCCATTACCGGCTCTCAAAGCTGGACTCCTCACATTCCAGGGAATCTTCTCCCGGCAATCCCCAGCAGAAAAGCCTTTACATCCACAACAGATAAACGGAATAGTTTGCTAAATTGAGCAGAAGGACTCACCCTGAAATGCAAAAGCTGCATTTCTTACTTTAAGGTAATGCTGTAGGAAAGACGATATTACAAAACACCGCCAACTTAGAAGGGCAGAGGAATCTTAAGCTGTTTTTTGATCCCCCTCCTGTCCGCCCGCCTGTGTGACCCCCTTCGGAGCCTTATCTTATCGCAAAGTGTATTCCGGCACACTCTGGGGACTCCACAAATTCATGCTTTAATGGTGAATCACATTGTGCTGAATCACGTCTGCCTAGGTCCTGCCGTTTGGTATTTAGAACCTAGAATCAACCTGTAGAAAATCTCACTTGTGTGTGTGACTGGCGTATTTACGAAGCAGCAGGCTGGCTCGGAGATTCGCTTGGCAACCGGCTTTATAAATTGCTTTTGGAGAATTGTACTATATTGGTCTGAAGTGCATTTCGCATTTTCAGTGCACTGTTCAAATCAATAAACTTCATTAACTGGCCCAGAATCTGCAATATGGGGAATTTTGAAAAAGTGAAAATTCTGTTCTAAATCGATGATTGTTATGAAAAGCAAAAATGACTGCAAGCTGACTAACATTCTTAATAATGCAGCTATCATTTGATACCCACATATTTTTGCTGGAAATATGACTACTATCATGAAACGGAACTAGTTTCCTGCAGATTATATTTCAAAGAATCAAAATCCACAAATAATTCCTTCCATGTTAATCACTTCATTTGATATTAATGAATGTGCACATTTAAAACTGTGATGCCCATGAACAATCCAAAGCTTTCTGAAAAATGCCAAAGATATTCACACCATCAGCGTTCAGGTGATGTTTCCATGACAAAGCTCCAAAAACGTAGACATGCTTTCCCTGAACAGACAGATCAATCAAAACTATGAGAAGATAGTCAGGGAGGTACACACGCACTAGAGATTATGACTTGTGGAACTGGGTCTTAAAAGGATTGTGATAAGTGTGTCTGTGAGTAGGCTCACAGTTTTCCCCAAAAAACTGCTGGAACATTTAATATAGGATAAACTTTGTCAGGGGCATACTGCACAGTCAAAATTTTTTATATATCAGTATTAGTAGTACGTATATATATTTCATGATCTGCAGCATTTAAATGTGTCAGTAAGCAGAATAGCAGCCTGTGTAAATGGCATAAAGTGTAATAAAGTTTAAGCTATGTGAAACCTGTAATACAAAAAGAATTCTCCAAAACAAACAAAAATAGAAACCTGGGCAGGCTTTCCAGAGACGTATCTGTGACCCCTGGGATTTAGCTACTTATGCATTACACCATCAATATTACAATATTTACTTTTAATCCTTTTTCCTGCATGAGGCAGCAAAGTCATAGCCTTTTCTGCCATTATATTAGTATGCACTCCACACAGCCACGCCTTGGGTAGTGGTAGAAGATCACTCAGTACATATAACTTTTCCCAAAATATCTGATGGAACATTCTAAAGTTGCAGCTCACCCTACATCGCAGTTCTACACTGCTATCCGATTTGCTCTATTTTGGGATTTTTAATCCTTTTCCCAACATTTCTCTGTGAGCGGGGATCTTTCCACTCAAGGAGGATTTGCCGTATCATCTCGCCATTGAGATCCAGATTGCGAATCTGCCCGGACGTCTTGTCACCTGGAACACTGTAACGTTCGTACAATGGCATGTAAAAAGCCAGCTTCCCATCAACACCAATGTGTTTAAGCAATGTAAGCACATTAAATTTCGCTTTATAGAAAAAGTCAAGCAGGTCAAAGAATTTACTTATTAAAACATTTGGGCATTTTTCAAAACCCTGTGATGTTTTAAGAGGATCATGCAAAACTGATCTTAGGCAAGGAGAATATGGAGGAATGTAATGAATGATTTAGGTATTAAAGGGGTTTATGAAGGTGCGTTTGAAGGCATGCCCAAAGCATCACAGCATCCAGCAACACAGAGCTAACATCATAACTAACAAGCATGATGCCCCCCCCCCCCCCGACAGGCTGCCAAAACTGCCAGCACTGTAAACATGTCCCCACAAAGCAGGTGAGGAAGCAGGCAAGCAATCTGTTTAAATCACAGTCAGCCAGCACAGGGGCCGCCATTCTGGATGCTGAGAGGAGTGTCAGATTGCCCCAATTCAAATGTCACATGAACATGAAACTACTATCCATCAGGTACAAGTACCCTGGTCTTAAAGGGGCCATACAGTGACAAAGAGCCATCCCCAGATCCCCAAGTCATTTCTGTTAGCACTAACAACAAACAGGCAAAAAAAACACAATATAGGCTTAGAGCACTTTGACATGACAGTGCTGAGTTGGGTATGAATGGTAGGGATATGTCCCTAGAAATATTATGGGAGTATTGAATTGTCCTGACCAATATTTTTAGCGATTTCCAAACTTTTTCATGTAAAGAGTAGAACACTCAAAACGTTTCCTTCTGACAAAATCAAGGGTGTTAATTATGACCTTCATCTGTTAATTTGCTATCTAGTTATTTTAGGGTTGAAGTTCTAGTGTAGTCTTATGCTCAGTTAATATCTTTGGGTATTAAATGAATAGCCGTGTATGTTTGTATGTATGGGTCAGATACACATTACATCGTGGGGACATTTGGTCCCACATATTAAAAAAACCTGTTATTTTGCCTTTTTTTTCATCCCCACAAGGGATAAAAATCTGTGACTGCAATCCAAAAAACTAAAAATGCCAAAAGACTTGTTTTGGTTACTTGTCGTTAGGGCAGGGTAGGGGTTAAAGTTGGGATTACAGTTTTCCCCATAGAAATGAATGGAGAGGCCCCAC
>JAODJW010000035.1:3291083-3304116 GCA_026777045.1 Hyperopisus bebe | reverse complement strand
CATATTTAGGTGTAATTTTGGGGGGCCGGGAACCAATTAATTGATTTTCCATTATTTCTTATGGGAAAAATTTGATCAGAACTCGAACTTTTTAGGATTTGATCTGGAGTCTGGAATGGATTAAGGTCGAGAATCGAGGTACCACTGTACTTTAAACGGATATTTATTTTATTCTTATTTACTTGAGAGAATTTTTTTTTGATTTACTTCTAAGTAAATTTTTGCTTTTTTTTAGTAGGGTGCAACAGTATAATCTTTTATTTAATTTATTTTCAGTAATTCACTGTTTGATGAAGAAAAAAAAGAAGCAATTGATGTCTTGTTTCTTTTACCCCTGCTGTACCGAAAACGTACTGAACTGTGATTTTTGTGTACCGTTACACAAAAATCTAATATATGCAGGTGAGAGTGACGCTTGGGGCCCAAGCATAGGGTCAGCCATTTACCCAGCACTCCTGGGGGGCGGATTCACACCAGTGGCCTTTGGAGCACAGGCATAGAGGCCTACCTGCTGAGGCGCACACCATCCCCGTGTGTCCATCCAATCACACTTCCGTACCATATCAAAGTGCCAGGGGTAGACAGGGGAAACCCAGGTTGTCTCTAGGAGGCCCCAAGGTCATGTGGTTTACTGGAGCATTGCTGCCCAATGGCACCCAGGATGTCCCCAAATAAAACAAATATCACATTGAATTTAAGGGAATCAGACAGATCCCCCCACCCACTTTGCTCTGCTTCTCTGTGTCCATAACTCTGGCACTTTCATTGTTCACTGGTGGACAGGACAACGATGGAGATGAATTACACGGCAGTGACTTAAGTGCTGTCTGGCATGCCCTGAGGAACGCATAATGCTTTAAGGTTTAAGCGTCTGAGGGCTGGGAAGCTAGCACGCATTCCTCGGCTAATGTGACACTCGCTGCCTCGAAAAGGAATTTATGAGTTACAGGAGACAGGAATTTACAGCCATCTGACTCCAGCCATTATCTCTCTATATACGACAGCCTAGAAGGTGACAGGATATTTTACGTCGAGTACGCAGATCCTACTGATCGGTACTGGGGAAAGAGAGACTCGGGGGATAACCTCCGCCAGCCACTGGGGACATGAGCCATTCCTGCTCTCCACAGTGTCACATGACGGAAAGTGGGGAAAGAGGCAGACTCTGGAGATAAGCTTTTATATTTCACTGTCTCCGGGCAACATTCAAGTGCTCTCGATGTAAAAACATAATAAAGTGATGAATGACACAGCAACAACTTGGATAATCAGATAGGGGATGGATGGATGGATGGATATAGCAATGACCAGGATAACCAGACAGAAGATGAATGGATGGATTGATTCAGCATTGAGTAAGAGGAGCCATGCTTATCTGAAGGAGAACAGATCGAAACCCAGTGGTGATGTTTTATTTTTGTATACTATTAGAAAACAATGGAATCCATTCCCAAACAGTTAAATCCTTGTTTTTGAAAAGGACACCTTGAGAAAATGGCCTAATCACTATGGAGGCATCACAGGCGTCACAGAACTGGAGGAGAAACTAAAGGACAGCAGCAGGTACATGCAGTGAAAATGGCTACCGCCTTAGCATGCAGCCAGGGAGAAAAAGCCAATACCCAGCAGGGGTGAGGAGGGGCACATCTGAATCTCAAAGACTCACATCTGAGCATCTTCTCTCCGTCAATGCTCTCACTGCTCGCATTTTTCATCCTAAGAAATATCAACCGGAAAGTGGCAGCAGCTCTGCTGTCGTGGCTCTGCCATTTCTGCGCTGCTGTGGGGGCGGAGCTTACCGTTTTATCGTGACCTGTCACCGGTCACCGAAGCTCACCGTTTTAGCCTGATCCATCACCGGGGGGGCGTTTACGTATCCCTGGGCATGACGACAAATTGCATCGTGGACACAGGTATTACAGCTGCACAATAGAGAGCACTGAAACGCCAAATCCCATGCCCCCCCCCCCCCCCCATACACGTCCCACATACCTGCCTGTAAACATATGAGAGAAGTAATCACTGCCAGAAAGAGCAGCACTCCCTCCCCCACCACCAAAAATACCCGGGCATCTGCTACCACATTGCATGGAGGCGCCTCATCCACAGGTGGAGGGGGACAGAGTGAAAGAGAGAGAGGGAGATACAGAGAGAGAGACAGACAGACAGACAGAGAGCAGGCTGAATGCGAGCCTGGACTCAGCTCAACACACCCCCCCCCCCATCAGCATCCGCTGGTTTTTGACGTCAGTGCCTTTGAACCGGTCGCACTGCTGTCACGCTGCGAGTCCGAGCCCAAGGACAATGTCGAGACATCACTGTGAGCGCGATGAAGGGGAGACGGCCTCGCAGGTGCCACACGTGCTTTTACTCATTACTCCAGTGTTTCTATTGTTTTATGTATGAGCTTGGATAACAATTAGCAGCTAAGTGTAGCTAAGCAGCCACACCGAAGACGGCGCTCTGGTTGCAGATGGAGAGCTTTGGCCAAAAGGACAGTGAGGTGCGAGGCAGCCATCCTGGGCATCGGGACGCTCATGACAGCCCTTTGGCAGCACCTCTCCTGCGTCTCCATGCTCATCCTGTAGGGGGCGACGTGGCAGGTTTACCCACAATACCGGAGCCAGAGGTCGGGGCGTTTGCTCGCCTCGCGGCGGTGACTGAAGTGACCGGCTGACCATCTGCTATCAGCAATCTCCCCTCCCAGGGAAAAGTCTGCTGTGGGGGGGGGGTCACTTCAGAGCCAACTGCTGCCCGGTGTTTAAACAAGCGAGACGGGCAGTACCGAGTCTCGCTGACGGAGAGGCATGGCACGCTTTAATTAAACGCGGCAGTGGGGGCGGGGCCGGCGGCCAGGTCCGCAGGGAAGTGCCGCGGTGCCAAACTTTTCAAATGGGACACTCGGGGCGCTATCGATTCATTTTTAATATGCGCTGAAAATAAAACAAGAGCAATACCCCCCCATCCCCAAAGGCTAAGATAACACACAAACAAACGCTCTCGCCGTTCTGACTTTAACACGAAACAGAGAAGATAAAACGGGGGCAGATCTGAAGGAGGGTCGCCATCACCCCACCGGATAAAAAACCATTTACAGCTGCATGACCCAGAAAGGGTCAGCGAATGCAGGCGCGAGGCGGCAGCGCGTGCGGGACCTGGCAATCAGGAGGTGGTAATGCAGCCCTGCGAGGCAGCTACTCTCCGGGGAGTGGGACACTCCGCAAGCCGGCCCCTTCCCCTCGCATCTTACACTCATTCTGCGCGCCCTTGCCAGACCGGGAAAATCCGAGGAAGGAAGGCCGCAAACTCGCTTTTCTTTTTCATCTAATAAATCACCTGCCGACTCTGGTCAGATGAAGTGACCCCCTGGGATTCACTGGCGAGGATGGATACTCATGCAGAATGCTGCTGTGACAGGGCCCTTCCGCCAAGGGACCGGCGTAGGAGCCGCCTCAGCGGCGCCACCTCTCCCAGATCAGCAGAACTGCGGCGCCAAGCCCAAAGGCAAAGTAGAGGCAGCCGGCGAGGCAGAGCTGACGACCCAATGTACTTATAGACACATTTTCCAAAATATGTTTTCAATGTAATTTTTCTATCACAATCACGTTATGTATTTTGTTTATTCTTTTTAATTTTCCAAAACTTTCCCTACCCTGCTTCAGACTAATGTAGGTCATGAGACAATCCTTTAGGGGTCGCTCAAAGGAACGACACTCAGCACTGATCAGCAGGGGTGGGAAAGAATATTGATTTTATGATTAATTATTCATATTGACTTAGAATAAAATTGAATCGTTAGCTTGTGAATCGAAATTGAATCGAATCGGGGCATTTGTGCCGGTAGCCAGTGCTACTGATCAGTTCCGCTAACTGAGATACAGCGATGCGTGACTTTGAGCAGTCCCATTCCTGCTGTATTTACACACATAAATGAGCTCTGAAGGTGGGCAGCAATTAAGGGAGAATCTACAACACATGCATGGCTGCCTGAACCCTGCTAACTTTATTTTTAAATAAAATGATCATTTTAATTTTAAGTCTTTCCCCTGGTGTTTGAACCTTACACCTGGGGGGGGGACAGTTTTGCGATATGTGAGGGTTTTTTACTCATCAGCCATAGATCGTGACACGCAGACACATGACGTTTACATTACGGCAGGCGATAGGGCGGTTTACGAAGCTGGTATGAAGTATGAAATATCCCATTTGTGTAGCTGAAGCCCATTGCAGAGTGAGAAACATTTAAAAAGATACAACATGCATGTCATGATAGACACTACTACAGAAAGACTGACCACAACCAGCAGGATACAGGGACAGCAATGGTGTCAGCAGGCATGCGGAAGGCGCCCGGCGCAACTACAATCGTAGCAGCGACACAACTGCTGAATTCAGTTATAGTCAATAGGCTCAAAATGGGGGGGTCCTACTAATATGAATGGAGTGTAATCAGGCCAGATCACACAGATACTCTGTTTGACCTCCTGGTTCTGTGGCCATTCAGACTACGGCGAACAGACCAGGCAGGAGTTTTTGTATTTGATTCAGATGAGAAAGCCACATAAATTTGCCTTTGGCCAAAATAATATTCAGTGAAAATGATTATCATTATTAGACTGAAATGAAAATAAATGTGCCTTGTCTGATCCAATTTGGTGACTTTTAGAGCTTTCAAAGAGCTCTGTGTTTTATGGAGTAGCATTCTGGGCGCTGCTGGGGTAGGCCGGTCCATTACTGTGGAGAGGCACACGCTTCAGAGCCGATGATGTGTATGAGGGTGATTTTCCGCCGCCTCCCTCTAACACTGCCACAGGCAGCCATAATGAGTGCCGGAGTTTTTTCGACCTCCCAATTAGACTTGAGAGTCTCATATTTTACAAAAAAATATTTATCAGACTCTAAAATTATGTTGGTAAAAGCACATTTTTCAATGTGAAGAAGGTGCAGAAAACAGGGTAGAAACCCAGAATTGTAAATCCTTAATATAAAAAGTAAGACTTTATAAATTATATGTAATTATAGAAAGTAATTATAGAAAAAAATAAAAACTGTGCTCAATATATTCCAAAATATTACATACATTTAATACATACCTTATTATATTCACACTTTGAACATGAAGGATAGTTCAAGTGTGAACAATTTTACATCTGAATAATTTTAGAATGGAATAAAATACTTTTGGAATGCAATTACAGCTATCGGAAAAAGATATACAGTTCAATTTAGTAATTACAGAAATTAAACCATTTACAATTAGTTTTAATTTGTTTTGTCCTCATTTGCATTCGGGTCCATAATTTGCCGAGAAGAGTGCTCGTACTGTGGTATGAAAGGACTCTCTTTACACGCAGAAGCAGTTCACACATCATGAGACCTTTTAGGTGATGCCAGTGCAGTTGGCGAAGCTATACTTCATACCAACCATTGTTTTGACAGCTGCCGTCTTGAAATAAATGAGGTTAGCATGGTGGCGGAGTATTAGCATCAGCCCCACCAATGCTGCCTTGGTCACAGCGATGTGATTATTCTACATTACACACGAGCATGTCGGCATACACGCATTCATATGTATACCAAGGCACTGGCTCTTAGGTAACTCTAAGATCTTCAGCAATAATCCCTCACTGAAAGGTGAAATATGAATTTAATATCTGCCACTATCACAGGACATACAGCTTATAATGACTCAATATGCTCAATAATTTAATGTTCTAACTTTCATCAAATGTCTCCTGTAGGCAGCTACCCACTGAAGAATCTGTGAAGTGTTGTGTAGAGCAGTACAAAAGCTGTATATCAGGACCCAGAGACGGCTGAAAGCTTCTGTCACCTCTGTCGGCTCCCTGGCCGTAACGTATAGCTTTTAATGTACGACGGCGCACAACAATCCAATTTGAAACGGCCCCTTGCAGGAGGGATCCAGGGGCCCAGGCCACAAACATCATTAGGGACAGTAGTAACCGGATTGAGCACAATCGCGCGGTCAGATACAGGTTCGAGTGCAGCTGCAGAATGGAAAGGGAGCCTGTCAATAGGTCACAGTTGATTAAGTTTCCTAATGGGCACTATGCTGGTCATCCCTTTTCTAATACACCATACGGATTTCGAGCCACCTAATGTCTACTACAAATATGTTCAGCGCAGGCTAATGGTCAACCATTTACCCTGTAATTATGTAAACAACCATTTGCGATATATGAAAACCACAAAGAGTCTTCTTGTCTAGGAATTGCATTAAGACTGTTCAAAATACATAACTACAGTGACAGCCATCTCTGTTACAAACCGCTAAAACAGAAAACATTACGTGAAGCCCCCAATCTTAAATAAAATGAATCACTGTCGCAGTGTCACCAGAGCAAGAGTAAAGAAGAATCAACAAATCTGTTATCTTCTGAAGAGGTTAATCAAATACCATTTAGCCTTTAGAGTGGAGATGCACTCTGCTGGTTGGTTTGGCTGACCTCTTTGCCTCATGGAGAATGAGAAAACGGAACCAGGCAACCCGCTTTGACATCGCCCGTCACTTTACATGAGGTGACGGCCCAGTGATATGAGGACCTTCTCAGCAATCCGGGCTGGACAGATGGGCGGGCAGGCCGGGGCAGGTATCTCCTTCCATGTTAATGTCGTAAGACATCAAAGGCAAGTCAATGCCCATGACCATCTAGAACAATAGGTGATGCATCAGGGGTGAGAATGGAAAATGAGGCAGGGTTAATACCAAGTCAGAAATGGGCACTGGGGGGAAAAAGGTACAGGCACACAAATATGGATGGCAGGACCTCTGTATGGTGCAGAGTGAATTACTCAGTAACACAAGCAACACAGCTCTCCAGCCGCAACTAACAGAAACACCATTCTGGAGTAGGGCAAAAACATGGAGGATGCTACCATCAATCTAGACAGAACAAGGTCGCAGGGGATGTTTAATAGAAAGCCTGTCCTTTCAGGAAGGCGATGGGAACATTATGTTTACATTTTTAATTATCTCACACTCAAAGGCAGCTGACGGCTTTTATAGCCGGATTTTTTACTGCAACAATTCAGGTCAAACTACTTGTCCAAGGGTATTGCTTCAGTGTAGGTGTGCTATGACTCTATCCACCGACCATCAGAGTACAAGCACACGTCCTTAACCGTGATGGTAAGGACTGCTGTATTACAAAAATGACAGCATAGGCATTGGTGACTTGATGGTTAGGGAAGCGCACTTGTAATCGAAAGATTGTAGGTTCGAATCCCCCACCTGCAAGTCACCACTGAGGTACTCTGAGCAAGGTACTGTCCCCAAGCACTGCTCCCTGGGCGCTGAATTAGCTGCCCCCTGCTATGTCACGAAAGTCATATATGGGTTAAATGCAGAGGATGCATTTTGTTGTTGTGCACTGTGTGCTGTGCTGTGGTGTGTTACCACTGATCACCAAATTAATTATGCCTGATGGGTGAAGTCTTACTCAACTCTACTGAGGAACATGTGAGAGCAATCTCTAGCGTTGATCCTTACCATAAACTGATGTTTACGTCCATCTCCAAAGAATAACCTCTCTAGACTACAAACAGTGCATAACAGCTGCCTATATCCACCTTTAGAAAGAAACCTCTGTAAAGGTCATCGCTCATACCCTGTCCAACTCTGATCCATTCATGCAACTTCCAACAGACATGGGGGAGGGGCCTGGAGCCTATTCCAGGCACCATGGGGCACAGAGCAACAAGAATCACATACATAACCATGCACTATAGGCCAGGGGTAGGCAGCCCTGATCCTGGAGTCCCGGCTTCCAGCAGGTTTTCAATCCTACCTGATGAGTTACTGTCTGCCTGAGATTCACCAGAGACTAGGTAGGGTGGAAAACCTGCTGGATACTGGCACTCCAGGATCAGGGTTGCCTGTCCCTGCTATAGGCAATATATGGATACCAATTAACTTAAATGCAGTGCCCAAAAGAAGTCGATGCAGCTCCCAAGAGCAGCCACGTCTTTATGAAATCTTTACTGACTATTTGCTACTTAGCACCATTTTACTATTTTTATTGCAGCCGGAGAGCAGTCTTTACAAATTATACTGTGCTTTAAATTCCAGGATCAAATTATTATTACTATTTAAAAATGATTATTTTATGGTCTACTGCAAGCAGCTGTTTAACCTTGGACCCTGATAAATTCGGCAAAGTATTCCGGCAATCTTCCCCTGTGACTCATCTGAGCAACATACAATGTCACAACACCAAACAAACTGCAATCTGTATTATTTTTGCAATGGCTATTTTTTTCCTCGCTGTGATTGGGTGCTGTGTGGCAGTAATGAGGGAGGTCCAGCCAGTGAAGTCACCTGTGGATATCATTTTGCTCTCCCCAGGCCACCTCACCACGGGCTAACAATGTGGCGCGGAGGGGACCAAGCCTTGATCACACATCAAAGACCCACTGGGCAGAGCATGATGCTCAAAGTCTACTTATTGCTAGTACCTCTGACCAAAATCAGGACTTCACATTTTATTTATTTAGCTGGCAGTTTTATCCAAATGTCATATATTTTGACAAAGCAACAGTGAAACCACCCTGCCCGCCCAGGGATTAGAGCCAAAAACCTTCTGATCACAAGCACAGCATTCTAACCCACTGAGCCACACACTGCACCCATCAACCCTGAAGAAAGAACAGACCACGACTTTTAGGGAAGTCTGTGATGCTGTGATACATGACATAAAATTTAAGTGTGTCTTTCAGCCATACAAGGGATGATATAACTTCATTATTTTGCCAATTATGTAAAAATGCAAGTATGTGAAAACCAAGTATTTGTCCTGAAATTCCATTTTTTGCACAGTTAGGCAGGATCAGCAGGGGAGTTACCCAGAATAATATCAGCTCTACAGGGAAAAGATTAATATAAATACATTTACATTCAGTGGGAGACAAAAAGCTGACATGGACACAATTGGGGTATGGGTCTTGGGACTGGTATCTCTGCCTGGGTGCATGTTATAGGAGGCTAAACTGCCAGGATATATATCCGACTTACACATACTGGGAACTGGGAATATGAGGACTACATTAATACTGTCAATGGTGATGGTGATCACCTGATTTTCCTCCAGGAGAGATGCTTACACGATTTCCACGGATTCAGTTTTGCACAAAATCAGATGCCAAGGAACAAAATCACCAATTTACTCAGAAAAGCTGGAAAAGGAGCCAGCCGTAGCTGCAGTCTGGCATCACCTGCTGAATTATTGCTGTAAACAAAAGCTTGAGTACAATGCAAACAAGCACCTGTCTGCCTCTTATTGCAGTTTTCGTAGCTCTGTTAACAGTTCTGGACTAAGAGACAAATGAATGAAAAACCAGGTTTCCACAGTCAGTCAATTATCCTGACTGGCACGACATGGCATTCTGAGAAAAGAATAAATTATTTGACATGTTGATGGAGTGCAGCACAGTGCTGGATGCGCTCCTGCCCTTCAGTCAGCAATACCTCCGTAACAGCAAAAAGGCAGGCCTCTAAAATTGATTAAATCGGCAGCTTTTTAAATGTATTTGTTTAATGCCGGGCTAACGGTTTTAGATACAGTGTTAGCCACAGCACTGAAAAGGAAGTGGTTCATACCTGTGAACTCACAAACAGTTTCTGTGATGGTACGATATGCATCTCCTATACCACTAGTCATATACTGCATCCATGGGCATAAATTATGGGGCGATGGGGATAACAAAACCAGCCAATACAACCCCCTGGACCCCCTCAAATAGGTGGAGACCTCAACCCTCCGATGCTCAACCCAAAGCTTTGCCTTTGACTGCATCTATATGTCCTGAAATTAGTTCAATATTCATCTCAAAAACTTTGTGTTAAAAAAAATTACAGTACAGCAAAGGACACCCCTAGTATGTTTCCTACCTGAAATTATACATGCTAATTTATTTTATATACATACTGATTTATTTATAAATTGTTAACACTGGTATATACAACTAAATCATTTCTGTTGCATATGATATGCAATCTAATAGTCTGTATCTTACTGGATAATGAGGTCAAGCTATTCGATTAAATCCTAAACTGTAAAATAATTTTAGAATTATTTCAGAAACATACCAATGTGCTGAAAAGCAATTTATTGAGGAAGTTATGAACCACATGGTTAGTTGCCTGGGAACAAGTGAACAAGAGGTGAGTGTTTCTGATGTAGAGCCTTAGTTGCGGAAAATTATTATTATTACTTGATCTAATTGTCAAATACTTTAATATCCCCTGCCATGTATAAAATACTCACATGAAGACGTCTGTGGTGCCAGTTATTTCAGGCAGGGTTTCCTAACCTGCTCATGACCGTAGACCGGTATACGTTGTGCAAAAATCACACAGATCAATAAACTAAATGAGCACTGGTATTAGCAGTTAACTTGGTGGGGGGAAGGGGTGTGTGTTGATCCTCAAGCCACTTTTTTTCTAAAGATACCCTTAAAATGCATAGCAAAAGGGGTGACAAAATATATAAGTTTATTTTTGGAACTCGATCCAGCCCCTCGCCAGGCCCCCAGTGTGCCGCTGCCTGGTGGGTTTCCCCAAACCCCTGATGAAATACCCCATTTTATCATTGACCTCCTGAATTTAAAGAGCCTAGACTACAAACAATGCATAATAGCTGCCAGTACACCAGTCACTCTTGCAACCCTGTGTGACAAACAGAAGCTGAAACAGTCGCTCCTTTAGCAAATCATCTTGTGGAAGGTATCAGGGATAGGGAAGCGTGTGTTACTGAAAGCAGGGGCATCGGGAGGCATACTGAGGCAGACTTGGGGGCCCGGCACTTTATAATTATTTGTATTAAGGGGCCACTAAAATTGATGCACTCTGGGAAAATTATACCTCCATTTTTTAAGTTCCACTGTGGGGGATCCCCCCCCCCCACTCAGCAAATATTATATACCATAGGGAACCCATATTTCATCAGATTGAAAATGACAAGCCTAGCAGAGGGCCCAAGGTGACATTTTGTCAGGGGGGGGCAGAATTTCTATCTGGGTGAGCATCACAGACACACACTACCCTCCTACGATTCCTATCAAGAGCTCATGCATTTCCAGCAGGCGACTGTATGCATTCTTACATTGTTTATTTGAATCCTTTGTTTATTTCTTTGATATTTTAGAACATTTGACTGTTTTACCAATGTCAAACTGTGTCCAACTGCTTTAATTTCATTATGAGAGCAAGTCAATACACCTTTCATTCGCTTCTGTGGACCACATGAGCTGAAGATCTTTCCAAACAAAGCTAACTTACTATGTCTAATTATAAACACGGCTGTGGGGCCAGTCACAGCTGTGCCAGACCAGTTAATGTCCAGTCAACAAGAAAACCTCGAGCAGACTCAGCAAACTCACAATCCTGCTGTGAGTTTTGGAGATTTGACCGCATTGAGCTTACTATTGACCCTGTTTTGAACGATTGTGGCCAATAAAATGTCTCCTGCTGTTAGGTAGTTAGTTATCTCGACCTTGCTATTGAACGGCGCCCCCTGTAGGCCAACATTAAATGAAACATCTGGGTTTTCAGATTTGGTATAATGGCAGGCATTCATCCTACCAATGCCCTACCAAAGTACTGCACGCAAGCACCTGTGTCCGTATTCATAATTAATTTCGCTTTTCCTCTGGGCATGGAGGCTGTGGCTAAAGGCCCTCAGCAGGTTCAGCTTCAGATGCTTTGCTGCTCTCCACCTTCAGCAGCTGCTGTTTTCTTTCCCACTTTACACTGAGACCCCTGGAGTGGCAGGTGAGAAGGACACAGGCCCCCCAACCGCCATCACTGCCGCTGACGCTGTTCCTCCAAGCTCCACTTAGGCACACAAAAGCTGAAAGATCAGCGGGAGGTACTAACCACAACGCAGTGCCACTACCGACCAGCGGGGGGCAGCGCCAGAGTCGAACACAGGTGAGCGGGACACATACACATACAGTCACACACAAACACACACACACAGACACACAAAGTGCTGCATGCCCTGCTGAGTTTTGCTTCAGCAGGTCCTGTTGGATTAATAAGCAAAATCATGATACACAATATTGCATTTCTGAGCAAAACTACTGTACGCATTACTGGATTTCAAAGCAAGAAGTGATAAGACATAAAAGCAAAATTAATACACGTGCAGTCTAATTATACATGGAGCCTTTCAATCCAGAACTCATGAAAACTAACTGGTGACTGTTTTCTGTATGTAATCTGTCTAAGATAACAAATGGACAAATTCAATTTTCTCAGCAAAGAAGATGATTGTTGTCTAACAATAGAGGATATAAAATGGAAATACGAAACAGCTGCTTCCTGAATGCACCTATGGGGCAGCAACTTTGTGGAAATGTCTTCTGCAAGGTGAAAGTGAGACCTTTACCTGCCACCTTACATTTTAAAAATCCATCCATCCATCCATCCATCCATCCATCCATCCCTCTCTTTTCATCTTACCCTGGCTATGATTTGATTTGACAAGCTGTATTAATATCTCAGTTCTGCATCTGAGCACAAGGCCGTAGGTGATATATAAAGAATCCCTTATTAAATGCTTATTAAAGTGTTGGCTGTTGTGCGGGGTGCAGTGTCACACCATGTGCCTTGTCTGATGACTGATGGTGTCAGACCTCGCGGGCACAAAGCACAGACATCCCTGCTCTTGCCCACCCCCATTACCTTCACCTGTTACCAGTGGTTCTCAATTCTTCATCAAGATGTCGTTACTGTTCAGCTGAGGGGGGGCTCTGAAGGCGCCCAGTGAATCAGTCACACTCGGTGTCGCCGTGCCTTAAAAAGACAGTGACGTGACGGCCTACAGCAGTGAACATATACGAGGCTCTTCCTGGACGTTTAACGTGGGCGACAGACAGCAGGTTTAAGGAATGAATATTTCAGATGAGGCTCAGCCATTGGCAGTTAGGCTGCTGCCAAGGACATCAAAGGACACAACAGGAAAAACTGGATTCTCTTAATTAGATTCAGAACAGTGTGATTCAATATGTTAAT
>JAODJW010000035.1:3254691-3282373 GCA_026777045.1 Hyperopisus bebe | reverse complement strand
ATTAGCGACAGAGGTCCCCGTATGCCCCCGGAGGCAGATCACCAGCATGGATCTTGCCACCTTGCTTGCAACTGTCAGTCTTGCCCCTTCATGCACAAATGGACCCCCATCAGTACTGCCCCTTCACACCTGCATGGGCTGCCCTGTCACACTCACACGGACCACAGTCAATGCTGCCCTGTCACACTCACATTGGCCCTCGTCAGTGCTGCCCCTTCATGCACGAATGGACCCTCATCAGTGCTGCCCCTTCACACTCGCACGGGCTGCCCTCTCACACTCACATGGACCCCAGTCGGTGCCCCTTAATGCTCGCACGGGCCCCATCAGTGCTGCCCCATCATGCTTGCATGGGCTGCCCTGTCACTCACACGGACTCTAGTCAGTGCTGCCTCTTCACACGCGCACGGACCCCCGTCAATGCTGTCCCCAGAGCAATGCCAATCAAAGCTGCCATCAACCGCCAGCTTGTGGTCCATAGGCCATGCAGCCAAACCCCTCATCAGTGCTGCCCCTTCATGCAAGAACGTACCCCCATCAGTGCTGCCCCTTCAAACTTGCACAGACACCCGTCAGTGCTGCCCCTTCACACTTGCACGGACGCCCATCAGTGCCGCCCCCCCAGATCAATGCCAATAAAAGCTGCCATCAACCGCCAGCTTGTGGTCCATATGCCCTGCAGTGATCCCCAGGCCTTTCAGCCATTTTTATAGTATGGACTGTTTTTGTTTCCTAGATTCCAGTGTGTGTGTGTGTGAGACCAAGTATAAAATATGAACCAAGACGTCACCATTGACATTTGAACGTGAATGAAATGTACCGAAATGCTCACTTTTCTCCTCCCAACAACTGCCGTTTGACTCACTTTAACAACAAAAAACATCAACGCAAACCAGCACGAAAGAAAATGAGACTTTGATTCAGCGCCGTCTGCTCCAACTCGACCTTTGTCGAGCCTTACAATCAACAAGAACACATGAACAGATACAGAATCCATTCAGCCTGATAAAAGACCCCTCAGTTCTCCGGCAATGGTCACATGTCCACGTGGGTCTGGATCACAACAGCGGGCACGTACACAGATCGCTCATTGACTCGTTTTGGGCATAAACTGCAACAGTCACAGGGGTGACATCAATTTACTGTACATGCGGGCACAGAGCCAGTGACGGAGGGGTCTTACAGAAACACAACTTCCCTCAGCCATTTTTATGGATATAATCAGTTATGGGATCTGCTGTCACATATCAGCATGAACACAAGAATCATGTCACCCCGATAAGGTTCAGGAGAATCAAAAGGGCGGTGTGAGATGGATTTCTTTGCCCTGGGCTGGTTGCCACAATGCAAAAATGATGTATTCCTGCAGAGTTCAGAAGTCAACCTCAGCGTCTCACCACCTCGTGGAAAGTAAGCTCAATTCATAATGAAAATGGTACATGGGGTAAAAACGACGACACAGATTTATAAGTACCCAGTTGATGGCAAACTTTGCCCTGGAAAAGCTGAATCCCGTTACACAGCCCTGACCTGACAAGCAGCTCTGCTGCGCTTTAGGGTCGGGCTTAACGGGCCGTTCGTTAAGTTTGGTCCTAATTCCACCACCCCCCACCCGCCGGCACCGCTACAAGAGCTCATTGCCTCCGGCTCTCTGCCACCCAGCAGCGAGACCCGCGGCACCGAAAGCGCCGTTTCCCCGTCACACTCATCAGAAGCCGGGACCGCACCCTCCATCCGGCCACGGAAAGGGTGCGTGTCTGCAGGTTCGGGACGTGTGCCTGCGACAGGAAAAATAACACCTTTCATGCCATAAAACGTTTCAGACGCTAATGTGAGCCAGCTATGAAAACAGTGCGGTTGGGCCGAACGGAGATTGAAAGCAGGGCCTCGGCATCCGAGCGCGAGCCTAGTCCAAAAATGACGTAGCTACGGAGGAGGTCTATCGCCGTTCCCCATGCCCCCCCATCAGCATGCAATAGCCTTAGCCAAACTCGGGGCTGTCCAAATTGAATTATCATTCATAAATATACATTTTAAAAACCCATTTGAATTGAATAAACATTTCTGATGTTCCGGCTGTCGTTATATTTTCAAATGTATGAATACTTTTGGTAACGGAGCAGACCGACATCTAACAACAAAGGAGGGCGCAGCATGAATGCTGGCAGCGAGCCTTGAATGTTTCCCATTTGCTGTGTTTCAGAACAGCCGCTATTTGATTTGACAAGGCACTTTATTCACAGTTATCAAGAGGAACGTCATGATGCCTTAACACGAAAGGGATCATACACTCAGACCTAACGTAATTCACTTAGCTCATTAGCTTAGCCTGTTTATTAGCAAATATTGCATTATTTTGTTCCAGATGTTTGTTTTTGGCCATTACACTGACTGGTCAATCTCTGTTTTGAATTTCCCCTACCTCAGATATTTTTTTTGCCTCACGTTTGATTCAGAATGAACAGCTGTATTTATTTTATTTTATGATTTTCTTAAATTAGAGGGAAAATGTTACATTCGGTTTCAATTATAGTGAAACATCAAACGTGAACATGTTCCACACTGGGGCGGTGGACATTTCGGGACGCCAGGGCAGCGTACCTGTAAGGAGAGCACCTTTTCCTGTGTGCCATTCACAGCTTTCTCGCCCTTTCCAAACCACGGGCCACCCTGGCTGCTCCGAGCGACAGCAGATCAAACTCCGTCCCTGTGCGCCATCTGTCAGTATGAAGTATGACGCTTAAGTCGTCATGCACTAAGAAACCTTTGGCATGAACCACTAAGTTTACCGTCACGAATGGTATGACTCCTTCACCATAGAAACACGTTCTAACTAATCCACTTTTTCGGAATCATCAGTTATACCCTAAGTGCGATTTGCTCCAGTCTATCCAAAGGGTGGGCCCTTTGCAGTCAACAACAAAAAGTGGGGCTGTCCTTGCAGACCAAGTACAGAACTGTCACAGTGTCATGCTAACGGGTACGAGGCATCATCGTTTCATAAATGCCATCGCTAGGTTATAGGTGAGGATACAGGCAACCTTACCGAAAAGCCATTAAAGACGGTAATATAATCGTCCCAACATTTTATTATATCTTCAGCAGTTCATAATCCGCTTTGTACTGTGTTTAAATGACAAAATTCAGGCATGTAATAGCCTATATAATGAAACTGTGAGACAATTCACCACCCCCCGAACGATATGAACCAGCTTGCCAAGATTGTTATGAGGAAGAAAAACTGTTTTGCAAGTTTAAGAAACGAGGTATTTAGAAAGCCAGCTTCTCCTTCTACTAATGTGCTATGGACTGAAAGGTTAGTAAAACATCAGAGACCCGCAAGCGCATTGCTTGTTTGTAAACATGAAAAAACGCATTAGTTTATATATAGCTTTAGTGCTTCAAAAGGTGAAAGTTAATGTGGGGAGAGAAAGTCACTGAAATTTAGCACACTGGCTGCTGCAAACCAAAATTAGCAAAGGTTGCGACTTAGGGCTGAATGGGAACAAGAGAAATGTGAAGATAATGCATGACTGTTATGCTATAAAACAGCTTCAGGCAGACCTGTCTCAAACCGCCACACGAGTAAAGCTACCTGGGGCTCGATAATGAGCAGGGGGGTACAGCTCAAGTGTACAGAGAGAAAAAGGAAATGAAAACGCACAACAGTTAGGGTATTTATTATTATTATTATTATTATTATTATTATTATTATTATTATTATTATTATTATTACATTCGATATTTATGACTGCGTGATTGACAGAGTAGTAGATTTAAATAGTCATCTGGCTGTAAGATTTGTTTTGAACGGCATCCCGCAGTGATACGACCAAATCTCGACACAGACGTTTATAATGAGTCAACAAGTTCACCGATCAGTGCATTATGAGTTCATCGTGTTACCAATTATCGTAGCAATACATTATTGGCATACTTCACTGCATCCTTACAAACTATGGATCTGACTCATAAATTTACATTTAATCCAATTATCTTCAGGACAGAATGAAGTCCGCTGATGTGATTTCCTTCGTTAATGTCACATACACACTGCTCTTTTATTCACTGGGGGTTGTATTTAAAGGAAGAAAACGAGAAGCAACCACTCTAATACAATGCAATGCATAATTTAATGTAATAACCATTTTTTTTCTGCAGATGTGCATATACATTCCTGGACTTCACTCGTAGCCTAGTGACCAATATGCATATATAGGCTATTATTTGCACAATATGTATATTACATAGTTATTTTCTGCAGAATTAAGTATTTTTAAAATGAAAATTGATAATTACAAAAAATACACTAAGGCCCTAGTAGATAATTTACAATCAAAGTTTCAAACAGAATAGCGTGTTTCCTCATCTTATTGGTTTTACCCGTTATCACGTTTACACACTTCCATTTTCAACTTTTTAAACGTTTTCTTCGATTTATTTTTGCTCACAAAGAGGAGTCTCTGAGTATAATTTTTCAGCGAAAATGAATAGATGGATGCGTTCCAAATAAGTTGAGAACAATAAAATAAATAAGTTAGCGATATAAAACAAATGAAACTGTGGCCAGCCGGCCAGTGGTGTATAAGGTAAGAGGCGCGTTTCTAAGGCTTATATTATGCGCAGGTTTGAGCGCACATCTTCGCGTGCCGCTATAATACACCGCATCCAGTCTGTCACCAGCATCCAGCGCTAAAAGCCAAGAATGCACCTTGCGTGCAATTTAACACTACATGTTTAAGTCTGAAAACTTAAAAAAAACGATCAGTTTTGCATATCGCAAATCGTCTTTACTCAAATAGACCTAATGACATCAGCGTTTTCATACAGAAAACCAATTCATTAGTTTGAATGAATAAATTGCCTCATAAGCAATACTATCTGCTAGTTGAGCTTTGAATAAATGCAGTGCATATGATAGGAGTACCTAATTCCTGCCAGAATATATAGCGGAAACAGCGCATAAGTTTACCAGAACCACTGCTTTTGATGCGCGAATGAGGTGCCTTACCTTGCTCTGCTCCAACTGTTGTCAGCACCTTAGCGATTAGAAATAATCCCGAAATGCTGAGAAAGGCTAGTATAGATTCAGACATGGCTGCAGAATGAAGGTCCCTGGTGCTCGGCTGCTCTCTCCCTGGAGTGGGGATCCAGCCCGGACGCCAGCGCTGTTATACGGGGGATGCGCACTCTGGACGGGGCTGCTGAGCCAGAGAGAGCCTCCTCCGGTGCCTGCTTCCAGCAGGATCTCTTGAGTGTATATGTGTGTGGCTGGATGGTGATGGAGAGAAGGCGAGAGCGAGTGAGAGCGAGAGAGCAGGCGAGAGAGAGAGAGAGAGAGGTGGACGGGGGGTAGTGATGGAGGATTTGGGGAGGGGAAGAAAGCGCACAGGAGGAGAGAACAGAGACTGTGTGTCTTGACTTTTCAATGCAGGGTACGTCTTGTCTGATCCTCCATCACACAAGTGCAGCGGGAGAGGCCAGCGGATGGGAATCTGCTTATTAATCACAGGGATCCGCCGAGCAGTCCCGCCACGTCCCCATAAATCACGCCTATTAAGCGCCTATGGGTCCCGGACGGAATCGATGAGGATTACAATCTCCAGCAAACTGAAAACGGAGTTTGCTTTTTTTATTACATGTTGCTCAAAAACACGGGGAATCATTTATCCATTTCCTTCCCAACCTGTATAGCGAAATATATTTCTGTGTGTGTGTTATATACATATATTAGACACACTCAGCAATAATGTATTATTTCATTTAATTGTTTATCTAACACACTGACACATATATAAAGACTTATCTTTGGTTATGGTGACATCTAGACGCAGGTTAATACCACTAAGTGGGTGCCTTTAGTACGGCATTTATAGGGGGCGTGGTAAGCCACATGACATACGTTCCTGCTCATATTAAACACTTAATATCTCTCATAAGAACCCGGTCAGAGGTAAAAGATGCCACAGGGGCAAATATAGCATGGAAATGGATCTATATAATATCAAGGTCACCAGTTAGCAATGCAGTGCAAGCGGGCTGACTGAAAATGCAGTTTCAGTGGTCAAAACCTCAAAACGATGCCCGTAATCGAGATGAAGTGGGTGCCGTGACCCCCTCCCCTCCCCACTGCACCCTGGGTAATAATGCCGGCTGGCTGTGCATCGGGAACGCGCATCCGGGAGCGCGTCTGGCGCCGGGGTGGCCTCCGGGTGCGAGTCTGATTTCAGACTGATGACAGGCAAAGAAATGCTGTTATTAAACAACGCAAATGGGAACAGGAGTCATCGAGGAGCCCAGACCAGTCAATTAAGCCGCAGGTTTTTGGTTATGCAGTCAGATACAAACCCACTTCCCATTAGAAAAACAATGTGACGCCAAATGTCACTACCTGTAGCAACCTAATGGTTTATTTAGTGACACTGCAATGACCGTGCGCACATCTCTGCATTGAATTAGGCTCACATACATATTAGTTTCATGCAACAAAGAGGAAATCTAATACGGTTACAAATGACAGGCAATATTTGTAAGCTTGAGATATGTACTTAAAACACCAGGGAGTGGTTCCTGAACACTTAGTTTTTGATGGCAGTCCAGTGCTAGTTTACAGGAATCAAGTTCATTACCTGTTTCCACATCCGTTTGTAAAAAATATAAATACGGTGTATAAATATGGGTCCGTTTTAGGTATTTTAAAGACACTATTTTAAACTGTGATCAGTTGGGAGAAACATGGGCTCCAGGATTATATGATGTACAGATATTTATGTTTGAAAAGGCTGCAATAGACAATGTACCGGGCAGCCCTAAGAGGATCGCTTTATGTCTTCATGGCTAAAACCGTAATGGGTAGTACAGTAACCAGCAGTGACACCGGGATTGATTCCAGGCCAGACGTCCTCATTAGTCTGCACAACATTTCATTTGCACAGGCGAGCTCAGGATTTGAGATCTTCATCAGGACCCGGTGCACCTTTCGGAAGGGAAAGGTCACCTGTGGCCCCAATTAACACTCCAGTGTGCGCAGTGCATTTAACGACTGTCCTGGGGAGCATGCGTGCTTGCTTCTGTGATGGGGGGGACTGTGTAACACCTGGAGAAGAGGAACTCTCAGCATTGCCTCCGTGATGCTACCTGTGTCCACGATGCAGGGCTAAATAATGCTAGACAGCAGGCCCCTAGCCCACAGGAGAAAGGCTCACAAGCTTTGCATGTACTTCCAGGCAAAGCCACGCCCCCCCCAAAGCCCCACCCCTTCCTGCAGCCGCCAGATGGTCCGGTGAGAATGGCTTAGTGATCCATTTGTGTTTATAACTAGAATAATACAGCAAAGATAGCCTTAACTATAACTGTACTTATGCCAACATGAGGCACTTTCAGTTTTACTCAACACCTGTGTGGCATGCTAATTGAAATACATTCTCCTTGGATACTAAAATAATCAATTTGTCCTTACACACGTAGAATCGTTTTCTTAAAATAGCACGTTCGTAGCAAAGAACGGCAATTTGTGTTTAAAAAATTCCAAATCATTCAACAGCGCCTGCAACGAGGGATAGGCATTTAATCAAACCGCAATATTACTTATCTATAAAATAAACATACAAGCACGCTTGCTGCTAGGAAATTAGCATTTCCAAGTAGTTCTGGGGCGACATGGTTTTCCTTATTATAGTGTCAGTATAAAAATGCTTTCTGGTTTTGAGTAGTGCTTCACATGTATAAGAAAAGCAGCAGAGCTATCGTAGCGCTGATCACGGCACATTAGCCGCTCTCAGTAAGCGGCTCGCCTCCAATGATGCGTCCTGGGGTCTCTTAATCAAGCGGGATGATTATTAACAACTCTTCTTAAGACCGGCCCAGCTCTTCTACTGGAAAATCAGATTTAAAATTACACTTTATTTTACATCAGTTTCCGGGGGCAGGGGGTGGAATAATAATAATAATAAAAAACGGAATCAAATTTGATCTCATCGCCCCTCGCATCGTGAACCATCTACTTAAGCGCGGTGCACTGGGGATAAAACGGCGCCCGAAAGATATAAAAGTTTCATCGACTTGCGGTCAGCTCGCAATAAATAAATCCCTGACATTTCCCTTCATCTCGCAGAACTTGTTTACTTGCCCGTGACAGTTCGCGTTGTGTGAATTAAAGGAAAAGGAGATATATATATATATATATATATATATATTTATTGGTCACATACGTGTGTGTGTCTAGAGCCTAGAGGACACAGGCCAACCTATGCAAACCTGAGAAAAGGCTGAGGAAACGCACCTTAATTATATACAGGTCGTTAGCTCTTCCTTTCCGTTTTTACTTTCTAAATACCGGTGTCCAAACCGGTTATACGCGATTACTTTTAAAGACCGAAATATTGAGAAACCACATTGCATGGGCGTCTTTTTCAATACAGCAAAGTAATCCAGCCTTAATTGCTTCGGCATTTTAGCTGAAGCGATCATACCCTGACCATCATCAGCTGCTGACTGGTTATTTAATTGGTTTAGACTATGTTTTCATGCTGATTCAACCTTTTGTTTGTTTGTCAGTGATTAAAGACTGTACCCAAACAATTGTCGTGAACACTTATGTGTACATTATACATTATTAAGGCTGTCTTATACTCAATAATGAAGCAGAATCAGATTTATTAAAACTGAAAAACGTGATTTTTCCATATACAAAATACATAAATGAATTCATCTGACCATAAACCCTAGATAAAACTATGAGGATGCATTGTTTAAAATGACCTGCAGAATATTATCTCACAGATGGCCTAAGATGGTATCTCAAATATGTAAGACCCGCAAAAAATCTCCATCTAATGTAAAACTTGCTCATTCTCCCCCCACCATGATGCAACAAACAGACAAATTATGCACAGAACCATCGCCCGCTTTTAGATAGGCGATGTGACAGCCTATATTTGACTTACTACTGCCATCTAGAGTCTTTTGTCTCGCTAATATAATGGAGCTCGAAGTATCAAGGTCACTGTGGCGAAGATCAATGTGCATCAGGTCAAACGTAACCTGACAAACAAATTTAACAAAAGAAAAAAATCAAGAGATGCAAAATAGTTTTTTCCTTTCATTACAGGTGGTGAAGTCAGTTATTTTGGCCCACCAATCCATCCATCCATCCATCTATATTTTCATTGTGGGGGAGAAAGAATGTCAAGATGTGAATTCCAAGAGCAAGGAGACATTAGTATTGAAATATGAGCACGGTGGTAATCCTATCACGCATGGTGGCCTTCATCTCCTGCACGCTGAGGGCCATGTTAAGCTGATCCCATTTGGCCACATGCTCTATGACCCGCCGTGACACTGAGGCCTTTCCGTTGCCCATGGCTGTGGGCTTCTCGGCATGCTTAGGAAGTGCCATCAAACACACGCATGCCGGGTGCCTTGCGGTGGCGTGGGACAGCCTGGGGGGTGTCAGGCCGGTTGGGGCAGATGGCTACTCTGTTCCAGCCGGATGCCCCCAGCGCCGACTCCTCAGAAGCGCCGTGAATCCAGTCCGTTCACAGCTCATCCTGGTGAGTCACTGTCGCTGACAGAGGTATCGTAAAGGAATCTGGACCGCGGCTGCCCCTCTAGGCTGTCCAGTCTCTCCAAAGCAGGCCTCCCACTTGCAGGGCGACTAGACTCAGGGCTTTCTAACCCTAACCCACCATTTATTGGACCTTTTGGGTCTTAATCTGCTGTGTGTGTATTTAAGTCATTTTCAATTATGTCAGAACAACTCGTAAGCACCACAGCATGATTGCTAGTGGCGGAGAAGACAGATCTTTGAATATCAATCACTCCTGACAAAGGTATCAGTGTCCCCCTTGTGCTCCAGGCCAAAGCGGTTTCCCGGTGTGGTTGGTATGGTGGGGGGGTTAATGCTAACGAGGCTCCGTCAGCCAGCACCCGGGAGCCCAGAGATCCTCGGACCGCTCTACAGTACGGGACCATCGAGTCAGCAGATCGCATTCGCCGGGGACTTCCGGATTCGATAAAGGTCACAGGACGCAGGAAAAAGGAGCTGACGGCACGTGTTCCGGGCGGATACGCGGATAACGGGCAGGAACAACTGCTGACCATATTATCCATCAGACACGCCGCCCAGCCCCACCAGCATGGCCACCCATCTCATTCGCATATCATTACAAGTTTTTTACCCCCTTAATGTTGGCATGGCAACCACTGGAACGTTAATAACGTGAGCGTCCAGCCATAGAGCAGCAGACTTTTTTTTTCCATGGCGATCTCCTTTCAGCCAGGGATGGCGGACAGCCAGCGTGAGCGTACACAGAGTTCCTCAAAACCAGCACGGCTGTTCACAGGCAATGTAAATAGGTAATTATCCGACTTCTGCGGGCTGAGAGAGGCAGAGGGCTCCACGTGATTGGCCTAAACTAAACCCACCATTGCACTGGAGAATATTAATTCCGGCTCCAGTTGGTGGGTAAAGCCTTCACAGGCACCCGTCTCTTTTTTAAACATTTAAACATGCTGGCAGTCTTTCTTTTCAACCGGCTCCCATTGTGCCATCTTTGTTTGCCTTTTTTTTTTTACAAGATCTCCATTAAAAAGTCATTATATATACACCATTATTAATTGACTTCCTCCCTGAACTGGGAAGAAGACGCCTGGCATTCCTGACTTGCTCAGTATGAATTGTTCCTTTCACTTCCTGGGGATAAATGGGCCCAATGCTGCATTTATGTTTATGGTCCCAGGGTGCCCCCTATAGGGCATCCTGGGAACTTGTGCTCAGCAACAATTGCAGCAGAAAAGGGGCAGAAATCGTTTCTGGTAACAGATGATCAATCCATCCATCTATGCTACATGTTTGTCCTATACAATGTGACTACTGGTGTAAGACAGGTAATAACCCAAGACAGGGCACACGTACCATTCACACCTACGGACAATTTGGTAACTCCAATTAACCTCAGCATGATTTAGGGCTGTGGGGAGAAACCGGAGAACCTGGAGGAAACCTCACAATCACACAGAGAGAACATGCAAACTCCACACATGGAGCCATGGCAGAGAGTCGAACCCTGGTCTCCTGTGGAGTGAAGCAACAGTGCTGACCAGTGCACCACCATATCAATCAAATTTATTAAAATGATAAAACAATAATCTACCTAATCTAACAGAGAGAAAGAGGGGGTGAGTGAGAGGGGGGGAAGGAGAGAGAACAAAGGAGATAAAGGGGTAGAGAGAGGGAGAGAGAAAGAGTGGAAGAGTGGTAACAGGAGGGGTGAGAAATGAGAGGGGGACAGAGTACCTCAAAAAGATGAGTAAGAGGGAATTAGAGGGGAGGGTGAAGGAGAGATAGAGGGGGAAAGAGGACAGCGAGAGAGGGGGAGAGTGAAAAAGAGAGAGAGAGGGAACCCAGCACAATGGTGGCGAGAGCGCCCCCTGTCCTCCCCCCCTCCCCTGGATACTCAGTGAGGAGGTGGCAAGAACTGGTAAGGGTCCCCCTCCCAAGAGATCAAGCATGGAAGTGGCAAAAGAAACCCACAGTCTTTCCTTCCCTCCCACACAAATGAGCAGAGCAGATGCTTTGGAAAAAATGTGGCAGTTGGGGGGGTGGCCCACTACTATCAGGTCCCAAGGGTGACCGGCGTCTTCCTACCTGTGAATTTCGATTTTCAGAATTTTCTTAAAGTGCAATATTTAAGGTGCGTGTGTGTGTGTGTGTGTGTGTGTGTGTTTGGACTGGATTTGTATTATGTTATATTACAATGTCATAAAACCTGTTATTTTGATGTTATGGGGATCATTTTTTTCAGGTCCACTCAAAGATCTGTGAATGCAATCAAAAAACTATAAAAGCCAAAAGTTTTGTATTTTGTTTGTTTACTTATGGTTAAGTTTAGGGCTGGGTAGGGGTCATGCTGGGATTAGGGTTATGCTCATAGAAATGAATGGAGAGCCCCCACAAAAATATAATAACAAACCTGTGTGTCTGTGTCTGTATGTGTGTGTGTGTGTGTGTGTGTGTGTGTGTGTGTGTATAAATACACATGGAAAGCCAGGGAATGTGGAGCAGAACCCAAAGTGCTGGCAGAAGCATGTCATTAAATGAAAATTGGTTGTTTTCAAAGAATTGCAGCTATCGATTCACAGCACAGCTAGCCAAAAAAACGTAAACAAAGTTGGGGGGGGGGGGGGCACTGCCCATCAACTGCCCCTGCTTCAACCCCTCCACTAGACTACAATCTTTCCTCTAGAGGGCGCCGTTGTTGGTTTATTTTTGTTGCTTCCACAAGAAATTGTATTTATGGAGCCTGTCGTTTCGCAGTTGCAGCTACGCCGGCATCCATGCCAGCCAATCGTGATGGATAGGACATGGAGGAGAGGGATGTGCGCGAGTCTGGGGATTTGGCTTTTGTGCCCAGGCTGGGCCGCACTTCCAAGGTCATTACCCGTATCTGTGAACGTGATGAACAGCATAACGACGCTCTCAGGCCCAACATTACCAATCAGTGCACATAAGGGGCCGTGTGGATGGCTGTTAGCATTCGGGAGGGGACCACCGCAGCTTCAGACCTCGTTCACGAGTGTCACGCTCTTCAAATTTACCCAGAATGCATTACAAAAGAATAGGCTGGGGTCATAACCTGACCAATAGAACTCTCTTATTCTGTCTACCCATCATCCTTCGGCAGGTAATGTCACCACCACCCTCCCTAACACCAGATTCTCTACCTCCCTGCTTCCACTCATCTTGTTCTGGTTCTGCTGACTCCAGATTACATCTGGACCCTTATTACACTGTCAGAGCCACTCATACTTAACTTTTGCTATTTGAAGTTTGTTCTGGGGCATCATGGGAGACCCACTTCCACCCTAGACGTTTCCTTCTGTGGAACAACAAAAAACATCACGGAGTGCCGATGCTGCTCCAGCCGACAGCTTTCATTGTTTTCTCCCCAAAGGAAATGCTCTGGATCTCCAGAGGGCAATCTGGGGCAGGGGCACTGAATGAGCAATCGACTTTTATTCGGCTTTTAAGACGCTGCCATGATCTCCTGCTTTTCTCCCCTTGATCTTTCTTCAGTTGAATGAGCTGTGTTGTTAGGATCATGCTCAGCTCAGGTGATACACAAGTGATATTTTTGGCTGTACCATTTCGCCGGATAATCCGCTAATTATAGTCGACCCCATCCGGCTAATACTCTCAGCCAAAGCATTCTTTCCCCTTGGCGGCGGAGGTCTGCACTGCAGAAACGTGTGATGAAGTGCTTTCATGAAGAACGACTCCAGCGTCTCTCCTGTTCTCCACGCGATGAACCACCTGTGCACAGTTTCATAATTAATTTGCTAATCCATAACCAAATAAGGACAGGCCTTCCGTGCAGACAGAATGCACACAGGTAATTAACAGCACTCCTGTCTACCATGCGACATCACTTATCCTAGCAGAATTGAGCCTCAGACCTGGAGTATCTGCTGCCACTCTGCTCCGTACGGCGACGGTTTTATTAGCGGAGGATCCGGTGTCTGGAAGGCATTAACAAGGTGGTGATGGGGTTTGTCATTTTGGAGGCCCCACTCAAAAAGTCACTTTGGCGCCCCCTACTGTCCCTGTTTGTAAAGTGTGCTGCTTCCTCATCATTTAATTTCATTAATTGCGGTAAAAATTTAGGCAAATTTTCTGCTACTTTGTATCTTTGTTTTTTATTTCTTTTTGTGGTGCTGCTGGGATGCAATTGTTTTATGGTTTAATATAACGATAACATTAGCTAGCGAAGTAGAGTCAGAAGATCATAGCTAGCTAGCCGGTTAGCAGCACATGCTGCTTCAGCATCACCTAACTAAGGGCAGGTCAGGTCAGGTTGGGGAGCGTGCACTGATGCAGCGCGTTGCTGCACCCCCCACACAGCTAACTCCATGGGATCCCGGCCGGCAACCCCCCAAGCAGACACATGGTCCAGTCCCCCCCTCCGGAAATGGCCATCCATCTGCTGCAGCCAGGTATTACTTGGGCATCCACTTGGTTTGGTCCAGCCACTTGGGTCCCCAGCAATGACAATCCTGCAAGCTGGATCACCCTCAGGGAAACGCGCCACATGGCCGTAATGCCCTAACTGAATTTGCTTAAGGAATGTATTTAGTGTTTAGTGTGGTGACTGATGCAAACGCGTTGTTTGAGTGGTGGTAAACAGCACCGCTATGTGGCTGGAGTCAAGCCTGTAAGGAGCCTGCTGCTCTGTCAGTCTGTAGGGAAATGGGCAGGAGATTCAAGGCATGAGGAGCATGAGGCAACATCTGCGATGGCATGTGTGGAGTGTCCGCAGCGAGCTGCAGGCGGTTCTCCTGCAGATTCAGTGACACCCTGTTAATTCTGAAAATTATTTTATGGACATCATTACATTAACTTCATAGGTCCAGATGGTGAAAACATGCATTACCTGGGAACTTTGGCGGGATGTGCAGCCGAAACAGGTTTTGATTATAGCAAATTAATCGACTTAGCCTACTAGATTATAATAAATTGCACTATAAATTTGAGGTTTAAATCATTCTTCACCCATGAGTCTGGAACAGGTTTGATATTTAAATGCAGTGGTTGCAGAGAGTGATGGTGGTGGAAATATAAGAGTATTTGATTTTTTTAAAAAATGCATCCATCATGTTTATTTACAATGGAAGAGGCCATTAGCATAGCAGGTTAAACTGAGTATGGAGACACAGCATCCTGTGGACAGAGGTCAGGGTCCAAGTTACAACGCCTGCATGATACTGGGTATAAATAAGTAAGGTTTAATATGAAAGATGGCTTAGGGAAATGAAGCAAAAATTACTATTTACAAAAACGTGCATGCTTAGAGAGCCAGGGGTTATGTGGATTAACTAAATATTGATTTATTTCAGTGAAACACTACACTCACCACATGTGCCAATTTAGTTTCACCGACAGGTAATGAAAACTAGATTATGAAATTATTACATCTTTAGATGACTATTTTAATTTCAGTTACAGCAAAAGACTTTCCAAAAACAAAAAAAACACCGTATATTCAGTGTAATTTACTTCAGGAAATGTAGTCTGTGTGGCCAGCTCAAAGATAGCGGGGGAAATTCCCATCATGACTCCCAGTTATTGGTAGAAATGGACTGTTATCAGGGGAGTGGCTTATTTGTGAGCCATTCCGTCTTGGTGTTGGGTCTGAGGGGGCAGCTGGAATAAGGCCTTTGACCTTCGGGTCTGTGCTGAGGGGTAAAGAAGAGGCCGACGTATCCATAGGGTATGTCCAGAAAGGCTGGAGAACATGGCTGGGGTGACAATGAGCTTAGGGCTGGCCAAGAAGACTTCCTCTGAGGAGTTCTGGGAAGCAAGGCAGAGATCTTCTTGAGGAAAACTTTGTAGCGACGGTGCTGAATTCCCCAGGGCTGTGACAGCCCGCGGCGCGGGGCTCGGCTAATGGGAAGGTTGGAAAAACACTCAGCCGGCACCTCACAAAGGTTCTTTTAGCCCCACCTTTGTTTTCCATCTAGCCTGGAAGGGGGGTGCAGGGCCCCCAAGGACACCCCTTAGTGTCCCCATCTGCCGACTGCATCCATCATGCTCCCACACACATCTGCTGGAACGTGCGTGTGGCCACACAAACTGATGAACCCTCCTTTTCCCTCACATGAGACCTGAGCCTCGCTTACAGAAGAGATCCATTTGGAATGGCTGTCATTAATAACAGGAGTATTATGAATCTGGGGCGGCAGTGGGGGGGAGGGTTCTAAGCTCTGTTGAGTGACATTTCCTTGGCCAGTGGACCTTTATGGTTTTAGCCAGGACTCCTTCTAGGTTCAGGGAGTTTGGAGTTTGCATGTTTTCCCCCAGTCACTCAGCTTTCCTCCAGCAGCGGCCAGTTAGGCCAAATAGCAAAACATCCCATGTGAGTGTGAATATACCCTGCAATGAACTGGCAGCCCATCTATGTTCTGTGTTACCTGGGATTAGTTCCGACCCAGTCCAAGTAAGTAAGTTTCAAGATACCCAAAGCACTTTACAGTACCAATGGGAAGCCTCTTCAATCACCACCACTGTGTAGCACCCAACTGGATGATGTAACGACAGCCATTTTGCACAATTACGCTCACCACAGTAGCTAAGGTGGTGAAGGGGCAGGAGAGAACTTAACAATTAGATATAGGGGATGATTAGGAGGCCAGATTTGAAAGGGCCTTAGTGGGAAATTTTTAGCCAGGGCTAAAACCACCCCTATTCTTTCAAAAGATGTCCAGGGACGTTTTATGACCTCAGAGAGTGAGGACCTTGGTTTAATGGCTCATCCAAAGGACAGCACCATTTCTAAAGCACAGTGTCTCTGTCACTGCAGTGGAGCACTGGGATCCACACAGACCATAGGATGGCCTAACCTGCTGGCCACAGCAACACCTCTTCCACAGCAAGCCAGCTTTCCTAGCTGGTCTCTCATTCAAGTACTGGCCAGACCCAAACCTGCTTACCTTCAGATGGAATACCTAGTCTGAACTGCAGATGGCATGGCTGCTGAAGCATTGGGAACCTGTAAAGTCATTCTATGAAACATAATCCATAAACAAAACAACCAACATAATCTAATACAGTCTATGCAAGATCTGTAGACGTGAGAGGTACACAGCATAATAACCGATATATTTTTGTCTAATATTGCCAGGGCTGGCAATGAAACTTGCCTGCGCTTATTAGTGAAATAACATTACATCATTTTTTTATTCTGTGGAAGACGAAAGATCGATCTGCTTGCCAGACTTAATAATAAACGTCACATATTTTATATATTATATATGAATAAAAGCCTGTGTCCCATTTTGATCATGATCAATCCCTCTAATAACTAACAAATAAATAACAAAATGGCTTCTTTATCCTCCATTGTTTTGGGTGTAGTTTCATATGGAATTTATGTGGGAAGTTTAACCTACAAGATTTCTGTGTCTCCCATGCTTAGGCAACATAAAGGTCCCAGGTCTCGTTGTGCAGTGGGAAAGTGACACACGAAAGTAGGCTGGAGTTACAAAAGTTTCCGGATGAGACAGCCCAGGAACTTGGAACAAGGAACTATGTTCCTGGAGGGTGTTGCACGAAGCAGGATTTCTTAGTTATCTGGGTTTACTTAAGCGAGAAATAATGATTGTCCCGTAAGAGTTTAAGTAAGGAACATTCCTATTGGACAATCACAACTTCTATCTTAAAATAATCCAACTAACAGATATCCTGCTTTGTGGAAAACTGCCTGAACTGTGGTGTGAAAGCACCCTTTGATGGTTGCCATTCATTCCCTCCCAGGGACAAAAGCACATCTAATAAATAGCACAAATCCACAATCTCCTTCTCCCTGGGTTTTCTTTCTCGGATGGGATTCTTTAGATGCACAAGCCCGGCTTCGTCTCCCCGTGGGTTAGTGTATCCAAATGAGCTAAACCTATGCAGCATTTTGGTTAAACAAACATGATAATGATAAACAAACATGACAATAAGTGGCAGGCAGTGGAATAGAGGCTTCTTTTGCCCTCCAGGTGGGCGGTCCTGTAAGTATGTGAGGTCACTTGAAAACTATGGACAACCTCAGATTATTTTTTTTGGTCCAGTCTGAATTTCCATAAATACTACAGGGAGTCTAACTTGCAGAGGCTGTTTCTGCTTTGCTCTGGTCCTGTGTGAACCTGGATGATGTTGTCTCAGATAAGTTAGCATGTTGGACACGGTTCCAGCAACATATCCGAGTTCAGTATAACAGAGCCGACAGACAGTCTTGGTCTTATCAAATATTCTCTATCCAGTACTGGTGTAATTTATTGGGAAATCAAAATGTTTCCAAACAGCTGATTTACTGACAGTAACCAGTATTAGCTGTAACCAATTCACATTCATAATAAGCATAATGCTTTCCTGCTTGTGAATGTGGCTTTTGTCCATGTCAAAAAAGCATTCATTTATATTAGTGTGTTCCCAACCAAAAATTATGTGACCTATGCTGAATATGTGTACCATTACAGTCCTTTGTTCTACTTTAAATGTAGACCTGAACTGCTCTTCAGCCAAAACTACTAAATAATCACAAAACACATCAAATTGGCAAACAAATATTGAGTTTTTGGTTCCTCTCCTCTGTTGTCATCTGGCTTTCTTTCTTTCTTTCTTAAGATGACTCTTTTGTGAAAGGCGCTCTATTAAAATAAATTTAATTGCATTGAATACAATACCGATGTAATACTGAATCAGGCTAATGCTTATGCTGACTGGGCCAGACCATTAGTGGATCTGTGCCCCTGCTGAAAGCCACAGAAGCTGTTTTACTGGCACAGAATTGAACACCAACTTTCATGGAGTTCCGTCACAAATACATCTTTGCTAGTTATCACATTTCTCATGAACATTATATTAATACTAAAATATTAATTTATTGTATAAAACATTTCAATACAATCAATAAACTCATATTTTATAAATTAGATGGTAACGCTTTACTTGACGGGGCACAAATACTTAGAAACAACTCACTACAGAATTACAAATTATGAACAAATGGTGAACAAACAGTTGCTACTTGAGATAAAAGATGCATCACTATTTATCAATGCTAAACAACCATGAGATCAGTATTTTATTTCCATGATTCATTATTTGTTCCTTAGTAGTTCACAAAGGTTTACAGAATTAACAGATATAGTAACAAATATAGGAGCTGCATGGGATGAAAGCTCATGATTCATTAATGATGAATTAACATTAGATCAGTAAGTAACTAAGACTTAATTGGCGGTTAATTGATGCATAAGTAATAGTACAATACCATATTATTTGTGCCCCATCAAGTAAAGTGTTAGCCATTAGATTTGTTTGTGCGTTTGCACATTTAATTTTGTATATTGTGATTTGAACATTCACTCATGTTCTCATTGCTCGGATTTGAGCACGGATACCTTGGACATGGGATGGGTGACCTGCCTACTACCCTGCACCAGGGGTCAGGGGAGAGTCTCAGTGCGTGCTAGTCACTATGTGGGGGAACCGGTCTCATCTGAGTGGATGAAGTCCACGTCATTTTCTCATTCTGCTGCCAAGAAGAAAATAAATAGTCTTCTGAAGTAGAGTTCGATTTGCCTAGTGTGTAGTACTGTATATGTTGGCTAGTAACACTGATTGTTTCCAATTTGCAGGGCTTTCTGAGTGGCTTGACAGGAGTTTATGGTACGATTCACTGGTTTGTGTGCAGCCAGGTTTAAGCCCCTTGGATAAAGCTGGAAGCACAGGAAGTAAGCATGTGTTTGTATGAATTATTGCTCAGTGAGCTATATCAAATATTAATTTAAGCATATCTCAGGATTAGACATGTCGCTGGACCTGGGGAGAATCAGAAATGTGGCATGCCATCTGTGTATCATTAAGCTATCGTTAAACAACTTGAGCAGGATCATTTACTTTTCCCTGTTTCTTAAGTATTTCTTTAAAGAAGGTTAAGAATATGTATGATTTTAGCAGACAGGCAAGTCCGTAGAAAGGTCACGTTTTAAAAGTAAAGAGATATTTACACACATAAGTCTCTAAAATTTCGCATTTATGCAGTAAGTCATTGATCGACTGCGGTGGGGCAGTAGCGATCCCTGATCCAGCACGCTTATATAACCAAATAATCTTGCTTCATAATCTTTATAAAGTCAGCGCCTGACACTACACAGTCTGCCTGACAGCCATAAAACGACCCATCTTAACTTGACACGGAGAAGCGCATTTAAGCCGCGTGTTCCGTCACAAAGCTTGTCCGCGGTGATTAGCGTCCTCGGCAGTGAGCTAATGCATCCTTCAGATCCTCATCTCTGCGTCCGGTCCTCCTTAATTACTCACGCAGACGAGCCCGAATGCATTAAAATCACCTCGGAGCTCTTCGCTGCAGTCGAATCACGTGTACGCTCCTCGCGCAGGTACCGCCCGGCCACGTGTCCGCTCCTCGTGCGGGTACCTCGCCCCCATTAGCGGTTCGTTATATTATCCTGAGTACTTCAGACGGGCAATTAACCTGAAACAAGTTTAAATACGAAGATGGGATCGACATAAAAAATATTTAAAAATAGCCGTTTCGAAATACTTCCCGTCAGCTAAGGTAAACAGGATGTATACCAAACCAACGAAATCTATATGATATAAATGTTTGATAAATATTAAATCATTGAAAAAATAAATAGAAAAGAAAGCTGGGGGAAACACTGCACCACCATGAAAATTTAGTGCATTTAAAACAGCATTTGTGCGACAGGAACAGGCCTACATACATTCCAGGGACCCCCCCCCCCGCCAGGACCGTACGTAACACAAGGCAGCCGTCTCGCAGCTGCGATTTTTACTCCTCTATCGGGAGTTTCCCCGACTAACGGTATTTTTCACACACCTGGTGAAAACTCGTTATGGTCGAAATGCTGTTTTGCACGTCACAATAAAATAACACCTGGGAAACGCTGCTGGAAGCGTAGGGAGGTGTTTATTTTTATACCGGTGAGTCGCCGCCCACCTGTGAAGTAACGTGCATGTGTGCATTATGCACTTCTCTGTGGGGGGTCTGCACGTACGGGTGGGCGCGCATATACAATCAAACACACATTTCCTGCATTAGACACGTCACGTTAGATTGACAAAATGTCTCGGCTGTCAGCATCTCGTTAATTTCGGTTGTGCATCCTTTTCGGCTTTTGTAAACAATATTTAAGCCAGCAATCATTTTTCACAATTAATTACACTTTTCAGAAAAATGCCGGCCTCCATTAAGAGACAATATAACTTGACAACCACTGACATAGTTTCTGAGCAAAGCATACATTTTCAAAGCAGTGTTTATGCAGATAATGTTAAAATTAGCTTATTTTATTACTTATTTCAACTTCTATCTGAGGAGAAGCCCTGCTGGGGTTTTACAAGTGATGAGGTGTTTCATATTCACCTAAAGAAGCTTTCATTTTCTTTATATTATGAAACCTGAATAAATAAAACATATCTGGGAGTATGCCTTCATTTTCATATCAAACATATTAAAAATTCACTAGTTCTTGGATTTTATTAGAAATTACATCAAATCCTTTGTTCAGCCCTAATTATCTTTGGCTCCTATAATCTTTTAACATTATCTATGTGGGTCCACAGTCAGTCAGACTGAACCATAAGACCTGCAGTTGCTGCCTCTAGTGATTTTATTATTCTTGATATTTTAACATTTAGTTGTTTTGCAAAGAAAAGAAAACATATGAATAAAATATTCATAAATATTATACAGCAAATATGAAAAACAAGCCAACCAAGCCAGTATTTGTTGATCTTCCTGTTGGAAGAAAGCTGCCCATGGTTTTTGAATCAATCAATCAATCCATCCATCCATCTCACAGTGACTTATCTGGCACAGAGCTAGAGAGAGCCCTCCGTTTGTACTTATAATGACTAAGAAGACAAGAGTACAAATATTACTATTAACAACTATTTTCTTAAAAAATCTTTTTTGGGTAAATGTCTAACTATGGGAATCAAAAGGTAAATGGGAGCGTACACTCACTCTCACACTTTCTCAAACACATTCACATACTCTCACACTCATGCTCACAAACTCATTCACATGTTCACTCACACTGTCATACACTCACACACACTTATTCACATTCTCACGCACATGCTCAAATGTTCATACCTGCTCTCTCATACATGCTCACTCACACACTCACATGCTCACTCACTCACACATGCACACTCTCACACACACCTCACATGCACACACATGCTCATTCACACTCTCACATGCTCACTCACTCTCACATGCACTCACAGATACACAATCACACATGCTCACTCACATACATGCTTACTCACTCTCTCTCTCTCTCTCACACACACACACACACGCTCACACTCACACGTGCTCACTCACATTTTCACTTATATGCTCACTCACTCTCTCGCGTGCACACTCTCACACACACACACTCACATGCACACCAGCACGACATAGATATCACAAGTGTTCCAACTATGGAGGAAATCCAGAAGAGAACATGCAATCTTCATGCACAAAGAGCCAGAGTTACAGAACGAACCCACCAAAGCGGGGGGTGACAAGCTCACTCCACTCCAAGATCACTCAAGTCCATGTTCATTTATGTAGCACATTTAAAAACAGCCCCACCTGACCAAAGTGCTGTACAGTCTCACAAAATCAAAAAGCACTGTCATAGATATTTTCATTTTACACTGAAAATAGACAACATTATTGCCTTAGTGGTGTGCAGTGAGGTGCTGTGGCTTTTTAAATTAATGTAATGTAATTTTACATTACCATGCCTGTCTTTGATGATGTGTCGTGTTCATTTTAATGGAGACTGCTGTGTTTCTCCTTTTAAGGTCAGCCCTACATGGATAATAAAAAAACCTCCATTCCCACCATGCCACTGGTGTTACCCATAATGCACGTGTGAGTCCTTAAACTTCACACTGCAGCTACCCAACATGCACTATACTGCAGAAGTGGCCATTTGTATTGCCTGCCAAGCCACTGCCAATTGCCCTGCATGCACAGTTTAAACATTGTTGGAGATCATCAGCCAAGGTCCAAGGGATTTCCCCTGGCCCAACACACAGCTTTACGAAGATCTGTCCAAGCATATAAACATGGGCACCATCCCAGCACAAATGCGTCCTTTTCCGCGATCGCTGGCCAGCAAACTCCATGGCACTCTGGCCTCTATGAGGCTCCCAGAGCTTCCAGCAGCTCTGCTTCAGAAGCCAGCACAGAATATGGATTTCCTGATGCTGAAAGGGCTGCTGATAATTGAAGCAAACCAAGTGTGCCTTATTATCATACCATACATATACAGATATAGAGTGTCACGAAATGAAGTTCCCCCAGGACCGCGGTGTGTGAGTGACAGTGAGTGTGTGTTGGTTGGGGTTTGGGGGCATGGGGGATTCACGGGGTACTTAAAGTCTACAGCACAGGACAGCTTGAAACAGGGAGGCTGAATACAGTGGTTTATATTCACAGTACAATGTGCATGTAAACAATAAACACAGGAGCATGAAAAAGGTAAAAAGAAAAAAAAAAGAATGTTGTGGCTTAAAAACAAACAATATACAGATAAATAATATTAAGTGAAAGTTAAATTTAACTGAATGGAGGGGAGACTGTGCAGGTTTTAATCAGTTCAGACCTGAACGCGCAGACTTAGCATGCATTGCCTTCATATACAAATGGTCAGACCCCTCCTCCCAGCGCACTGTGCTGCTACAAAGGAGGACAAACACATTCATCATGGCGGGCCCCAGACTCAACCCATACCTGCAAGGCCTGCACATCCCAAGTGGCACATACACCTCTGCATATGAAAAAAGAAGAGCTGAAACATGTATACACACACAGGTGTGAAAACGTAATATGACAAAGGTTATGCCGATTGACAAACAAATCAGCTTCCTGTTTTATCAGTCTTTGAAACTCAGCTTAAAATGTACATTCAGCAAATAAAAGTTGAATTTTTAATGCTTGTATTTTAAAAAATTCTGTTTAGAGTTACTAAACACAGTATAAAAATTGGCATTATAACTGTTGAACATGGAGCGGGGAAGCAGCACAGGATCCAAAGCGATTGGGTGAGCACGGGGTTTATAGCAGACAAATCAGGAGCATTAGGCACACACAAAGGACAGATGTCAATGACCGGACTCAGGAAACATACTTTAACGCGGACTTAAATACACTGGACTAATCAACAACAATGAGAAACATCTGGTAACACGGGGATTCCACTCAAGGCAGATGAGGGGGCATGGCACATGGGAGGATCAGACGAGTGGAGCATGACAATAACCTTTCAGTTGCAACTAAAGTTAAGCATTATTTCCTGTAGTACTCTCCTATAGTTTCTCCACAATTGGCCACGTTGTGTTTTTGACAGTGATTATTACTGAATCTTCAGCCAAAGCTGAATACAAAACTTTGATGTCATGCAGCCAGTGCCAGTCAAAGCACATGTGGCACCCTAGGCAAGCTTCCCTGCTGGCGCCCCCTGTCTATGACAAAGTGAAATTACCTGGATAAGTCAGTGACCCCTCAGAAGATGGTGCCCTAAATGGCTGCCTATGTTGCCTAAGGAGGTGACTAACACTGCATGTAATTAATGAAAAAAAAATCATACAGTGCCCCCATCTGACTTTACACTCACACCCTCATTATGTCATTCTTTGTCGCCATTTTCTGCAACCAAACATGCTGACTATCCTCCAGTAATTGATCATCATGTAACAGCATTGTGAAATTAGGATCTGCTTCTCCACAGAGCAATTCATTTTAAGAGATGAACATTGGCGGCATTGAAAGCATGAACCCCTCAGTTCAAATCTTGTCACAGCACTGCGGGGTTTAGGGCCGGATTTGGACTGGGGCAGCCCAAAGTTTAAATGTTCCTCTTCTCAGCCGTTTTCAACGTGTCCCGACCCAGCTACACATAAGCTTCACCTCATACATGACTGGCTTGACAAACTCCTACGGAATTTTCGAGCACCGAGCAGAATTCACGGTTCCTACAATGCCAGTGGGTCGTGAAGGTCTTCATACAGGAAGGCATCCCGATGACACCACCACCGCTTTGCCTAATGATCAGCTTCTTCCTCGGGGATGCAGCATGGTTCTCCATATAATGCGGTCCATGTCATGCGAAACATTCCCCTCTTGGTTGATTTTTCTATAGAATGTTGCTCAGTTCTAGAATTGCTGTGGATCGTACAGGTGGTTCTTGGCGCACTTGAGATGAATATTTCTGTTTTTCATAGTGCTCCTTGCCGTGCTACTTTGCCACATGTTCTATTTTTAGGACACTGAAGTGGATTGGTGAGTATAGATCTCTGGTGGAGTAAGCTAGGTCAGCAGAGTTCTGGATGTTTCTAGGTGGTTCTGTGTGACTTCCTGGATTTAGATGTTAGATGTTTTTTGTTTAAAATCAGGTTCACTACAGTTCGAAGCACCTGGCACATCTGGCTATCTTCCCGGTGGGTTGATGAGTTTGTTTCTCTCCTCCCATGCAGGAAAACCCACAGAAAGATTTAAGCAAAGGTAGCAAAAAAAGGAAAAATAAAAAATAACAGATTGCTCTACTAAACGCCTTTCTTGGGAAGGTTTGTATTATATTTTACCAAATTAGCAGTAATCTGAAGTAAAGTGAATTTCTGAGAGGCTGCAGGATGAGTCTGTATCCTCTGGCATCCTGCCTGGGACGATGGCTTCCAGAAGAGGCAATCTTATCTGCAAACCAGCACAGGTATAACTACACATGCATAACTGCATCCCTTCATTTGGTCCCTCAAATAATTGCCAAATTGCAGGTTTGTTGAAAGTTCCTGTTTAGACATGAGGGAAACTGCTTTTAAATAACAACTAATAATCACAGTATTTATGCTATTTATTGTGAACATATCATTGTTTTGACTGACACAGTGGGTATTTGTTTGCCCTTTTGTCTATTTTATTTCTTGTTGAAAAGAAAGCTATATCTTAAAAAGACCCAGAAGTACTGGCATGTTTGACATGAACTGATACTATCGAGACAGATGCTTCTTATATAAATGCCATTGCATCAGCTGCAGACAGCTTTACTGTAAGAGGCAAGATCCATGCATTTAAGGCATGAGATACATGGTATATGACCATATATACCCCAAATCTATACCTACATCATGTATTCACATTCCCTTACAATACTCATTATCTAGTCAAATGACTCCCAATGTTCTGATTTACCGCATCAATTCCTGTTTCCTGATGGTCTACTAAACTTGAACCTTCAGGTAAAACATGACACTTGTCCCAGGACTTTTCTTATTTGCACATTTCTCCTACAAAAGAAAGCCATATGAAGTAACATAAAGGGTGACTATAAACATCTAATCATGTCATAGACAGGTCATGTGACAGGTCATGTGATCATATAACCCTAGATCTTCAGCCACAGTCCTTCCACTTTGACCTTACAGCTGAAGATAGTCACAGTCTAACGAGAGACAGTGGATTGCCTGCTCACTCTCGACATCTCCATGGGTTTTCCAGAACACCCACTTCTAAATGCTAATAAGACAGAAAAATACACATGCACTGTGTCAACAAAGCTGTGCAGTGCGGTCTGCTTTGAAAGTCGGCGCGGAGGTGTTGAGAGAGTGCGCCGCTCTATCGCCGCTCCTGCTGGCACTTCAGTGGGCGCGAGCTACTCCGGGCTGCATCGGCAGTGCAGGCAGAGGGCCCTCACCGAGACAATAACTTCAAAGGAAAAGCCCAGCGTGCGGGTAGCCAGCAGTAGAATCACCTCTCCCACCTGGGCTTACACTGCAGGTCATGCAGCTCTCCCAAATGGGGCTGAGCCAGATGGGGCCTGACAGGGACAAATACTGGGGGGGGTGGTGCAGCTGAGCAGAGAGACTGCCAATCAGATGCACAGCCAGAATGTTCCCCGCATTTAGTCTGCTTGGTTCTGGCGGCACGAGCCCAATAAACAGAACCGCACTGGAAACCTCAACCTGACCTGATGGATGATAGATTTCATAAAATGCAGTGCAAATGTCTTGTCAGTGCTGTGCTGAATCCAGATACTGCGATTATATTTGTAAGGAAGTTCGTGGGAGGACTCCTAATCCCAAATATAAAAGCATACATTCAGAAATTAAGTGTACAGCACTTACGGGGGAAACCTGCCCGCAGAATTAATCCCAGCTCATTTCAAGCATGATTACACTTTTAAAAGCGCACATTGTTTTGTAGTGCGGATGAGGCAAAGGCACCCCTCACTGGCACACGCTGCTGAGCGGTTCACACGCGCCGGTCCCAGTACTGCAATGGCGCTTATACTTCTTATCATCTTTGAAAATGTCGTTTTGTTCTTTGAAGGATCTCAGCAGTACAGACAGGAGGGCTGGCCGGGGCTTCTCAAACCTAACTCTTACCAAAGGCCATCATGAACTGGTGTGACAAGCTATCAAAACCATGTCACCCGCAATTTAATCCCCCTCATACAAGCCTGTCGCAGCAACAGAGAAAACTGCCAGTCTCTCTCTCTCTCTCCCTTCCTGTATTCAGGGCTATTTATTTATTTGCTTGCTTGCTTGCTTATTTATTTATTTATTTATTTATTCTTTGCATTTTTTCCAGAGAATGAAATGTCCAGGTGCAGAAAACACATAAAAGCAGGTGATAAAATGAGAAGGTGAAGCTGGGGTTACTGGGAATATTTAGCCAAAACAGGATTTATCACGAGCATTTGATCATTAAGCCTCTTACATCCGAAAGCGACTTACAAATCATTACCCGTACAGCCTAAAGTGTATTTTCGGACAAAGGTCATTAGCGGTGACACACAGCTATGGGTGCTGTAAGGTTCTTCTGTGACGCTTCTTCATATACGGGGCCGTGCACGTTTTGCCCTCGACCAAATAATCCCGTTAATTTTTGCAGGTGTATTTAGGCTGTTCAGAGCTTCTACTGATTGCAGAATACATTTTCACAGGGTGTGTGCAGCAATGAACCCAGAAAAACAGGAAATGCAAAAGCCAACCCTGCTGCCATTTTATAACTTGCTTGCTACTGGGTGTTTATTTGAACAAATACATTGTTGTGTTAGATGAGGCTACAAAGCCCTCAACACCCAACAA
>JAODJW010000035.1:3243952-3254641 GCA_026777045.1 Hyperopisus bebe | reverse complement strand
GACTCCATGGTGTAATTGGAAGATTAAAAAAGCCCCCCCCGAGAATGACAGTAATCCCTCACAGATTACCTTAAAACATAATTACAGTCCCAGCAGGAACCAGGCACATAGGCCATTTCTTTTTCAAGTCTCTTAATATATGCATTTTTCCTGTCTTTTTTTTCATGCTGGGCACGCAAATGCCTTCATCAGTCATTCAGCAGGAATCACTACTCAAGCAGCTGAGCACAAATAAAATGAAGTGCCTGATACTATCGGGACCAGATGCTCTTGAATCAATTCATATAACAATCGGCATTCTTTTAAAATCTTCAGAGAAATGGTCAGATTGCACTGTCTTGGTGGCCGTGTGCGCTCATCGGCACATTCGGGCCGTGGCGTCCACAAGAAATCCCAGCGGCTCCATTTAATTTTCAGACACGACAGGATGTCAAAATCCCAAAGCACCAACACCCCCAGCACCAGCGTGGGAGAAGACTTTGTTTTTGAACGTTCGCCACAAGAGGAAGATTTAATAGATCGGCTCAGAGGTGAGGTGAAGGACAGCGATGTTATGGTTTGCGATATTTATGTGTGGCTCTGGAATGCAGTACCACTGATGGGGTCGCCAAGGGAACCGCCTGAGGTCCAGGTGTGAAGGTTCTTCATGACAAAGATGCATTTGTTACGTGTGTCAAAGGCAGCTGAAATAACAGCTCTCATCAACAAGCTGCAGAAGGAAAGCATTTCACTTAGTGATGAATAATGGGCTTTGTGGTACGTCTATTCTGAATGACAGCGTGAAGGAAAGGGAGCTCAAATGCTAACAAACTGACAAATGAAAAATAACAATGATTTTTGTTGCTGAATGCATAATGAGTTTCCGTTTCTGCCAAAAGTGTTGTAAACATTTGAATGGGATTAAAAGAAAATGTGCAATACCTAAAAACTCATTTCTTTGGTCAGATGTATGGCTCAGCATGAATAAAACAGTAACTGTTACGGTACTAGGCAGGTAACGCATTGTTCTTTGAATCTCTCCAATTGCAAATTTAATGTGGGTGAGAGAGGTCAGCAAAGCTTTAGAAAGCTCCAATCAGACAGAACGTTCCAAGACATTAAAAACCAGGCGAAGCATGGACACCAATCTTATTTGGAACACTACGAGAGAGACTTAAATATGCTCTAGATGCTATTTGGATTATGTATCAGTGAGAGGCTTAGGAAGAATTGCCCAGAAATGACTGGAACTTAGAAGCCCTAGATGGGAATCACAAGCCTCATTTCCACCAACATGGTGCTGGTGCCGGACTTTTTCCCAATCCGGGGCTGGTTCCAGGCATTTCCACAGCAAAAAAATGGCCCTGGGCCACATAAAAAATAAACTTACTTGCACACACACTTGCCTTTAAGATGACAAAAGTGGATACAAGCAATAGAGACAAGGCGCAACGAGTCATAGTCTGGAAACTAGGTCCAACTACTTTACTTTCACTTCTGCCTACGTAACATTTCTGTTCCATTCATTTTTGAAACCAGTGAAAAAGCAGACTGGTTCTCAAAGGGCACCAAGTGAAAACCAGCCCAGCACCGGCACCAGCACCAGCTCTGTGTTGGTGGAAATGAGGTAATAGTGGGCCAGTAAATTGTAGGGAACAAAGCAGAGGTGAAACCTCTTGGTCCAGTACCATTAATTCTCGTCTGTGCTAGGAGATGCAGCTAACAGATGTCAGCCGGGCCTTTGGTGTCTCTCTGTTTGTTTGTTTGTTTGATTGTTTGATTAAGCACACCATTGTTTAGTATACAGATTTTAAACAGAGCCAGTAGTTTACATGGATGTGTCCCATATTTTTCACCCACGTCACGTCAAATTGCAGAAGTTTCAGAAGAATGGAACATTTTGGCCCCCGCCATGACCCCCAATCAAGTCCCCCAAAAAACACCACCTCCTGAATGTTCTCACTTTGGGAACTTCCTTGAAGGTCATGGACTTATCTCCCCCTTCTCTGTGAGCCTGACTCTGACTGGACGGTTTCATATGTCCGTGTGTTTTCAATTCAAATCAATGTATTGCGATATAGCGCTTTTCACGACAAGGCACTGGGCAAGATTGTGTGACAATCCATTACTGCATCATTTCTACAGTATGAGACAGCAAAACAGAAAGAAAGAAAGAAAGAAAGAAAGAAAGAAAGAGGAGAGAAACCAAAAACTCACAAAGAAGGTGAAAAAAAACCTCTGAGGTCTAAGGTCAGCCACCCCCTGGGCATAATAGCATTATAGAATGCACAGAGAATGGTGTAAGCTGTGGTCATAGACATGTTTCGGGTGCGATTGTTGGGTGGTTTGGCTGCAACTCACTGGACTGCCCCCTGGCTGCTATGGGCAGAAGGTTAGGGGAGTCACCCTACATCAGAGATATAATCTCCTGCTGAGGCCAAGCCTCTGCTTAGCCAGTCATTCATTTAGCATCCTTACGGCTCATTACAGCATGCTCCAGCAGCTCTCCATCCTCTCTAATCTGTTTGTCTCAGCCACGACATTCATCTCTTTTTTACCTAAATACTAACAATGAAAAAATTGCATTATCACTTATCCTTGAAAAATCATGCAATGAAAAGTTCCCCTCTAAAAGTAGCAGGTAGCTTAGTGTTTAAGAACACTGAAATGAGTTTGATTCCCTGTAGAAGCTGTAGTAAGACAGATTTTTATATAACTGCTTTATTTCCATATATATGTGCATGGTAGTCTACTGTGTACCCAGAAATTAAAAAATGACAAGAGTCAGGATTTTGAATCAATGAGAATATTGAGAATGATAATATTTAATCTTACATTAATTTTCCAATTTACAGTTGAAAGCATTTAGCTCATGCTAAATATGATTTTATTTTTTTATAGCAATAGTAAGAATGGCAGTATTCTTCAGATGTAGTTAAAATGTCGGTCTGAGGGTTACTTTGGGTCTTTGGAGTGTGTCAACTGTTACTGTCACAAGGTCGAGTTAAAGGGTAAAATCGTGGCCGACCCTGGCAGGACTGAGATCAGGAGGCTTGTGCAGTGTGTGAGACGGGCCTCTGTGAGCGAGGAGAGCAAGGAGCGGCTAGAGCGCTGACAGGGCCGCGCGGCTGAAATGGGAAACTGTCCAGGCATGAACGATCTCTCCAGCACCTGAGACATTCAGCCACTCTGCGATAGTGGCGAGATGACAGAGAGAGACTCTGAGATGCCTGAGAAAAGCCAGCAGTAAATCGTACCGGGCGTGAGCCAGAAGCTACGTGACAGATCCCGAGCCTGCTGGAAGATCTTGCGGTTTGATGGAAGCTGTTGAGCCCTTTGGCCCAAAAGTGATGCACTATGTTTAGCACAGACCAAACTCAACCCATCACCCAGGTAACAACACCATCGTTATTCTCACTCATGGCGGCGGTGGCACCAGACTGTGGCACTGTATCTTAGCAGGAGGCCCGGGAAGCTTGTCAAGGTGTCAAGATGGACGGCGGTGAATAGAGGCAAATAGTGGCGAGTCTGGAAGAAGAACCTGATCCATGCACTCAGAGGCTAGTCATAGGGCAAAGATACGTGTTTCAGCAGGACACTGACCAAAAGATTCAGCAAACACCTCCAGCAAATGGCTTAAAAGCAGGTCAGTACTCTGGAACGGCCATGTGTAGCGGAGCACTGTTGACACACGTTATCATTCCAGACAAGTTTGCTGTCCTCGCTTTGTTATGGGTCCCTCAGGGGGCGGCTGTATTGTTGCAAACAGCCAGCTTCTCTTCTCAACTGTGATACTTTAGCCAGCTGTTTAAAAGTGCAGTGGAAGGTGGAAGCAGTGAGAGATGTGGTAGGTCAGTGGGGGGAGCAAAGTACTCAAGGGACTTGGCAATGGCAGAATGGGGCCTAGTGTACAAAGGAAAAAAAGCCTGCCACCTTAATCCTCCAATTGCTGCAGCGGACCCCATCATGGGTGCTTGAGGAGGCCTCGCCTGATGCCCTCTGCAACCCTCCAATGGGTGAGCAGATCTAGGATAATTAGCCAATGAAGATTCTCTAGTTCTGTGGTGGACTGGCAACCTGCCTAGGGTGTACCCCGCCTCACGCCCGGAAATGCTGGGATTGGCTCTAACAGTACACAAGATTTACCATTTGGTACAAACCTTGCTTTCGAGTTCATGGCTCGGTGCAATTTTGGTACAATAATTTTTTTTATTACAACTGCAAATACAGCTAGAAACAGTTGTAAACCAAACAAAAGCCAGTTTGTCTGTGGATGTGTCTGAATAACAAAACCTAACTCATTTGCACAAGAAATATACATATATAAGATAAATAAAAATTCAAAAGTAAGACTGCTACATAATCATAATGCACCTTATCCTGTGTTCTCTACAACCGGTCGCATTTCTGTAAGAATAAACAGCCCAACAGCTATAGTCATTTTTTTTAGCCTGGCCCGCATTTCCTGGCTAAAGCACCTTAAATGTCACAGGGAGACTCATTTGCAGAGGCTGTTTAGGCCTTGCTTGGGTTGTACACACACACATGGATGATGTCACCTTGTTTAGCATTATGGATGTGTAACATATCCAGAATAACTGAGTCAACAGACAGTTTTGGTCTTATCAGCTGCTCTCTCTCCAGTGCTCGTGCAATTTATTGTGAAACCAAAATGTTCCCAAACTGCCGATTATGACTGATTGTAACCAGCATTAACCATATCCAACCCACAATTAGCATAATTTTTTGTGTTCCGAACATATACTCCTGAATTTAGGTTTTGTTTGTGTCACAAAAAATGCATTCATTCATTTCATTGTGTGTTCCAAACTGAAACTGATGTGTGGCGCAGGAGGTAGTACTACTGTTTGGCAACCGGAAGGTTGCAGGTTTGAGCCCTGGGTCCTCCTGTCCCCATCGAAGTGTTCTTGAGCAAGACACTGAACCCTGAATTGCTCCCGGTGAGCTGGTTGGTGCCCTGTGTGGTAGCCTCCACCACCAGTGTATGAATGTGAGTGTGAATGGGTGAATGTGAGGCTAATTGTAAAGTGCTTTGGAAAAAAGTGCTATACAAATGCAGTTCATGTGAATGAATAGCACTCATTGTATATGGTTACCATTACAATCCTAAGCAACACTCAATATGGCCACTGACATATACAACATGTAACTGATCATTCATACAACACAGCTATGCAGTTCATGAATCCACGGGGTATGATGGTAGAGTGCCCACCCACTGAACCTGCATGCTATCCTCAAGCTAACCTTGCTCAACAAAACTGAGAGGAGCTGAACCACAGTTATTTCAGTTATGATCACTGTATTTACAATGATATAAATGAAATGATCTTGTTTGGACATAGTTATTATTATATTTGAAGACCAGGACACACTGCCAGCAGCGTCCAAAGGGACGGGACACCCCCAGGTCCTACTGCCAGGTGAATCCAAACCAGAAGTGGCAGAGACACTTCTTTTGGTATTAATCTACTTAGTAGCAAGGGTGGGTGTTTGCTATCGTCCTTAGGCAGAGGATAATAACTCACTATGTTAAAAAGTACAGTGTGACCAGAAGGATGCTGGTTCGTATCCCAAGGTGGAATCTACACTCTACAGCTCATATGGATGATATGTTTATAAGCAATTATAACTAAGCAGTTTATGTGAGACACAGTTCAGCAGAAGAATATGTATCTTTGTCTCTCTTTGAGGCTGGGCTGAAGTTCTGTTTTTATATATAATTATATGATAGAGTGTCGCTGCCTATTTTGTCCTCTGATTTAGCATTACCTATTTAAACAGACTAATCTATTTATGAGACATTTTTTTGTTATGCATAGAGAACCAGTTTTCCCTCAGTGAAGAGGCTGCACTATTTCAAAGCCGGAGAGTTGGACAGCATGGAAATGTACAGTCCATGTTTTAAACATTACATTTTGATTGGCATGCCGCTAAGTTCATTCAGGTGACATTTAAATTAACCTTATCAAACCCAAACATTTGATTGCTGCCACAATTCTAATGACAATGACACCATAATATATGTTAACAAATAATTGAGGCTCAACCATCAGCTCTAATCAAACCATTTTAGCTTGTTACTTGAAAATGCATTAAACTACACTCTTCAGGAGATTTGGTGTATATTTATTGAGGCATTTGAGTTTTTCCCAAGCAGAAATCATGCAGTATAACTCTAATAAGAGTCTATTACATAAACATACTCTGAATTAAGTAGTGGAGAATTACTTTTTGTGGTAACTTTTCTTTTAGAAACTATTATTTCTTACCCTGGAGTAATATTGTATTTAGTCTAAGGTGCTGTTGGTGCAGGGTGGTCTTTGGTACAATACTCATTAAGTTGTTATGACAAGCAATTACCCAGAATTCTTTCCTGTACTGTCCCAAAAGTACATAAGTCTATTTCCTGCCATGCTTGTGTAATAGATGATGTATAAAGGAAAAACAGGCTCTTAAATCATTTTTGTAGCATTTTAAGAGCTTTGGTGCCTAACAGAAAATTTATCAGTAATGTTTATACGTGCTTTTTTATTCAGATAATGTAAGAAAATGTAAGAGACAAGAACAAGCTGAAAATGACAGATATTGGACCTGGCAAATAAAATGACACCGCGAGAAGGAAAGCCAAGGAAGGGAATGGAGTGTGATCATTTTGTAAAGTATGCAGACCCTTGCCCCGTGCAATCCTGTCATGCATCATTAATCCTGGGTATATATGTTGGCTCACCCTCAGATTGGGCCGCGGGGGGATAGGTTATATATGCGGGATGGATTAGCAGAGCCCTGTACAGGCTGCTATTAACACCTGGCAGAATTTATTTACAGGTCCAAAGGTGACAGAAACAAAGGACATGGACTGCTGAAAGCATACTGAGAGCAAGGTGCTCTGACGAGTGGACAGGTAGCCCCCCCCCCCCCCCCCCCCACACACACACACACACACACACACACAGGGCTGCCTGGATCGGTCAGACAAGGGCCCCAGTTGATCTTTCATCCTTATATCAGCTGTGATCTAGCAGTTAAACACAGAGTCAGTTACAGTAAGAACTGCATTTTCGTCTTTTCTGCTCAGTTTTTTTTAGATCACGTTGTGGACGGGTTCCGCAATACAAACATTCTGAGTTACAGCCCACAGCGCCTCAAGTGGACAGAAGGTACGGTAAGTCCAGAGCGTGGGATATTTCTAAGCCTGAAGAACAGAACCGTAAAAACACTGTAATAATTCTGCTCTACGGTGTACAGAAAAAGGACAACAAAGCCATTTTCACTTAATCTGATGGAGACAGACTATTCATTAACACAAATACTGAAATATTGAAAATGAAGTATATATTTCTATAGTGGAAATTATAGGAAAAAAATTCTCTTCAGGTAGACAGGAGTTTACATTGGATGCGATGTTTCAAATAATATAGTAAAATATAAAAAAGGGTCATGGCTAATTCTTCAATCATGCATGTAAATAAATAGTTCATTTTCTCATAAATGTTTGCCAGTATAGAAATATTTTTATAAATTTACAGAGTACCTTCCTGCATCTTGTCTTGACAGTTAATACAGTATGTTACTCTAATTCCCTCTTTTGGATTCTGAGATTGGGAAATACTGAAGGTTCTCTTTTTAATTAGAGAATTTGAACAGGAAAGGCTTGTGGGCAAAAGGAACATTTTTAATAACAGTTTTCAGCCAGTAAGAAAAATCTTAAATTACTTTAAAATGACTTACCAACCCCAGATATACAAAACAGGCCTTTCCATGCATATACATATAAGGGAGTCTAATGCAATTTCACATTAACAGCCCATACATAAATAAACATAATACAGTCTAGTTTTCCCACGGCATTTATACGGCTGTTCTCTTATGCATAATAGCCTATGTTTACTAAAGAGGTACACCTACTGTTTACGTGTTAGCACTTTAAAGGATGGCCGAGATGCGTTCCCAGTTTCATAGCGTCAAACAATATTGTGTTAGTCACACATCGCTGGGCTCCCCGGAGGAACGCCTGCGTACTGTCTCAGCGGCGTGGAGGGACATCACGCCTCCAGGATAATAATGTTACTGTAATAGTAACGTGGGCACACAGCAAGTGCTTATGGGCTCACTGGCTTGTTACGCGTAGCTGATGAGATTGTACTCGTATGCATGGAGGCTGTGATAACATGCTGAGTTATGGGAAAATGTAGCCATTAAAGGGTTAATGGAAACCCGTTATGAGTCCGAGTCCTACGTGTGACCTTCCAGTAACTGGAAACCAAAGGCCTCAGTTTTCTATCTTCATCTTATCCATCTATCCATCCATCCATCCATCCAACCTGCAAGCTATTATCTACTACAGGGTCAGAGGGCTGCTTGGAGCTTATCTCAGGCAGTGTAGGACCCAAAGCAGGGGAACACCCTGAATGAAATGCCAGTCATCGTCATATCCTAGGACCAGATGTTCAAAACTCTACCTCCATTACTGATGGTTCCCCTCGACCCAAAAGAGACTAATGAATATTCAGGAGGAGGGGAAATGGTGCCCCATATGCTTCATAAAGGAAACATTAAACACCTCTAATTAAATTTCTATTTCCATGCCCCCGCTGTGAACATGGAATCAGTGACCTGATTGGTCTCTGTGCAGTCAGATTTAACTAGCTTATCCACGATTCCACGATTTGTTAAGGTTATAGAACAAACAAAGCAATGAAGAAGAAGAAAAAAAAATGATTCTGTTAAATGGCAGGGTTCCAACAATGCACTCCGTTCTGGCCGAATGATTTGATTTAAATGCATTGAATATTAAATTATGTTCTCGTGAAGCCTTGTCACAAGCTCTCCCTAATCTTACGCAACAACGTTCTTTGGATGCCAATTGGTTGATAAATGACACACGCAACTCCAGTGCTTGAAAATAAGTAGCATTACTCAGCACTCGGTGAATAAATATTTAACATTAACTTCTTGCATTGCATTAGTTAGGCAAAACATGCACCCTCTGTCATTCGAACAAATGGAGTTTGGGATATTAACGATGGAGACCACAGACACACCGGAACAGTGCGTTCCTTCATCAGAAGTCTGTGAGGAAAGCAGCATTCTCATCAGCATTTGATGGCTCACAGGAGTGTACATGGGGGTGCATCTCAATGGAGGTCTAGGCTGGACACAAATCTAGAGTCCTCATCATACTGTCCAAGCCCAGAGTATACAGCACTTCAAGGACATTGTTAAAAAAACAGATGCAAAGATCAGTTCTAGCCTGGTGAAGAAGCCATTGGCTAAATCGTTTGAAGTGTTTGAAATCCCAGTACTGGCAGACTGATACAGCAGGGGGTGTCAGATAAATGGTTTACCCTGTGCTCAAACTCCAACCTTTGTTAACCGTGTGTCTGTCTGTCTCAAAGAAAAGCATGATGGGATATACAACTAACATATCCCAATGTATCTGTATTCATACAATATCCTTACAAGATATCGTAGCTATGAGGCAGCAATATACCTTAAAAGTCAATAACAATTTCTCTCCTAAGGTTAGCTTGAGGGACTCCAGATGGGAAGGGTGTGGTCCTCCACAACGCAGGCAAGAAGTGATGGATTTGCACCTGAAATTTCTGTACTTGTGGCCTTGCTGTTAGCTCTGAGTCTGGCCATCGTCCTCTGACAGCGTGTGAAAGTCCCAGGAGGGAGTCTGTTTCTGAGAGGCTGGAACCACCACGTCTGGCACCAGCAATCAAACTATGGTTATGTTGGGCATGTTTAATGCTCATCTACACAGTAACTGAACCCTGCATGTTTGCTCTTAGATGCAGCCGTGTGACTGACTGTTTGGAGGAGCAGGCTGTCTACATTAACGAGCAGACGTACCTAATGAAGTGACCCCTCCCTAGTGTACCTAAAATGTTACATGGAATCATCCTCACTTTTATACACGTATTTCATATGAAACTATCTGAAATTGGACCGTTATCCTGAGATAGACCAGTTAGTAGACCAGTATAGAAATTGTGAAATTCTAGACAGTAAAGTCATTGTCACTTGTCTCATTTGCATTCTGCAGTGGTTTGTCAGAGGTGTTGAAGGCGACACCCAGGTGGTGCTCCTGCGAGACTCACTCAGTACGTGTACATGCACAGCTAAATCAAGCTACGGTCCTACGGCATTTAATCAGACTACTGTTCTTGTCCCAGTATACATGCATGGGAGGGGACCAGTTTTGATGACTGAAGTATGTTTGACTCCACTACAATAGGTGGCAATATGGCTCCGTTCAGCATGTTAGTATTGGGCTTTTTTCCGGTTGACCTACCACACCACAGACATAATAAAAATAATACAATTAATAATAATGGGTGCGTGGACAAATGAAGTGACACAAGCTTTACAGTAATTGCGATCTGATCAGAACAGATACAAATAGATCAGGCAAGAAATGATTTTATATAATATACTATTACGGTATTGGAAATTTTTCAAATTTGCAATGTAATTTTGTTGTAATAAATATTGGGGTATTTATGAAACTGAAAAAGGACTTCAATATAAATTTCTCATGAACCTGTCTAAGACTGATTTAAACAGCAAGGATGAAAATGATTATGATTACCTTGGACAGGGGTGGCCAATCTTATCCGCAAAGGGCCGGTGTGTATGCGGGTTTTTGCTGCAGCTCCCTAATTATATTACTAATTAGAGGAC
>JAODJW010000035.1:3206967-3233688 GCA_026777045.1 Hyperopisus bebe | reverse complement strand
CCAACACTTTACAGCGCTGCCCGATCCTTACCGCACACGCCCCAACACTTTACAGCGCTGCCCAATCCTTACCGCACACGCCCCAACACTTTACAGTGCTGCCCGATCTTTACCGCGCATGCCCCAACACTTTACAGCGCTGCCAGATCTTTACCGCGCATGCCCCAACACTTCTCGGTTTTCTGTTGACCTTTTCATGTTTTATACATTAATATCTTATGTTTGTTACATGCTTAATTGGAAATTTGTGCAAAGGTTCTAAATAAAAGGAACAATAATGAAAAGAGCAAATACCTTTTATTTGTCAAGTAAATAATTCAAAATGTAGTAGGAAATAAGTCGTTCCATGTCGTCATTGTATATAAACCATTTTATTGATAGAATTTATAGAAAATGTACTATATCATGATATGTATCATTATCAGGATATGAGAGTTTGGTCATATCGCAAAGCTCTATATGTCTGTGTAATTAAATAAAACTAAAGCTAATGACCACAGGATGCAGGTTTTACACTTTTGTTGTGACATTATCAGTGTGCTATTCACAATTAACCAGTAAGTTTGCCTGATCACAAACATCCGAGAGTCGACTCTTGCCATTTCCAGAGTCACCCTCCATAATGAATCAAAAGGGGCTGTATGTAGTACAAACTGTATAGTACCCATCTCTCTAACTGGAAAAAACCACAACACCCAAAACCTTCATCTTGCTTTCATAAGTGTTTCTAAGAGCTGCCAGAATTGGAAACCTCTCATGCCTACTCTCTGCTTCAAGTTGTTGGGCTTTAGTTTGATGAGAAAAGCTCCATAACGGTAATAAAGCAATTGTACTCCATTACTTTCCACAACTGGTGAAGAACGTCATGCCTCATGCTTTCCAGCACGTATGCAGGTGTTGACGGGGAGCTACTGTTTAATGTATTTGTGGTATTTAAGTAAGGTTATCAACCAGACGGGACCCACAGGTTAATGTGTAACTGATCTGTCCCAAAGAGGGTGCAAACTCACAAATCCCCAAACTTACATAACATACCCTCCAGCAGAAGGCTGAGCCAGCGTTAGGGCCGACTCTCGAAGACAGAAGCAAACGCCACTTAGAAAGAGGCTGATGTAACCAAGGTAACCAGAGGAGACCACCTCACTGGCACTAATTTATAGGTACTTTTCCTAAAGCTGTAAAAACAAAGCCATTTATGAAGTTTTCACTTTTGGGAATAACCTTTTTCAAAGACACACCACATTAATGATCTGATTATGCAGGTGTGGTCATCATCAGCCCCAATTCTGTGGTGTCAGGTGGGCTGAATCCAGCTCTATGACTGGCCAGCAGACGCAGTAAGGAAAGCACTGAGTTGACACCCACACAGCGACGTGCCAGCCTGTGGCCCGTCTCCAAGCTCTTCGGTGCTGCACAAACAATGCCAGAAACATCTGCAGAACACCACAATTTAGCAACTGGGTCTCAGAAACTATTTTTTCGAGTTTTTTAAAGACTAAATATCCCGGTGTAAGAAATGGATGACAGGAGAACAAAGGGTTTGTTTCTGGAGCCAATTTATGCAATAGCCGTCCACAGCAGTGATAAATAAAATGGTGAATGTAGTGACAAGCAAAGCACACACAACATTCATCCTGATAATAACAAAACAGGGAACATTAAACTATTTATCTTTTTCACCAATGACAACCATGTTCACTGCAAAAACAGCTCAGTAGTGCATAAAGCTGAGATATTTTGAATATGCTGCAATATATGTCTAATTTCTAGTTTATACTTAAAATCCTCCCAATCATCCATCCAGCACAGGGTCATAGGGACTCCTATTCCGGATATGTCATCAATCTCAGCAGATATAGCCCACTCAATGTGAATTCAGTGATTCAGTCGATTAGCAGTATAGGTCACGCGTGCCAGGTCATTAGCCGTCACCAATAGCCAATTTGAGGTGGTGGTGTCTTGACTACTTCCCGGCGACACCCTACAGGGGGTGCCGACGGGCTGATTGCTCGCCGGGTGCCAGTCTCATTCAATTTCCCTTCCCTGCTAATATCTGCCCTGCCAACAGCTATCGGATAATTAGGTGTAAAATAGGCGGAGCCCCCGCTGAGCGGCGCAGTGGTGGTGGTGTTAATCTCACGGTCGGCGTTATCGTCTCTGTCGGGCATGTTCACCATGGCTTACCCGTCATCCCTCAGCCAATCGGGCTCCATGTAACATCACACACTTTTCAAATTATGCTGTCAGGAAGGCTTTTCATGTGACGTGAAAGACCTGAACAGCTAAATTGCTGCCGTGTTGTTAGCAGGAAGGATGCTGTGGATGACACCTGGAAAACGATGAATAATGGTCAGCATGACCTGCTTTGCATTTGTCCTTCCTCTGTCCATCAGGCTTCTCACACAGATACTTTGCACTGCCATTAGCTCTGCTACCATGGTAATCCAACCTGAGGACAAGCAGGCCTTCTGTCTCACACCGCCATTAGTGTTAGCGTTGCTGCCATGCTAATCCAGCCTGAGGACAAACAGGCCTTCTGTCTCATGCTCCCATTAGCATTAAAGAGGTTGCCATGGTAATCAAACCTGCGGCTGGGTGGATCTTATGCCGCTAACAGCATTAGCGTGGCTGCCATGATAATCCAACCAGTGGTCAGGTGGACCTTCTGTCTCATGCTGCCATTAGTGTTAGTGAGGCGGCCATGATAATAGAACCTGTGGACAGACGTTGCCTTCTGTTTAATGCCGTCATTAGCGTTAGTGTGGCCGCCATGATAATCCAAACTGTGGTCAGGTGGGCCTTCTGTCTCAGTGTGGCCACCATGGTAACAAGACCCACATCCATGTGTTCAGCCACTGCTTCATTACCTGCCCCAGCAGGTAATGACAGGGCATTTGAAAATGTATGCAATTGTCCTTCTAAAATGGCAAACGAGCCTAAAGAAAAATGAGGAGACATAATGAGACCACGTAGGAATTGTCACCCATACCCGACCTTTTGTTCTGATATTCCTATAATAAGTAATAAGGCCCTACTGTGCATTACACCTGAAAACAGCCATGTCCTAAAAGACAAGAAGAGAGCTGCCCTCTTATGGACATCAAATTTGAAAAACACATGTTAATGAGGACGTACAAGAATCATACAGACATCATGCTGGTTCAGAGTACAGATAACTGAAAACTACTCACTGACTTCATAGGAAACACCTCGCTGATGTTCCTATATATTATTTTATTGTAGAAAGATCTTATCCTGCCCTGATAATCTTCCTTTTGATCTTCAGGATTATAAAATGCAGGAGCAACACGGCATTAGATTTAGGCCGTTTACAATCCTCACTGCATCTCTGCAGAGCATCTGTCACTAGGAGTGTATTACCGGGATATATATTCCAGGATATCACTGTTGACTCTTACCTCTGCAACCTCTAAGAATAGAACAGACCCGACTTCTTCCGACGTACATGCAAATTAGAGCATCCTAATTACCATCAAATTAATCAACCCATTTTCTGAAAATTTCCAGTCCCAGAATGTTTGAAAGCGCATTATGTAAGGAGGGCATGTAGCTATTAGCACAGATGCTGGTCGATGCCGAGAGACCAGGGACAGAAGAATAGTGTCCACTGTGCTGCACTCTGTCGCAACAAATCTCAGCATCTTCTCATGTTGCCTAGCAATTAACAAAGCACAGCTTCATTCTTTTGGCTTCACCCAGCATATTCAAAAGAAGAAGATGAAGCTCCTCCATCCTGAGGGAGTCTCCAAATGGAGATGAAACTACACAGAGACTGGGTTCTGCAGGCTGATCTCCCAGCAAGTCTTAATCCACAGACCTACTCGTAAATTGTCACCACCAGAGGGGAAAAACAGGAACAACAGAACAAGTTCTCAGAATTATTACACACCCACTGCATTACATCATCGCCAAAAAACGGCTGGAGAAAAATGCTTGGTTCTTCCTAACAGTATGACACATCCATGAGGTGTTTTGGAGGAAGGGAAAGGGAGATTTACTGGCCACTCTCATGGTGCAATGGGTTAGTGAAACAGACAAGTTACAAATCCACAGTTTATTCTCTAATTCAGAGCAAACACCGCCCCCCAGGCCTGATGAATCCTAACCTGCCCTTTCCAAGTCTGATGTTGTGCATTGGTGACCATCTGAGGTTCTTTTTGTTAGACAGCCAACGTCCAACAGCTCAGGCATCGAAGCAGATCAAAACACAAAGGTTTGCCTTTGTGTTTGATGGTAAGCTAAAAACAATCTTCAAATACGAACTACCTTTTACATTTTAATATAGGGGATTATGGAAAAAACTAAAATATGACACTGCTTTGCCAGTTATCATAGTGAGCAGGAATGAAGGTACTTATTAAACACACATTACATAAATTGCAAACAAAATCCAACATAAAGACACAAACAAACGCAGCACTAAGTACATGTGACATGAGATTCTTCACCCCGGAGTCACAAACCTAAGCTATACGACGGCCAACAATACCACCCAGAAAATACAAAATGACTATTCTTCTCACTCTTCTGCAAAGTGTAATGCAGATTTACGAATGAAACAGACACTTTAAAAGCAACACCTTCACATCTGATCATTTTATTATTCTGTTTAGCAGCTGGCAGAGGAACCACAGTTATTTACATTTGTTGAGATTTATATTTTGGTAAGGCAGTCAGGTTGGGTCTGCCGCCTCAAAGCGGAGAAGAAACCTCCCAAAACAACACAGTTTCTGAGAAGCCTGTACTTAATATATAGTGGGGGACAAGCACAATATTACAGAAAGAATAAAAGTTCCTTGGATTCAGGGGCAACACACTGTAGTTTATCAGAGCTACGGTAGGGTCACAGGAAATCAATAACTCACCTGGAGGGCAATGCAAAGCCTGGAAAGAGCCACATACAGTATCACCCTTCACTGAATACTCCATCCATCCATCCATCAAAAATAAATAAGGTACCCTGAAGTCGTTACTTTCCTTAACTCCTACGAGACCAAATTGTAAGTGTGTCATGTTTTTTCCTCTCTTCAGTGTGAAACAGTCTTCAGGAAGTCCTTGTATTCAACACTTTGTCACACACAATCATACTGGTAAAACTGAAACGTAAGTCTGGCATGCTCCCGAGACAGTACAAAAAGACTATAGATAAATACAAAGTTACACTAAATTAAGTTGAAAAGCCCGAGGAATAGTAGGCTAAAAATCAAAGACAAAACAGAAAATAAAGAAAAAGGTTGCATTTAAAATACTATTGAGAGACAGTGTGCAAATGGCAGTATATAGCGTGCGTGGTATGCAGTGTGTGAATGGCAGTATATACAGTGTGCATGGTAGACAGTATGAGAACAGCAGTATATACAGTGTGCGTGGTATGCAGTGTGCAAATGGCAGTATATACAGTGTGCGTGGTACGCAGTGTGCAAATGGCAGTATATACAGTGTGCGTGGCAGGCAGTAGTCCCCAGTCACAAAGTTTAGCATCTTCACGTATCAGAGTGGGGAATCAGTTCTTTCATGGGCCTATACTGTATCCATTAAATCCCAGACCCAGAAACTCCAACCACATACTTGACTTCAGCCGACACCAGAAGAGCAGACACACTGAATAACGTTATGCTCTGTAAGGAGTATTTAGGGTTGGGAGGAAATTGCAGGATTGCGGAGTGTGAGTTTAAAGGCTGAGGCTTCTTTTTTAATGCGCATTACCATGGAAAGCTTACACTTGGTTGACTGATGGTATGAAAGCATTCTCATACAAGGCTGCTTGAATATAATCTTGAGGTTTTTGTGTATGCGCGCTTTTTAAAATGTCTCTTGTAATATCCCACAAAGAAGTTCAGTGAAGGCAATTTGGATGAAATGTGTCACTCTTGCTATAATTCCCCAGTCACGCAGGTTTAAGCTACTTGGTACTTCAAGGCAGTGTCAGAAAAATTGAACAGTTTACCTGAAGCACACAATAAGTCTACTAAAAAATTAATTATATATACAGCATTCTTTGACAGTAGAATAAGGATGCAGTGTCAGGAAAGGCAGTACTGAGCCACTGGCAGCCCTTCTGCTACAGGGTGTTATGCCCTGTTAGGTATCATACCAGCTTTCAATCCAACAAAGTCACTCCATCTTCTCTCTCCACTCCGTTATGGAAGTCCAGCCCAGGTATCATCTACCACTCCACATTGCCATCCATAAGTGAATTTAAACAGCTTTCAGATGGGAACACACCATTTGTTTCATATACCTACTGTATTTACTGACTCTCCTGGATTTGACATTGGATTCTTTGATAGATTACAATTGTTGTTCTTGCCCCTTCTGTTTTGGTTGTGCATTTGACTCTCAACTGATTGATATCGACTGGTGAACTCATCACTCCTTAAATATACACTGATCCATTCATTTTATATACCTTGTGGTCTCATTTTCCCACCCTTGCCCCTGCCTAGTATGCTACACACACCCAACATGCATGAATGCAACAAAGCCATCCTGTACAACCAACTTATGGTTTCCGAGAATCAGGACCTGAGTTTTATATCTTACCTAAAGAATAGCACCATTTTTAGAGCAGAGTGTCCCATTGAAGTACTGGCCAGGCCCAAACCCGCTTAGCTTCAAATGGATTACCAACTGAACTGCAGATGGTATACAGTTTTTACCCTGTGGGGCTGGTTGGACCCCAGCATACTGTGCACATGATATGCAGAGAGTGTGTGCATGCTTCTTGCACACAACTAGCAGTGCTTCTCACAATACTACAGGTATGGTTATGTTAGGTTATGGCCCTAACATAACATAACGGATTATATAAAGACTATAAAATTGGATTTGACCTCATTATCATCCAAAACAACAAAACAAATGTGTGTAAAATGTTGATATTTCATATGTTTAATACAGTTAAATTAGTCAGCAGTGAAACTGACCCCTAGGAAAAATGGTTCATTATAAACAAAGTGTCAGGTATAGGGGTATATGGTAGGCAGTGGGAAAGGGGGAAGAAGTAAGATTTGGCTTGTTTTTTTCTTTAACTGGTTTGTTTTTTGTCTTTGTTTTTGTAATATCCATGATGTGGGTTTTGTGTGTTTTTTTTTTTGCATTTTCAAAATTTGTAATCACATATGTGACTAATTAATGGATTTATTTACTAATTTATTTTGGGAGGGACGTGGCATAGGAAGGTGTTTGTTGAGCGGGGGACACAGTGGGAATGGACGGAGTGATCAGGATTGATGGAGGATGACCTGTAGCTAGACCAGACATTTGCTTGCAAGATGAAATTGCCGGAAAGTGTTTTAAAGGAATATTTATCTTGTTTCATGTGTTTGTGTGCATAACCAGTGGAAGGGCGGGGTATTTTGTTCTGTGTTACTCTTTCTGACTTCTTTTTAGCTCCTGATGGGTGTCACGCACCAAGGAGTGGCTGGGCTGGTTCGCCGCATATAGGAAGATCGGAGGCAACGCGGTAGCAATCAAGAAGAATTGTGGACTATCAACAAGATTCCAGAATATTTTTTTAATGTTTTTATCATGGGTCCATGTAAATGGTTTTTGTTTTTTCCATTTTTGGTATTGTTAACATTTGTAATGTGCAACAGTGTGGTTTGATTGTATTAGTTTTCCTTGTGCTTGTTTGGTTGCTGTGTGTTTGGAAGATTATATTTGAATATATGTATTTCTTTTTGCTTTAACTTGGAATTTAATAAATTTGTCGTAAGTTAACATGCTCTGTGGTTCATACCTGGCATTTTAGGACCTGGCTAGAAAGGCGTATTTGGCCAGCACAGGCCGTTTCTCTGACAACCGAAAAAAAAAGTCGGCAAAAAATGTCAATCATTTATTTAGAGACATTATGTAATAACCTCTGTCTGGCAAGCAGGCAGGAAGCAGGCAAATACCAGGCAGGCAGACGAGAATCCAAAAGTAAAAAGGTTTTATTCTCACAAACAGGATAGACAGCGACGCACATCAATGACGGATCTGGGGAAACTAACTCAGAGGCGGACTAAATACACAGGACAGGCTGAACATAACAGGTAACAGGTGATTATGATCGGGAATTAACATGAGGTAACGAGGGGGGTGTGGCACACAGGAGGATCGAACGAGCCGGGCATGACACATTACACATGGAATGAGGGTCAAACTGACCCCAAGGCTAACAGAGGGTTAACCCCAGTACATCTCATGGTGGCGGAGCGATGACTGGGATTTCTCCCAGCCACCCCCTGCTGATGCCCTAGGTATTATTTGACCCCCAATCCCTATCCTTTCTCCTCAGCCACAGCCAAAAACTGCCGCCCTTTGCTTCCTCTGCCAGCTCTTTGATGGCTCCCCGACACCCCACTCCTGTGCATCCCATGTCTCTGAGGAGGCACATTGTTGAGGATCCAACGAAGCCCCTACATCCCACTTCGACAAGGCACAAGATAGCTTTCCAGCCAGCCTCCTTACAACTCTCCACCAGGTCCATATACTTGGAATGCTTCCGTTCATTAGCAGCCTCCATACCCTCCTCCCATGGGACTGTAAGCTCCACTAACAGAATGGTCTTGCGTGGTTCTGACCACATGACTAGGTCTGGCCGGAGCGATGTCTCTACAATCTCCCTGGGGAATTGGAGCTGCCTCCCCAGGTCTACCCTCATGGTCCACTCGCTGCTAAGAGAGAGAATACTTGATGTTACTTTCTGGCGAGGGGGGATGATAGCTTCTTGAGCCCTTCTGAACAGAATCTTATCTCTCTCAGGAGCAGGAAGTCTGATGTTGGCCTCCTGTCTGCATGATTCTGCCACCTCTACCAGCTTCCTCAGCACCAGGTCATGCCGCCACCTGTAGCGGCCTTGGGACAAAGCCCGATAGGATGTGCTGGTGGCTCACATTGCTGGCACTGCAAAGTGGGCAGATCTCCTCAGCACCAAACCACTGGTGCAGGTTTCTGGGACAAGGTAGGGTGTCATAGGTGGCTCTGACCAAGAAGCTCAGTCTAGCTTGGGGGATCTTCCACAGATCAGACCATGACAAGGATCTGTCCGTGACGCCCTCCCAGCCGTATCTGAGACAACGCTTTAATTTTAACACGCTCCAGCTCGGTCCTTGTCACTTCTGCTACCACCATGGTTTTCCGTTCTTCTTTGGAGGCCTTTGACCAAAATAGAGGGGGGTCGCTCCTCCCAAGGCCTGCTCGGCCCTCCTGAACTCTTCCCACCACCTCTTGATGCTTCAGTCTGCTGATTGCCATATCAACCTCTTTTTGGGCTTTCCACTTCCTCCCTGTTCGTACTTGGGAGTCAGCTGCTCTCACCAGCTGGTCAGTAGACTCCCTCAACTCCGACACCATCCGAGCCTTTTCCTGTTTGTATCCAAGACAGATGGATTTCAGTGGCAGTTGCAGTATGTTCCTGCCAAAGAGGCCTACCTCCAACAAGCATCTTGGCAGTCCCAACCATTTCCTAATGAATGAGTTTGCTAGCTTGTCCATGTTGTCTACCACTGACAAGGGGACTTCGCTCAACTTCAGCGGCCACATGACCCTTGGGTACAACACAGCTTGATAGCTCCATAGTTTGTACTTACCGGGGAGCTGACTCTGGTTGATCCTAGCTAGGCCATCCCTAAGCTGCTTTCTCACCATTTCCCCCATCCTCCTGTCAGAGAGATCAGCTGTATAAGTACGGCCCAGACTCCGAACAGGATAATTTGCCAACAATGGTATCTGCTCACCACCTGCGACAAAGATGATCTTATCACTTCTGACCCCTTTCCTGATGGACAGGCTGCGCGATTTGGCTGGTTTGACCTTCATCCTTGCCCACCCCAACAGCTCGTCGATCCTTTTAAGCAGTCTGGTTGTACATGCTGCTGTCTGGAGAGTGGTTGTGATGTCATCCATATAGCCTCTCACTGGTGGTAGCCTCTGGCCTGAGGGCAGCTTCACTCCTCCAACCACCTTCCTTGCCCCAATCAGGATAACCTCGAAGGCTGCAACAAACAAGATGGGATAGATCAAGCATACCATGGCAATGCCCACCTCCAGCTGTTGCCAGTCTGTAATGAAGCCTTGATGGGAACAACACACCTTGAAGTCTTGGAAATACTTCGATACAAGCATTTTGGTATGGTCTGGAATGTGGAAGAAATCCAACGTGTACTTGATAAGCTGGTGGGGGACAGAACCATATGCGTTAGGAAGGTCTAGCCACACAACATGCAGGTTGCCTTTCTCCCGTTACTCTTTGGATCTGCTCCCAAATAACTGCAGAGTGTTCCACACAGCCTGGAAAGCCAGGCACTCCTGCTTTCTGGCAGCTGGTATCAATGTATCCATTACTAATGAGGTAGCTGGTCAAACTCTTGGCCAGAATGGAGAAAAAGATCTTGCCTTTCACATTCAGTAGTGCAATACTTCTGAACAGGTTAATGTTGGCCGCATTTGCCTCCTTTGGGATAAAGACTGTTACTGCTCTTTGCCATTCTAATGGAATAACTTGGTTCTTCCAAGCTACTCTCAATAGGTTCCAAAGATATCTCTGAACCCCTGGGCAGTGCTTGTGGAGCTTGTATGGTATCCCATTTGGGCCTGGGGCAGAGGCTGCTCTTGTTTTCCTTACGACTTCTGCTACCTCACTGAGCTTAGGCAGAGCCTCGTTGAACAGGAAGGATGGAAGGGCTAGATGGGGAACATACTCTGGTGACCCCAATGGGATTAATTTCTCTGGGTTGCTGTACTGCTCCCTGATGTAACTCTCAAGCTCCGGTTTTGTGATCTCCAGCTTCCCACTTCTCTTGTCTTCCAGGAGTTGTCTCGCATGCTTGAAGGGATTTTTGAAGAAGTTGTTCCTCTCCTTCTCTTTCCGCCTTCTGCATTTGCGAATGCGCTCTGCCCTCCGGAGGCTGGCAAAGTTCTTCTTCACCTCCTCCCACAGTGGTTTTAGGCCCTTTTTCTCTTCTTCACCCACCTTCCTCCACTGCTTTCTCAGTTGTCGCTGTCTCCTCACCAGAAGCTCGATCTCTCTCTCTCTCCTTCCCTTCTGCTTTAGCCCCACCTTCTGCTTTCCTTCCATTACTCCAAACCTGCCCCTACACTCCTCGTACAGAATGTCTCCAATCCGGTTCAGCTTGGTCTCAACACAGCCACGTAGTGAATGATGTAGAATGCAGCTGAGATCCTTGTCTAGCTGTTGCCATACTACTGCCTCATTCGCTTTTGGCCACTTGATCAGTTGCCTCCATCCAGGCTTTCCTTTCTTTGAACTGGCTCCTGGTTGTTGGGGCTTGCCACTCTAGAGATGGTGGATATCCTGTGGTTCTCTCCCTGTACCACACTCAGAAGGACAAATCTCCTCCAGGGAACCTCCTGTGTACTCCACTTGCCTTTCTTCAGCAACATGGGAACTCTCAGCACTGTGGTTAGCACTCTGGCTTTGGGCTCCCCTTGCCTGATCTGCCTTTGCAGTGCAACATTGTTGCCAGTCACTCCTTTCACAATAAAAGTTTTAATTAAGTGCATGGTGGGACTTTATTTAAATAACGTATATACAACAGAACAGTACAGAGCTAAAGCTGCTATGAGTGCTGCGCAGAGAGCAGATGAACTGGGCAAAATAGACGTTTGGAACTCAACCTATTTTTAATTTATTTATAATTCAACCAAGGAGACCTCAATAGATAGTTGACATGAGTGTTTATTTGGTTAAACAATTTAAATGAGTATGAGAAGAGTGATTTGGCAAAGCCCGTCTCTTGGTCGTCGGTTCCATCAACTCTGAAGCCGACAGATCTGGCTGGGTGACCAGGCAGGAGGTGAAGGAACCAACCCCCAAAAGTTAATATAATGAAGAAGGTAGGGGTAAGACAACTGTACCACTTGGGCTATCAGGCGAGGCTCTAGACCTGTTGGGAGGAAACAGAAAACAATTTTTAGATAGTAACATCTTTACTAATCGAATGTAGAAATTGATCTTAGCCCTTCAACAGCTGTAAAAGGTTATTCAAATAAATTATGCGTCTTGAGAGAAGTACAGAGCCGTTGATTTCATGGAAAACCGTATGGGGATGCTGAATGATTTTGAGAGTAGTATGGAGCCACTGGTATAATGAGAAGGTGTTATGGAGACGCCAAGCGCTTTGCCAGTGGTATGGAGCAGCTATGTTACTGCAGGGGCGTTATGGAGATGCCAAGCACTTCTATAAGGGAGGTCATTGTTGGTACGACGAAGCATTATGGATATGCTTAGTGGCGTTGAGGAGATGACAATATTTGATGGCATTATAGATAAGTCATAACATTTCCAAAAGGGTATAGCTTAAACCACCACCAACCGCTATCTGAGAGATACTTACATCCGATGAAGCGATGACTCACTGAGCCTTGAGGATCATGGAGGTATCTGCATGGATGTATGATGCAAAGGCGGAGGTGGACCATCGCCCTAGGAGTTTCAATATTGATGGTAGAACTACCTGATGAGCAGTGGAAGCAGCTCCAATCCGAAAGGAGTGCCCAGAATAATGAGTGTGAGGGATCCCACAAATGAATAACAGAGTCATTAGATGAGGGGTGAACCAGGGGTAAGACATGGGTGTGCCGTTAGGAGTTAGGAAGAGTGAGACTGAGGGTGTTAAGCGAGGTCTTAGACGAAGATATTTTATCATGGAGTCAAAGGGACAATACTAAGTTTTATTGCGTGCAATGTAGAGCATAGACCCGGCACCACCTGAATTTGATTTGGTACTGCTTAGAAAGACAGAAAAGAATGAGGCTGAAAAAGAAATTTAGGAGATGCAAAGAGTCCGATTAGGGAGAGATTTGACGTAGGTGAATTCCCCGGGCGACATAAGACTGTAAAAAGCAAGAAGAAAAGCAGCTTCTAGCAGAGTGTCAGTGAAGAGAGAAAAACATCCACGACGGAGAACAGTGACCATTGATTTTAAAATACCCAAAGTGATAGGAGGTCTTTTATCAACGGAAGTGGGAGACGATTTCTTAAAGCCTCTGAGTAAGAGACGAACAGAGTGATTAGAAAACAGACTGGGTAAGGAAGCGTTGGTGCATCTGGCGTGGAACTGAATACCTGCCACCAAACTGTGAATTGACACCGGACTAAAGCGTTTGTGCTCAAAAGAGTAAGTAAGAAAAGTGCAAACAACAGATGAGGAAAGAGGGAGTACAGGTAGCTCAAAGGTGTGGCAGAAAGAAGTGAAAGCCCCCCAGGCGAAGTCGTAAGATTTTAAGGTAGTAGCAGAGAGACATAATCTGATGTACTTAGTGGCTGAGTTAAGTAGGTGCATGTATTGTGGGTTTAAATTAGTATGAGGTCCGAATGAACAGGGCATTGATATGGAAGGGTGTTGGCGCCTGGGTACAACTGGCGGAATTCCTGAAAACGGAAACGTGACAGGGAGTCAGTTATTTGAACCTTAAAACCTGGAATGTATTCAGCCGTAAGAAAAAAGTTATGAGAGAGAGAGAGCCAAGTAAGACTCCGTAAAAGGGGCACAAGGGAGATGACTTCAGAGCGACCCTTATTAATTATGGAAACAACAGCTTCATTATCACAGAACACTTTTATTCTTCTACGGGATCATACTTTTCCCCAAATAGCACAAGCGACTACAATAGGATACAGTTCATGGATGGCCGAGGATGCTAGCATGGGATGTAAAGCCACAAAATCTGCGGGCCAACGCGACGCGAACCAAGAGCCTCGATAATATCCGCTGAAACTGACAGATGGTGCGGCATCTGTGTAGAAACAGAGAGTGGGACATATTTGTGAATTTATTGTAAAAAAACAAAATACCATTCCAATGATCGAAAAACGCAATCCAGAATTAAAGGCCAGAAAAAGAGCAGTCATCTAAAATAAGCATACAGTATCATGCAACTCGGAAATCGATTTAGACAGATCGAGTAGACACAATATAAATGAGTGACCCTGTGGGATAATACGCATGGCGAAGTTTAAGTGCCCCAAAAGAGAAAGCAATTTGTGTTTGGAGACCGAGGACGAGTGCAGGAACGAGTGGCAGATTTTGCGAATGCGATTTCTCTATCGGTAGAGAAGCTTTCATTTCATTGCTGTCTAACACGATACCCAAAAATTCCAGGGAAGTGAGCGGACCGATGGTTTTCTCCTCCGATAAGGGGATGCCTAATTCTGAAAACATAATTTTTAATTTGGACAGCGAGGTGCCGGGTTGTGAAGAAGGTGGGTCGATCACGAGAAAGTCATCGAGTAGGTGCAGGACAAAATTGATCCGTGATTTGTTCAGCAATATCTAGGACAAGGCAGAAGCCAGACAATTAAATATAGACAGACTGCTCCGACAACCTAAAACGAGCCGGACTGCAAAATAAAACCAAGATTGCCATTTAACACCAAATAAGGGCCATTGGGAAAGATGGATTGGAATTATTTTAAAGGCATTCGAAATATTGGCTTTAGCAAGCGAAGAGCCTTTACCCGCCAACATAATCAAGTTTATTGTGTCATCAACCGAAGCATAATAAAGCGAAAAGGGGAGAAGAGGAATGAGGCTATTGACACTTGCGCATGAACTGGAGCGAGGGCTAGACATGTCAAAATTCAAGTGCTTTTTTCCAGCGAGTTTTTCCGAATGGCCACACCGACAGGGCTGGTACGAAAAATAAAAAAAGGGGGAGAAAAGGAGGGGCCGATCAAATAACCTTTATTAACTTCCCTATCGAGAAGAGAGGAAACTGTTTCAGGGTCTTGCACGGCAGACTGAAGATTTCGCGCAACGAAGATTTTGGACAGATCAGCAATAACGCCCACGTTAAAGCTAAACCAGTGAGTAAATAATCCAAAAAACAGAATCAGGGTGAAAGGAAAGAGCAAAGGAAAGAGCTTGGACGTGGACAGCAGTAGAAGGATGGACTTTCAGAAGGTCTTTGAATTTGAATTGCTCTTCCCTCCCCGCGAAGGATGGAAACACGATGGGCGATGAGGGCAGACCATTTTTGGATGAGGGTTCTGGCAGAAACTACAAACATGCAAAAAATGACAGTTACCCCATGAACACACTCCTTCATTTAAATTATTACATATAGGTATGTCCTTCAAATAAATTACCTCACGTGCTTTCTTGTCAGTAGCCAAAGGTGCGGGTGAGGTGGATGAAGGTATTGTCGCAGGTCGGAGAAGACCAGAACTTGTGGCGACAGTCGCAGAGGTGAGGACAGATTTTGGGCAAAGTTCCGGCGAATGACCCTGACTATGGCAAAGCGAACACAAGAGGGCTTTTTGTCCACCAAAATGTTGGACAAGAAGGTCAGAGTCCAGGCACGACCAGTCAATACGGGTGTTCGACAGTTGAATAAACAAAGCCACTTTAGTTGAAAACGATTTGTGATATTCATAAAATAGAGAGCCCCCATATCGCAAATTTAAGTCAAAAATCAAAAGACAGATACGTGTCCAGTTCCTTACGCTGATCCGGGAACACAGAGCAAATAACATCTCTATAGATGCCGAATGCGACGACGAATTCGGAGATAGACAGGATACGGTGGAACCGAGGATCTGCTTTAAGCGGCAAGGAAATGTCGCCGCAATCGACAACACACCTGTCACACTTCAGTGAAGGTAAAAGCAAAGAAAACCAATGTCTTTACCTTGGAGGATGCGAGCTTGCATATGGGAAGGGACCGCGGTGGAGGGAGATATGAACAGTCTACCAGAGGGTGCAGCCGGGACAGCGGTGGCCAGGGAGAACCTCACATACGCTGGAGGGGTGTCTGGCATGACGGAGCTGGCAGGTGGAATGGGCACCGGACGGGCCGGCATACGCGATGAGGATTCCAAGGTGTACAGTACAGGCGATCACCAAAGGACTCCATGGTGTGGGTCAGGGACGAGATTGCTGTAACGGCAAAAAAGTAGGTTAGACTAATTCTTTATATAGAACCTGGACCGCTGCGATTGGACATGCTGGCGTTCATTAGTTCTCCTTCTTTGAACTTTCGTATTCACTTTCATTTGACTGTGTCCACCCCCTCCCTTTCTAGCTGATGCATGCTTAAGATTATCTAATCTATGCCTCTTGTGATCCATCCATATGAAAGTATCATGAAAAGAAAAAGCACATTTTAAAAGCTGAATTACAAGCTGCAACATCTGCTGTGGTTTAGCATTCCCATCTATAGTTCCGTCGTAGTCACTAGCTATCATTAACTCACAGTGGAAGTCAGTTAGTGTTGGGAACTAGCCGAACATTGAATTGAAAAGCCATATAACTTTAAATTATTCACAACTATAATGTTAACTTGTTTAGTTAACCTCGTTTAATCGGCTAGCTTAAGCATGAGGCCAACATTTGTAGCTACATAAACGTTGACAAATAACTCTTCTGTGGCTGGGTTGCGTTGCCAACTATTGTTCCCTCGTGGTCACTATTGTTAGCTAAGCGGTGGACTCAGTCACAGTTAGCAAGGTACTAGCCACAGCAGGTTGAAGCTGATTATAGAAAATACCAAAAAAAAAGATCATGAACATAACTTAGCATTAACCTGGTTCTCTTACCTTTATTAACCTACTTTAACAAGCTGGATGTTTGTTCGACCGCGCATCAAGCTGCTATCAGATTTTGAAATCCCGCGCTTTGCGCATGCACAAAAGTGTCCGCGAGGGGCGTGGCTATGGAAATATAGAGCAAAACACTCAGCGGTTGGAATTTAGAGGCTGTAAAAATTCTGAATGCGATGACAGTTTACGCCATATACAAGTGGAATTGTAGATGTATAGATCTGATATCATCTTATTATTATTATTATTTCAGAAAATGATGCGAGGGAGCATATGGTATATTTTTAAAAATTCCGTTTAATTCAAAGGGGGTTGAATTTATGAGCATTAAATTGATTTGACAATGTCCAAAAACGTTCAGATATTAAACTACATATCAACGTTGAAGAGAGGTCGTAATCAGACGTCCAGATACTGAACCCGATATACGTACAGATATAGTTCTGGACGGACCGACCCCATATAGCCATGATCTGCACGTCTGTGAAACGTCTCATGTTTGCTGGGTGCAAACTGTAAAGGGAAGAGAAAGTAGGGTAATATTGCGTGTGATATGGAAATAACGCGAAAATAGGCTCTAATTAGGCTGAAGGCAAACAGCTGAACTGGTGGTAATTGACCGCGGTAAAGATAGTTTGCGATTCGGGATTCCTCTGAGTTTATCTCGACAGTGCGGTGAGGTAAACTAGTAAACACCATATAAACTAGTAAACACCATACAAAACTTCACCATATAAACAGGTCCAGGCAGGCTCATTCTGACCAGTCTGATTTGTGAATTTTTTCCACAGTCCTCAGTTCGTTTGCCAGTGACTGATAAGCACTGAGACAGAAGGGATTAAAACACATGTCACATGCCATAGCAATACATGGGCTGCATCACATCCTAGTGGCTGGGCCTGTTTATATGGTGAAGTTTTTCTTATTATTCGCGTTTGACAGTAAAAATGCAAAGTATAATATCGGCAGATTTCGGGGTAGGGAATGACGTCTTCCGAATTCACAAATAACGAATAACAAAATGCCACTCTGTTTACTAGTTTACCTCACCGCACTGTCGAGATAAACTCAAAGGAATCCCGAATCGCAAACTGCAAACTACCTGGATAAAAAAATCAAGTGTTCCAGCACCTTACGTGTTAAAAGTGGAGGGTGTGCATTATGCAGTGATTGGTTTATCTACCTTATCAGACATGCTGTGCAAATATCTCCACAGTGCATTACTAACATAGGCTGCTGAGGACGCACTAAATACCGTTTAGATTATTTTAAAAATACCCGTAAAGCTTATTGTACCAAGTTTCTGTTTAAAAAACCGAAAGGAAACATGCATCAAATATTTTGGGAGCTAATTAGGGAAAGCAGTTTTATGACCCGTATTCAGACTTATTTCCTCGATGTTTCACACATTATCGCACATATTTAAATCCACCATGTATCAACACTTAAACAATGATATAGGCCTATTCACTTATTTGTAAGTCATAGACATGGTCTGGAATTGAAGCCTAACCCGTAACAGGTTTCCCTAATTAACTTGCCTGACCTAACAGGTTTTTAGAGGTATATACTGCCGTTCGCACAGATTTTTAGCTCGGCCAGTTTGACTTGACCCTGCTCGTTGGAAATATTTTTGGAAATAAAATCTTCAAATATCACACGGGAATACTAGCTAATCTGTATATAGTCAATCCACCGGAGAAAATGTCTAAATTGCGGTCATAGATACCTACCGGGTAAGGAACGGCACTCGTTGGCAAACAACTTACCAGATGTTTATGTATAATGTACGTATTGTCGTTAGGCTACTACTCATGTACAGCTGGTGACTTATTTCACTATTCTCTGTATAGACAAATATACAAGCGCCGGGCACAGCAGTTGCATAGCACTTTAAAATAGTACTGATGATTTTTGAATATCTTTTTTGGGTCCATTTCCAGATTAAAACCAGCACTATGCTAATATTATGCGTTCTGCATGTCATGGGTAGCTGTTAGCCAGGAGGGCAGAGGTATGGTTTATATATCCTTCAAACGCAAAACAACTGCGCATTAATCATGAAATTGTCACTTGACTACAGGCATTAAGCCTACCGCTTTTTCTGAATTGCTGAAGCACTTCCTTTATTCATTTCCTGAAACATTTCATCCATTTCTCAAAACAGTAAACGCAAAACCCTATTTTCAAACTCTTTGCTGAAAACCAAACACGTACTATACTTTCAGTTAACTCGCAAAGCCGGACACTACATAAACAGTACTAAACAGTCATTACATGCTTCAGCAAAAACTTTAAAACACTACCAATGAAATCTAGCTGTTGCTGACATGTAGAAAAACCGGTTTACTGTGGGCGTGGTTTTCACATGTTTAGTTGCAAAATTGGAAACCAACTGCACAAGACTACAGAAAAGAAAAAATGTTTCTATACAACTAAATGCAAAAATCTAATATTTTACTGTATTCAAGACAGTTACTGTAAAGGTCAAAGTTTAAAAAAAATCACATGACACTTTGCAGTAAAATATTGTGCAACTGCTAAAGTCAAGGAAGAGTATGGATTCTGCCTCATCATGTCTCAGGGCTGGGTCAGAACAGGGAAATCTGTCTACATCAGAAATTAAAATTCAACTTGCCTATGGCACTTGCACCAGCTCTCATCTGGCACGTATTTTCTATTCTGGTCACTAATTGGCTCCTTCAAGTGTTTGGAAACGTGTGCAAAATGTGTTTAGAGAAATGAGAATGTGTTTAGAGTTTTGCAAAAAGGGTGAATCAGATCTCCAAATTATCCAACTACGTGAACATTTTTTTTTTTTTTTTTTATAAAAAAAAAAAACTGACTACCGGACTATGTGACGTTAATTTTACATGCCGAGCCACCAGAGGTGGAGATTTCAGGTCCAGAGAGTCAAATCCTGACCTAGATTTTGGTTCAACCAACCAGCTGAGCATAAAGAATCATAGTCACAAAGTACTCAACTGGTTGCGGTTGAAACAAAATCTTGGTCTGGATTCGACTCTCTGATTTCATTCTGAAATCTCCACCTCTGCGAGCCAACAGCTAAAAAACCGTATTTATATTTCTCCTCCATAATGTATTGTATTTAAATCTCAGACCCATGATTCAGCTGCCGTGTTCAGTATCAGTTCATGTTTCCTTGTTTGGTTTCATTTTAATGCACTCAAAGGCAGCTATTCTTCAAGCTGAAAATTCAGTGTATGGTCAAAGTTCGCTTGTTGGCAAGATACTGTATGAAACCCTTTCGGATGAGTGGGGAGCGTCAGTGTCACGATTTCCTAATATGAATGGCAAAATGTAGCAGTATTTATGCGTAATTATACTTGAATGGGAAATACACCTCTCAGGCATCAGTTTCGTTTTAAAAAACAAAGGAGGCTGTTCGTCTTATATGTTGCTGCCGTCGTTATTTATCGATGGTTAATAGTTAAAAACTGAAGTTCCCCGTTAATCTGCGTGTCACAGTTCAGTGTTTTTGCCTTTGGACTCATCGATCTACTGTCTCACAAAGAAAATCATTGGTCATCTTGCAACAGGACCAATCTGCCTCATTACTCCACTATTAATTTAATGTAAGTAATATTCCCGATAATCTACCGATATTATTCCATTAATCTTGTCAAATAGTCATTTTTATTCCCAATGCGACGCTGGAAGGGAGCTTAATACTGTTGGAAAGTAAGTTATGCGGCTTCATGCAGTATAACGTCACCTTTTTGTTCGTTGTAAGCCCCCAGATGAAACCGGGTATTCTGTGTATTACTTGTAGGACAAATATTACAGCTTATGGTGATTGTATTACAAACGTCTTGAGGAATGTAAATAAAACCATGGATTTCTCCATAGGGCATAACAAGTTTTAGAGACTGTAAAATAGGGAAATGCCTTTTAAACTCCTACAGTATACAAATTCCATATTTTTGTGGGACAGTCTGACATTAATTTATTTATACTTTGAAATGATTTTTTTGTATGATAATTTAAGAATACTTTAAACTTTATGTATTCCATGTTGCTTGTCTTGGTGGGATCTGATCTGAGTGCAGGCTCTGTCATTTATTTAACATCCCTGGGGCATTTTGGGGCTAAAGGGACGTACTCTGTTGACCATGGGTTTTGAACCCACAACCTTATGAATACGAACACTGAGGCTGAAACCCCTGCACCACACATCATCCTTAGACATGCCTGATGAGGGATTCTGTAGTCCACCCCAGGTTAAATGAATTTAAATTTTAAATCAGTATATTTTGTTGATTTGTTGCTGTTCCCACTGCCATGAAGTTGTGGGTAGTAGCTGATGTTTCAGGTGGGATGTTGGGGCATCCTGTTTTGGCACCTTCCCCATCCAGTGAGCTCTCCTCCCTCTGCCAGCATGGAGGATGGCACTTTCTCCCATGCCTCCCCAGCGGAGATTTTGGAGCGGATCTCGGCGCAGCTGGGCTGCAGCCCAGCCTCGACGGAGTTGGCCATGCACCTTGATGGCACCGACGAGCTGGGACACCTGCGGGGGCTGTTCCACATGCCCAAAACCACAGACCTGTCTCCCAGTAAGTCTGAGCAAACCCAGACCCCCCCAAGATCAAAAGTGGGTTGACAGAAAAATCCAACTGATGCTGGTAACAATCTCTTTGTCTGGCGCAAGATGGTGGACACAAACCTGCTTTTATGGTGGAAAAAGTGTTGTTTTGGTTGCAGATGCCAAATGCAGGAGACCAGATGCTAAAATACATGCACAAGTAAGTCGCCTTCCAGTGGAGTAAATAAACTTTTGAACCATTTGTGAACACAACAGTATAATTTTGAGTACTATGTAGAATCGGCAGTCCTTCTTCATATAGAGGTGTTTGGGGTGTTTGCTGTTGGGCCTGCGTTTTCCATTTCGGATCAGGAAGTCTAATCAATGTAGAATTTAATTTCAGAGAACCTGGTTGAGTTTTTTTTTTTTTTTTCCTCCTTCTTCTTAAAATCCGCCTAAACTTAAGCAGTATAGCCCTTATCTGAGATGTCTTTATAATCGAGTTCTTCGTTACCAAAGTTATACCTACTCGGCAGTGTACATAATGGCATGATGGTCTCCCGCCTGCAGATAGCGAGGCATGTTTTGGGATGACTGTTGTGCTGATTTCTGTTCTGTTAGCTTTTAAATGAGACATAATGCTTTTAAGCCACACTGCCCTAGAGAATAATCAGTATTCTGTTCACTTTTATAGAACTTCAAATAAAACAAAAATCCATTATAATAGACTGCAATGACAAGCAAAAAAAGTTCATTTTTACTTAGTGAGTAAATTATATTCAATTTATTCAGCAAACGCTGTTTAAAGTGACACATAGTTCAGAAAGTAGGGTCAGCCAGTCATTGGAGTAATTGGGGTTAAGGGCCTTGCTCAGGGGCCCAATGGTGATATCACTTTGCCAACCCAGGGATTTGAACCAATGACCTTCTGATCAGAGATTTGGAGTCCTAACTTACAGAACTACCCACCACCCCTTATAGTGAAACAGAAGTGTAAACATAAGTGTATATATATCAAATATATAAAAATTTTATGGCTGTTGTACAATAATCGTGATTGTCTCCACATTTGATACATACATTATTAGATTATACATTGTGTGTGTGTGTGTGTGTGTGTGTGTTTGTGTGATGATACATTTTGTGAGGGTAATTTGGACATACTGTGAAAAGCTGTTTTATGACAGTGAAGGGGGATGAATTTACTTAATAGTCTTGTGCATTTTTTGATTTATTTTAGATCCTGGAGAAGCTTGAAGGCAGAATTTGAATTTTGAATAGTTACCCTAATCCTGATATTTTTAGCATGTGGACATTTTTTAAAGAATGTTTTCTTAATATCATGTGGAAAATGGCCCACACTCTTCCTATCTCTGGTGCATGTTTTAATGAATGAGACAGTGTTCAGTCCCTATGGATCTCCATCAGGTCTGTAATAAAAAGCGTTTGCAGACCACCCACTTAAAGAAAAAGAGAGATGAAAATAGACTCTGGATGTGCAGTCAGAGAGGTCGCACTGTACTCCTGCAAGCTTCACTTTATCTGGACATGTGCCGTCTTTATTATGGAGGATTTTTCACTTTACATAAAGTCCTTGTGAAACAGGCCGGAGGTCTTAGTAGGCTAAGGGTCAGCACCATAAAACACAAACTGCAGTTTGTCTCGGAAACTTCAGCGTGTGAATAGATGTGAGATGACGCCCGGGACCCTTTGTGTGCTTCTAAATGAAAGCAGATGTTCGCTGCATAGCTGTCGACTCTGGCAGAAAAGGCTATGCAAATGCGGTTGTCATCTCGCCGCAGCTGACCCCAGGCTCGTCAACGGCACGGAGGACTGCGTTTATCTGGCGGGAAACTCACTCGGACTGCAGCCAAAGAAAACCAAGGAGTACCTTGATGCAGAGTTGGACAAATGGGCAAAAAAGTGAGTGGTATTTAAGGCCGGATGTGGAGCATATGTCGTGTGTTTCAGGAATCTTTAGGATCAGTAACCCTAGTGAGTGTACCAAGCCATCGTTCTAATGGGCTTTGTCCACAATACCTGAAGCTCCTGTTGTCTACAGGGGAGTTCATGGCCATACAGAAGGAAGTCGGCCTTGGGCCTGGGCTGAGAACACTATAGAAGAAATGATGGCTCATCTTGTTGGTGAGGTCACCTTGGGGTCATGACGGCCCCCACGCTCTCCCTTTGATGTCTTTACTGCCGCAGTATGCTGGTCCCTCATAATGCACGGTTGAATCTCCACAGCAAATATCAAAACTCAATTAACCTTCCTTAATTAAATGAGATGTTGCAGCTTGTGCGGTTCATTTGAGGTAAAATACATTTGCAGGACCATCTGAAAGTCAATAAATCAATTTTTCTCTGAGGTAAAATTTTGACAGATACTAAAAATCATAGAAAACGTTAAGCCCTGGTATGAGTTGCAATTCAGGATAGGCGTCTAAACAGGTGCCTGATAATAAAGACTATCTGCAAACCACAAAACATTTTTAATTATACGGTAGCTGCTGTGATGATAATTATCTGTAAACAAAGGAAAGTGAGTACGTGTTTCCTTTTGCTATATTAATTTAATTTTTTTCTTGTTTTCAGGAGCTAAGGTTGAGGAGGTGGCTTTGATGAATGGCTTGACAGTTAATTTGCACCTTCTGCTGGTAAAGTATTATTTATCCATGTTTCAGCATTAACCCCCTCGCTGTCCGGCATCTTTTCTGATCGGTGTCTGATTTAATCAATGTGCTTTGCAGCTGTCTTTCTACAAACCCACAGCCAGACGGCACAAAATCCTCATTGAGGACAAGGCCTTCCCCTCTGATTACGTGAGCACCCCGCCGCTCTCTCGGTCCCGGTTTGACTTGGGAGGGTAACGGGATCTCAGCAGCGCTCCGTCTCGTTCTGCATCCATAAACCTTCCGGTTGCTTCTCGGCCTCATTGTGGATCAACTGTCATGTTTCATGCCTTTTGAGTAACTGGTGCCAGTGATCTTTACAAGGAGCATATGGAATGCCGTTCCCACCCCCGTCCATTACATTCTATAATTCTATGGCGGGGGAGGTGGCCAACTCCCTGAATGGATCGGCACCACTTAGGCCCATTCACAGAACATTCATTCACTGTACAATACTATTTATTTATTTCTGAGTCATTAGTACGGAATTATATGTACCCTGACATTCCTTGCACTCTCACTGTATGTTGTTTTATTATGTATAGTTAGTGTCTGTTAATGTCTAAATGTCTTTCATACTGTATAAATGGGTGTGTATTGTGCTACTGAAAATTCACAATTAATGAATTGAACAAAATGTCGGTGCATCTATCCATCTACAGTACGCTGTGCAGTCCCAGATATGCCTGCGAGGGTATGAGCCAGACCACAGCCTGCTCCTGATCAGGCCCAGGGAGGTGATGTATTCCCCGGCCCGGTATGATACATGCACCTTTTCAGCACGGAATTAAAAAGATGACGGTTTAAAGGCGCGCGGTGACAATAGAGCATCAGCAGCCGGCTCTGCTCTGACGGCCGTGTATCGATTGCGGCATTTCTAAATGGAATTGTGAGCCTGTGCCCATTTCGTAGGGAGACGCGCTCTTGGATTTAAATAGACAGCACTGTCATCTGCTGTAGCTCCCCTTCCTTATTGTTTACTCTCATTTTAGTGTATTTTGCACTCCTGTCCAAATAACTTTGCATTTGCCTTAGGTCAAATGCTTATGACAACAGGCAGAGTCTGAGAGAGAAGGAAATGGCACAAATACGTTTTGCTTCTAATACTCTAGCAAAACTCTGCTGTGTGTTACTCATGCAGGAATCAAATGTATAAAGTGTAACAATACCTAATTCCCATAGTGACAATGTGCTTTTATTTTTTGCCATGGAGATTAATGTACGGTAAAGTACTACAATAGGACAATGTCCACTCAAAGTCTTTTGTTTAGCATTGCTTTAAGAAAAAGCAAGCATTACTTCGATGGGAAGCATGATGGATTCATACTTTAGATACCAGAATCATAAAAATGAAGGCTTGTCATTGATTTATTTGTAATAAGCTTAAACTAACATGAAGTCTCTCTTTCAAAAGATTGATGACACAAAATGTATTCCAGGCTAGCGTGGGACATCGAAGCCACTACATTAATTACTGTAACCAATACTGTCAAATTCATTTTTAATATTATAAGCATGTCTGTGATTTGTTGCTTATTGTAAATGTTAAATGTTCATTGGAATAGCGGGTCTAATTGCTCAACCATATCTCCCTGTCATGTCAGTCTCCAGCTCTGGGGGATAAAAGTGAGCGTTCATGTTGGGTTGGGCTGCTTATGCTTTAGGTCCATGTTTCTGAAATCTGTGTACTAAACAACACAAAAGATGGGTTTGAAATGGGAAATGGTTTACAATTCAGAGCGTTTTGGAGGTTCATGTGAAACCGTGTGATTACTTATGGCTGGTTTAGACTCTCTATAGCTGAGATGTTGCGCATTAACGACTGAAATGTGCCCTTATTCATATACTTTAGTTCTGAAAGGCGGGGCCTTGTGACATAAGACAGCTGGGCCTCACTAAATGACAGTGATGCTCTCTGCTTGGTAGGGAGAGGACACTCTGCGCACTGAGGACATCCTGACCACCATCGAGAAGGAGGGAGATTCCATCGCTGTCATCCTGTTCAGTGCAGTGCAGTATTACACGGGACAGCTGTTTGACATGGCCGCCATCACCACAGCTGGCCAGGAGAAGGTGAGCTTGCCGCCTGCAGAGATATCAAAAATCAGTGCACTTAGCATAACGTCCTGGGGTGATAGGCTGGGACCCCTGACGTCCCCCTCCTGGGCCTCTTTTCAGATGTGATTTAAACTGAAGCCTAGGTGGACCGCTTCAGACAGGAGCCTTTGCCGTATCAGCAATCTCTCGAGGAACTTTTAAATCACTTAAACCCCTGTATTGATCTCGGCCCAAAAGAATGTTGCACTCCCATTTTTCTTTTAAAGATTTTTTTTTCCCCCCCATACCCCTTCGTATTTGACATGTAAAACTTTGAGAGCAGGAAGCTTAAATCTGCCATGTTACAGTGCTGCCCTCTGCTGGCACACTTGTTTGCGACATAAGGCGATCGATTCCTTTGTTTTTTTCCCCTTGTCTGTCCAATGAATCGCTACAGCTGTTTAATACGCAGGTGTGTGGATTGCACTCCTTAAAGGGCTCTCTAAGTCACTTTACCTCCCAAAGCGTTACGATGGAGAGCTTTCACACCCTTATGAAGGTTCTTATTCCTTCAGATCGTTTTGAGTCCCGGTTTTATCCTACTCTTTCTGAAACTACTGGAGCTTAACTCTGATTTTCACTGTAGAGCTGAATCATCCCATTGGACAGGGGGTGCGTCTGACACAGGACAGCCACTAAACGTACAGATGTACTCAGAAGATCACCATAAATCAAAGTAACTCAATCTGTAAATAGTCTCCCGACTTGGCATTTATTTTAGCGGATTACGGTTTATCGTACAGTATGTGCTTTGTCCATGTTAAGCAGCTAGTAATGTAGGTATTTCTAAAGGTCACCTTTTAAGGGGTTTAACACTAAACCCCCCCCCCCCCCCCCGCGCC
>JAODJW010000035.1:3171037-3189731 GCA_026777045.1 Hyperopisus bebe | reverse complement strand
CCACGACGCAAAAGGTCCCCACCGGTTTGGTGTGCAGTCAGGTTGTGGTCCCCACCAGGATATAAAAACAAGTGCACACACACACACACACACACACACACACACACACACACACACAGTGCAAATGTTCATTCAAATAGATTTCTTAACAGAGGAAAAGCATTTGTTCTACATTTACAGTGCCAGCTAGCCTGTGTGTGAAGTCAACAGGACTTTCCTTCCCACACCATGAAACACATCCCTCCTTCTGAATGAGAAGTATGGCAGTCTTATCCAAAAAGCCCACGGCTGTTTGCAGCATCAGTTTAAATGCATTATACAAAGGCATTTTGGCTCTGCTGATTTGAAGTTCTGAAGTATATCCGTTTGGGGTGAACAATGCCCTGACATAACATGCCATTGACCATACAAACAAACTTAGCAAACAGATTAAAAATCAGAAAAGTTTAGGATGAGTCGGATCAGTGGGAAACACAAACGTAAACTGTATATATAGGCTAGTTCATCTGCTTGGACTCGGAACACGTGTCAGATGGACAGTTCTCTCTAAGGTCTGTTTACCTTGCCAGGAGTAAGGATGATCTCGCTAATGAGAAATGACAGATCTGCCACTCTCCTGATTCACGGTGGCATGGCAGAGGTTTCATGTGGCATTTGCGGCATGCTGGGAGTTGTGGAGAGGGGGGTTGTGCTCTGACAGTCGGTGCACGTTAAGGTCTGGGTGTCCCGGAGACACTGTCAGCCAGGATTGATGTCTACTTTCCTGATTTATGTAAGCGTCGGTGTAATGCAGCTAACCCTGAGTGGTGTTACCTTGTCATTTCGAGATACGGCTCAGAGGAAAGACAAGCTCGAAATAGCTGGACTCTGACCTTGAACTCGCAGCCAAAGTGAGAGATGACAGAATCCATGTCGTGAAAATGTAAAGCGGGATCGGGGAGCCGGCTGGGTGGCGCTTTCTCAGCTGGGACAGTAGAGGGCAGGGTAACACTGTGCTAAAGAGCAACTCTGTCCCGGCTAACACAGCACAGATAAATCATAAAACGCGGGACAACCATAAGCTTTTTGTACGCCCAAATGCAGCGATGGTCTCATAATAAAATCCGCATTAGCTGAACATCTGGAGTTTTCATGAACAAAACAAGCGTAACCCACTACGAAAAAAGTTTTACAAAAAAAAAAAAGCTTCTATGATTTGATTTAAAGAAAGCATACATGTTTATCTGTATTTTTCTGTCAACAGAATCAAAATGAGGATTTTTTTATATCAGGAAAAATTGCTGCTAATGATTATCCTTAAAATAATAGATGGGAGAGAAATATTTGCTCTGGATGCGATGTTCACATCAAAGCCTTTTTTTCCCTGGATTACGTGCATGCTTATTTCTAATGATAATGATAATGATAATAATACACACAAGGCTGTAATTGCGGTTGGGCAATGTGACCAAGCTGCATCTCCTGTACACCACACTACACCGTCACACTCTGTAACATGGAAATGATGTATTTTTATCGTAGAGGAATCGCACGCAGCGACTGCAAATAAAACAAGAAACAGCACGCCTGCCACAGTCCGTGTTTCCTGTCCCGCCATAAAGGCTCGTTCAGACCGAGGCGCGACCCCATTGCGTTCGCACGCCAGGACACTGCCAATTCCCTGGCTCTCCCACATTTGGGAGTTGGCTCGTGACTGAGTCCTCGGGGATAAGGAGGCCAGCCGAGGGCTCCTCCGTAGGCTGCCGGGACACTGTAGGGCTGGGGTCCAACAGCCTCCGCAACAAAAACGAAAGGAGGGCGAATGATTGCTTAGGGAAAAAAAACAGAGCCTTTTTTGTTTTTGGTTAATTACCCCCAAAAAATAGGTGTTTGATTTTTTTTAACCAAGTTATTAAGTGCTAAATATATTACTGTGTTTTTGGAATTTTTGAGAATGGCATTAAATCTCATTTTGTACAGATGGTGGATCATTACATCAATATGAGGCACTATTATTTTTTACTTTTATCTTGGCAAGGAGGTTTATTATTTAATTAAAACACATACAATAGATTCAGATTGTTTTTAACATCAATTTAATTCGTTAAGGGAGTCTGTAGTTCTGTAAGAGACTGGTGCTCTGCTTTTCCTGGCCACCGGTGGACGTCAGACCAGCTGTTCCTGTTTTCTTATTTCACGTTGAAGCTCGTCTCATCGGGCGGTGTCCGCTTAATCACATTTAACAAACGATAAAAGACATGCGATGGATCGACGAGTTTGTGACAGAGTGCAATTTGAAGATTGGACAGCCGTGTTTGTGCGTAATGTTAGGGTGCCCCCTTTATGTCTGCTCTCACTTTCAGAGATCGAAAACTGCCAGCATTTTTGTGGCCCCTTTGTTATTGTTCAGTATTTTCAATATTTTTCACGTAGGGGCCACTTAGGGTTTTGCCGGGGACCTCATAAATAATGCAAGGTGGAGTTTCGCTGGAGATGCAGTATAAAGATTCACATGCGATTTTCTCTGCGGCTGAAGACCTTTTGCGATTTGCGGAGTTTCCCGGAGATCAAACGAGGGAAAGAGAGACATTTCAAGGCGCTGAGTGTGTGTGCTTAATACCAGTACGGAGTGACCCGAACCCGAGCTCACAGCACACTGCGTTTCCATGCACGGTTTGCGTTTCAGTCGTTTTTCAGTCCTACTGCATATAAATAACGTGCCTATATAAACATGAAACTAGTACACTGTGTAATTTATTGTTGCTATTTTTTTTTTTATTTAAATAAAGCAACTTTCTGGTATAATTTATGATACGTGCGTCTTTATAAAATACCTATCAATGTGACAATCTGAGTATAACTAGATCTTGTAAATTTATAAATCTGTTAAAGTCTACTTTCAGGCTCATTTCTGCACACAGCCGGTCAGTTTGCCAGTTGTGTTGATGTGCTCAATGTTGTTAGTAAGCGTATGATAATTGAATTCTCCGTAAGGAGAGGCCAGAGGGCCAATGAACTGCGTCGCACCCTGAGCCACAGGTTCTAGCCACTGAGGTACATTTGTTCTGGATACCTCCTCCCCAGACCGGTGCCCCCCCCCCCCCCAACCCCTTATAGCTCAGCACACAGCGTAAGGAGCCTTTTCCAGCCTAGCAGTGTACTTAAATGGCTGCAGATCATGCAAATACACAAAGACACTCATACATGGGAAGGTGGTCAGTGGAAGCAGGTCTTCCCCATGTCCCCCTCACACTGTCAGACTCGCTCCCCCGTCCTATTTCAGAAAGGCGGATGCCCCATTAATGGTAGCTGACACAGCACTGTTCCCAGTGCTTCCCTCCTTAATCCTGGGTATTTTGGCTAAAAGAGTGTTCCTGGAGAGTGCCGCAGTGTATGGCATGTTCTCCGTGAGGGGAGGGCCGGCTGTCGGAGCGCATTTCTCGGCGCTCCTGGGAAGCATGCGGCGGCTTTAGGTAACCAGGGACGGCTTCACAAGGAATCCCACCTGGAGCGCTCTGGAAATTACGCAACATGTCTTTTTCCTGTTTCATTCTGTCGCCTTTTGCTAAAACTCCCCGGGAAATGGAATAAGGAGGCCCCTCAAGGAGCCCCGCAAAGGAGGGCAGGCAAGCTGGCCACATCACTGGGGTTACTGTGCCATTACATGCGCTCATTAGCGGAGGGGACGTTCCTGAGACCTGCACTGCCAGTGGTTTCACCTGTTGTGCTGTGCATATTTCTTGGTCAGACATTTTCCAGTGTGTAAAAGCACATTTGTGTTCATTAGTGCATTAAGATAAAGTGGAAAATAATCCTCCTTTACTCCTCTTTCATTATAATATTGTTAATATAGTTCTTTCAAATTTCTTAATTTCAAATTTCGTATACAAGGTTCATCACTGCGGCTGAGTGAATTGGTGTGGGTTTTGGTGTTTAAGCTAGAGGTGACAATGCTCTTCCCTCCACTCCGCCTTATATGCAAATTACACAGCAAATATTTCCCTGTACCTCTCCAGATGCTTGTTTTCCTTAGCATTACATTTCTCCAGTGAATTAAAGACGCAGATTCCAGATGAACGATATACACATCTGCCTTTGATATGGTAAAAAGGCTATATTAAGATAAAATGTGGCCCGGAACGTTCCCTGCCACTGTGTATGCAAGCAAAATGAATTCATAAATAGAAACTAATTATTAAACCCACGTCAATTATTTCCTACCTGATACAAAGTGTAAAAGTACCTTCATGAGTTTTAATATTATTTGTAACTACGTTTAGTGAAATGTTTTGTGCTGTTAATGGTTTGAGGGTCAACAAACAGAGGAGCAGCCATGTTCCTGTCTCTGTATGATCTACTGCTGGGCTCTTGTGGTGGGCTTAAGCATCGCTGTGGCATCCAGTCACACCGTGTCTGGGACACCGAGCAATGTTCACCGTGTCTCCATCCATCTATTTTCTGTAATCATTTATCCTATTCAGAGTTATGTAGGGTCCAGATCCTATAGGTGTGAGGCATGGAACAACCTAGCATGGGGTGTCACCCCATCACAGGGTACACGCACACACTAGTCACTCACACATGCACACCTATGGGCAATTTGATAACTCCAATTAACCTCAGCATGTTTTTGGACTGTGTGTGTGTGGGGGGGGGGGCATGGGGAGAACATGCAAACTCCACACGTGATGGTGGAGACTCAAACCCTGGTGTCCCAGAGATGTGAGCCAGCAGTGCTAACCTCTGCGCCGCCATGCTGGCCTGCGTTGCATTTATACTGCAGGCATATTCATCGCATTATTGACAGCAGAGGCATCAGATAGATACAAAGGCCCTGTTTACTCTTGGTTGTAAAATACACATTGCTGTTTACACCTCTGTCTTTCATGCATCTGCAAAGCATCCAGCTGACCACTTGTATTCAGATTTTGTTACTATCCCGCGCAGAGTTATTGTAACGTCCTTGTCAGGGACTCATCCAGGATGCATTTACATTTACACTATATAAGATACGCTGTCAAATGTGTTCCAGACCATCTCGGCAAGTGGCTTGAGTGATCGGATCACAATGCATTTTAGTGGCCGCTTGCACTTATATTTAACAATGTTTATGTGTGAAAGCGACTGGCCAAAATGTATTTTAAAGCCAAGTGTAAATAGAAGATGAGAAGAGTGTGTAGGACATGATGATGAAATGAGGCAAATAAAGTGGCCTGGTAAAGAGCAGGGCCCTGACTATGCACAGCAGCTGTGTGGCCGTAACGAGCCCTTTAATGAAGAGTCCTCATGAACACGACTGTCAGCTACAAGCAGATATTTGATTAAATAAGGAAGTGAATTTTTCTTGATCTTCCTTTCTTCCCCAATACAGATATCTCGCCATCGGAGGAATCAGTCTCAGCATAACCTGGCTGACATCAGTGCTGCAGAACTTCCTGTGAGTATGGCCGTCTGCTATGATGAAGCGTGACATCGTGCCAACAGGGATGCTTCCCCGTCACAGCCCACAACCGGCAGAGCGAGTAATCGAAGTGAGAAAAAAAATACAATAAAACTGAATTTGAAGAAAAACACTTCATCAGAAGACACCTACTCATGCAATCACTTGCTCGAGAAACGGGTTTGTCTGTGCAGGGACCTCATGCCACATATAATGGTCAAGCCACCTAATTACAGTGCTAAGTTTGCAGACTGCCTAATAAGCGCATGCCCACACTAGCTTGGCACGGCGGCGTTTGCCGGAATCAGCCACCGATTCACACCTGCGTGCCGTCCAGAATCGCCAAGATGAAAGGACCCGCTGCCTTTATTACGTGTCGCGTATCGCGGGCCCAGCTGGACACCTTTGCTGCTCTGTTTATTAGTGGCCGGTGTGGAGCAACAAAATGAATATGTGAGGCCTAGGTGGCAGGAAGGCCTGTGACCCCCGTTTGCAAAGCGAGTTTCAGCGATAATCAGGTTACCAGGGGAGTGTAAATGTGAAATGCTTCAGGGGTCCATACCTACAGTGTGGGCGTGAAACGCTTAGATAATGTCCTGGTATTTCGTGGAAAAGACAAAGAACATACGTCAGTTTTTTTTTCCTTTTACTTTGTGGAGGTATTAACTAGCCTATAAAGGGGGATTTAAAAAAAAAGAAAAATAATGTGAGATTCCTGCTGTATTCTCATGGTACCTCTTTGAATCGTAAAAATGTATAATTAGGGGTCAGTATGCTCAGTGCTCAGACTAATCACATGTCAGGACATGTAATAATATTTCTGTGGGACATTTATTCTCATTATCATGAAAAGCACATTATGCGGACCGTTTAAAGGCTTGGGAGTTGGGCGTTTGCTGTCAGAAATTGCTGCACGCCTGTTACGTTTGTGTATTTATTTCAGAACAAGGTGCTCCTTTGTTTGTGTAACAACACTTTCTGTATGGAGACCTTTTAGCATTTAGCAAATGTTAATGACTGACCGTCTATTTTCCGAGCCTCTTTGAAAATGCCAGTTTAATTGCTTGTCTTTTCATGATAAAAGGTGCATTATGATTTCCTGGCAGAAAAGGAACCGTATCTTTGAATAATAATGCGATAATAATAATTGTGAAAAATAATGTGTGAAGGTAAGAGCAGTAGCGTGACACGGACACAGTGAGGCTCTCGGTAGTAAACATTAGACCTGTTTTGGCTTTGCTTCCTTTCATAGTCATACTTCTGATTTAACTTTACAGAGAATCATTTATATAGACCATGTAGGTTTTGTACTACTTCTCAGGGTTTGTGGCAAAAACTCCAGAGACCGGAGCTGAGTCTGGGGGCCTGTGATCAGGTGTGACAGCCCAAACCCTGCTGGTTATGATACATGTGCATGCTGTGTTCTAGACCTGGTCTGATGCTCTAATCACATCTCACATTCACAACCTCAGTTATGGATGTTTAGCGGAGTTTTGCAAGTGATTGAAAATGTTCCTTATGATTTATGGCTAAACACCAGAAGCATATGCTCCGACGACGCTCTGATGCTATCAGCCTCCTGATCTAACCTAGTAACCTGCATGTATCTTCCATTCCCGTTCAACTTAACAAGACCCACTTCCTCATCACTCTGTCACAAACGCAGGCTATGCTATGATGCAATAGTATCAATTTTAACAAATGATTGAAATCTAGTAATATTCACTTTAAAAATGCAATCACAATAATGCAATATATGTGTGCTTGCAGAATTCCCTGAAAGGTGAATATCTGAACAAAGCCAAGATAGCTGATGGAGGAAAAAAACTGAGGTAAGACAGGAATCCACCGCCTTCTTGTCATGGTGGGGGGGGGGGGGGGGATTGAAGTCGCGGCGGGGTGGGGTCAGGTGGTAGGTGAGATTGGGTGGGCACCGTGGCAACAACAAAATCAAACAGATGTGAAATATATTTCCCCAGTCATTCAGTGGATATGCCCCCCTCCCGTGCCCGATAAGGCTGATGGTGCCCTTCTGTACTCTATCTGGGAAAAGCTCCGTCTTAAAGACTCAACATTGTCCACAATCAAATGTTCTATTAACCTTCAGCTGGGGAACCTAAATGAGACCCACTGTAGTTCAATGCATCATCTTGACAGCTCTGCCTATTTTTATAATCCATATTTATTGTTTTTTTTTCCCTCTTATTCGAACCTCTCAGATAGTTGGATTGATGACACAAAACCTTTAAGAACTTCAAAGCCAACTTTAATAGACAGAAGAATAAGATTATTCTGGTGTGTATGCAAGATACAATAGCAGGCAATACCTTGCATTATCTGTTCTGTCGATTATATCCCATCCTGTTCCTATTTGTTAAAAATTGAAATGTGAGGCTTCTCTGTTTGGATTTATCAGTGTAATCTTCAGCACTGCACTTTCATAAGGAATATCCTCTTTAGAAAGTGCTTTCCATATGATGGATTTCACAGTGCACCCTTCCGCTGTGAATATAACTTAAGCACGTTTGGGGAATCTGCCTGATGCTGCGCATTGGTATTTTTGTTTTGAAGAGCATATGCATTAATTAAGTAGATTTTTTTCTGCATTTGTGACCATAATTCCCACTTTATCTTGCTGGGGGATTAAAATGCCATAATCTGCCCCCAGTAGCCTTTAGTCTTGACGAGGACGGCCTGCGTCTTGCTTATCTTGGAAGTGTTAACTTTTGTTAATGTCTAATCCTGCTCCCTGGCTCTCAGAGGTCACAGCTTTCACATGTACCAATACCGAAGCAGTGTTTATGGGGGTTAATTTAGAATTAATACCGCATGCAATTAGAACGCAAAAGACGGGTATGGACTGCCATCCAAATACTTCATGGAGTGCTGCAGTGTTTCTTTCCGGAGTCTATTCCTTTGTGCCCATTTTCTGCATGTCCTCTCAGAACGATCACTTCCACCCATCGTCCAAAAACATGCGGTGAAATCGTGACTGTACGTTGTGTGTCACTGTGTGTCAGCGCATGCATTGTGTGTCAGCGCATGTCCTGCGATGGAGTGAGATCCTGCCCACGGTATCCACCTCCTCAAGCCCTGTGTTTCTTGGGACAGGCTCCAGGCCCACTGTGATCCCGTCCCGGATCGGCACGACGGGTGAATGCCCCTCCCTTTAATTCCCTGTAATCTCCCTGCAGGAAGAACTGGACCTCCACCTGGGTTGTCCTAGAGGATAATCGGCTGTTTTTCTACAAGGAGAGCAAGCAGGAAGCACTGGCTAGTTTGGTAAGCATATCAGTCTTTTTGCACAGAAATGAGCTAGCAGGTTTCAAAGTGCTGTGAGTGCTGTAGGTTTATGGGAAATTCTAGAACCTTATCCCCCTCATCAGGAGGAACGACCTCATACATGTGCTATGGAGCTGCACACGCAGTTCTTTGGCCAAAAGCAAGCTCCTTAGCGTGGTGTCATCAGAGGCAGGCCGCAAGCTGCCGATCCATAGGGGTCCTCTCGCTGGAAATGGGCGGAGCGGGTGGCCAGGAACGAAGCCTGCAGGAGCGCCGAGTACGGTGGTCATTTTTCTAGTGGCTGCCTGACAGGCCGGGCCATGGGAAGCTGCAGAGGATGGAGGGAGCAGGGCAGGAAGCTGCAGCTTTTATCAGGGGAAATTATCCGCATGAGGGAGATAAGGACAGGACAGATTTTATCAGGCTGGATTGGATTTAGTCATTTCCTTGGCGAGATGAATGAATCACGATACGGGGCTTATTGTCCATAACCCCTCGCAGACCTTGCCGCTTATTACTCATGATCCGTTTACGAGTCAGGGCTGGCTTTGACATATGTTTGCTGCCCGCTGCAAAGCCGACGAGGCCCACCTTGTGCCGCTCGGCTGCCCTCTGCAGTGCCTGAACCCATGTACTAACATGACTGGTACAGCCTGCCCTCCCCCACCCTCCCGTGTCAGGTAATTTCACACTTGTTCAGCAGCACAGTGATGTGCCTGTGGGCTCAAACTAATTCATCACCTGTGCTGGGAGAACCTTTCGGAAACACCCGTGTTAAGCTCTTTAGGACTTTTGTCACCTAAATGGTGCAGTGGAGATGGCGCCTACGGTGAGATTATTCATCCTGCCCCCAGGGGCCAGTCACATGCTGCGTTTCAAACAGACGCTAAGCTGGGGGGGCAGCATGGCCACCTTGTAGCGCCCTCCGCTGGGGGGGAGTCTGTCGTCAAGCTGTCTGAAATGACATGGAATGACGCATTCAAGGGCAGCTGAGGGAGGGGGTGCCACTGTCTGACAACACAACCCCCCCCATGTGGAAGCTGTCAGACTTAGGCCTGCCAACCATGACAGGTGACAGGGAAGGTACACAGCAAGAGTGTGTCACCATTTATAACCCCTGGGGGGAGTCCTTTTATGGCCCCTGTCACGTCTCTCTTGGGGGAGGAGTCAACATCGCCGACTGCCGCAAGCGTGTGTCGAAGGTGATTTTGGGACCCCCGCTGCATCTCGAGGTTAACTCCGCGGGAATCGGGGGGGCCGTCGACAGCTTTTACCCGCCAAGAAAACTCCATAAAACAGACAGAGAGGCGTCCATCGGGGGAGGGGTGGCCAGGCGTCTGCCAGGAAGTGTTTGGAGGGGAGGGTGTGCGCTCGCTGCGTGTTTCTGGTCGATAGGCTCTCTGCGAGATCCATTACAATTAGCCAGCGATTTCCAGAAAGTGAGAAAAGCTGGCGGGCGGGCGGCTGATGCGTGTCGCCTGGCGTTCCTGGCACCTCCCCGTCATCCGGACTGGTAAACAGGCCCAGGGACGGTCCGGCCCGCTTCCTTCCTCAGAAAGTGGGAAGAGTCTTTGCTCGTCAGCTGCAGATCAATATGCGACATTCGCTAACGATAATGTCGTGAAAATGGTTTAGCTACTATTGTTCAGGTGGGAAACTCACATGCCGGGAAGTATAACGTCACATTATAAATAGCTATGCTAACAGCACCATCAAACATGCTAATACCTTTGGATACATTCACTTATTGGAGTTTTCTGGTATTTCATTAGAGCATCAGTATTGATCTATTTGTTTTCAGTCAATTTAGCATTATCATTATTTCATTTAGCATGTTTTGATGTCCCAGCTACCCTGAACTGGGTAAGCAGTTGGAGGATGGGATAATTTCATGTGTTTTTACATATAAGATTAAAATTTTCGGCTGAAATGTAACAATCGTTTGACATAACTGTGAAAAACACGTCTGCGGAGCCAGCTTGGTAGCGCTCTCCGGCAAGCGGCGACGACAGATGAAAGCATCGCCCTTTTCTGCCGACCGCCGTATCCGGGACCGGAAAGCGATCCAGCTTCAAGAGAGAGAGGAGCAGGAAGGAGCCAGACTGTTTACCAGCGCGGGCGGATATTTAACTATCGCCCCTAATCCCCCCCACCCCCCCCACCCCACACCTGGGGCACGACTCCGTCAGGAATGAAGAGTCTCGGGGAACGTCCTGGGCCGCTTTTAATGAAGTACAGGACAGCCATCAAAGGCCCTCCATGCTGGAACATAATGAGGGCTCCGCCAGGCAGATGTTTTAAGTCTCTCTTAGCCATTTTCATCATAGAGCCGTGCAGCATGAGACGTGCATTGGCCCCAAATATTCTCCCACTCATTTGGAGTGGCTGGGAGCCCCCCCAGCGAGACAAGCTGCACTTTGTGTTTATCAAGTGGCAGCCAGATAGGCCTGAGAATGACCCCCTCACCACCGGCTGTTCCCCTACGTGCTGAAACACACCCATCATGCCGACTGTGCCCTCAATGGCCCCTACGCACTCTCCTGCTACGGGAAGAATATTACTGCTTTTGAGGTTCTGTTAATTATATCTTCAGGAGAGAGGATTGCGCTGCCCTCATTGGCGTGTGTTAGTATGTATGGGGCGGAGGGGAACTGCAAAAATGAAAGGGTTTTTTTGTAAAGTATTTCATGATGGCAAATATTTTGTGCTTCATCCTAATTGGGACTCCGCTGCTGGTGGGCAGGAGGTTGGGTCCTGGTTTGGATCGGGGGAGGAGGGCAGGTGGGAGTTAAACGTCGGCAAAAAATAAGCGAAGCTCCTAAAAGGCAGGTTTCTGTGGTTAAAAGCATGAGGAGGCGTCAGCTTGTTTAGGTGAATCAAAGGCACCCTGTGTTATTGTCAAACTGTCGATACATTTTAAAAGCTGTGTGGTATGTAAGGCATCTGATGCCTCGTCTGCTTCCCACATGCCATCACACACGTGTATCGCAGCACACGCACATGTGTCTCCTGCATCAACCGTCTGCGACCCGCACCGATGTGAATTTATGAAGCGCGTCCCTGAGTTATTGCCCGCAAGAGCGCGTGGAATCCGGCTCCGCTTACCCGCCGGGATTACCGTGTCCCGGCGCCGCCGTTGATTGGTGGCTTTTGAATACCTCCACAAGCCGCCATGAAATGCCCTCCAAATGGCTTCCAGAGACCCCTCGTATGACACAGAGCTGTCACTGAAGGGGCCACCGTCACTGTGTATGTCACACGCCTCCGTCAGACACGGCATGGTTCTGTTTTGAAAGTCCGAAGAAAGCATTCAGGTTTGCTTAATGTCTCCCCCCCCCCGTCGGTGATCCACAAGGCCTCTGAAGTGGAAATCCGCCACTATCCTGTTGCTGGTGATCAAGCGAAGCATGCTATTATTTCACAGATTCTGCTCAATTTTAAACTATTTAACACTAGGAGAGTCTATCCAGTTTATCCTGAGTTTTTTTCCCCTTGTAATTGGTTTGGTCAACAGCCTGACCCCAGGATCACACATTTTTATTTCAACAACTTTCTAAACATATTATTTACATTTTATCTTATGTTATTTTTCACGAATCTTACACTTGAAAAGGTGCCATGTGTGAGAGAATCACAAGTAAACACTGTTGTTTCATAATAAAAAATTGACTTTAATAGTAAAGATAGTGTTGTGCTTTATTTTTGTGTTTTTTTTTTTACTTTTCTTCCGGACTCCCCCTCAGCGGCCCTCTGTCCCTCTGTTAATCACTTTCAGGCAGTCGCATTTTTCTTTTTTTTTTGTCACGTTTCAAAAACCACTGAGGTCCAGCATTTCCCGATCTGCAGATACAAACAAAGTCTGTTTTCCCGTCTCTAGAAACAGGGATGCAAGTCAGAGACGGTGGACCTCTGCGGGGCTCTTGTTGGTTGGACAACGGAGAAGTCGAGCCGGAAGCACGTTTTCCAGGTAAGGAAGCCCCCCCCCCCCACCCAGAACCCCATCCCTGCGGTCTATTGTTTTCCCAAAGCTTCCTGTCGTGAGTTTATCGCACCGCTTCTGTGTTCTTTTACGCATGAGACGCGGCTCGTGGATGCGGCCCAAGTTGCCTCGTCTTTCTGCTTATTTTGGTCGCACACGTGTGGTGAGAAGTATGTTTGAGGCTCGCAGCCAGAGAGTAAATGCTGAAAGCACGTCTACGCCGGAGCGGGGCTGCGCCGGCCGTCGGTACCGGGTCCATCGAGCCAAGGATTTTAAGACAGCGGGACTGCTCTCACTGCTGGCATATGTGTGCTATGCATGCGCCTTGGAAAGGGATCTCACTGGCGTGGCAGACGCCGTGCTCGCACTGTACGCTAACCCTGAAATGCGGTATAGCGCAGACATATTGGCGCCTATGGACTCAGTCTATACATGCTGTACGTGACGCTTAGCGACTGTCACCACCAGAGGGGACCCCCGCATGTTTCCACTCATTATGGTAATTTGCGTTGAGCGCATTAGTCACATGTGCAGCTTGGATGCACGTCTTGAGTGATGTCGCAACATCAGAGGCAGCACTCTCATCACATGCCCAGTTGACTATAGGGGCCCAGTGCATCATGGGTTAAATGTGAATACCTCACCTCCTGCTGTGGCCACACCCCCTCCCCCTGGGAGGCGGGGCATCTCATCGGCACCTCATCCACAGAGGACAATCGAGGACGACCCTTCACATCCGATGGAGAGCCCTGTGTCTGAGCGACCTGTTTTGAGCACTGGGGACTCTACCCTCTCACTCCGAGAGGGGTCACCTTCTTTCTGGGATGAGGGGGTTTAAAAACTAGGAGGCAAGCCAGGGCCACGGGAGTCGAAGGTTCTTAACCCAAACCCATAGCCTCCTTTCCCTGACAGTGTCGTCACTGTCATCACATGCAGGGAAATCCACGGATTACACTCAGCTTCACTCTCTTCCTATATTCCTATCATGTTAATGGATAAAAATTTGGCTTTGTGCTGCACATTCATTTTTTATGAGCAGGACGGTTTTGCTTGTGACATTGTTAGAGGCCTTGGGATTATTTTTTATTGGCTGCTTATTAACCAGAACGTAACACTTCCTCCTGCTGTCCTCTCTGCTTCCTACTTTTCTATAGTTATATTTTTTTTTCAGTCAGGCATTCAGGAAGGCCAGCTTATTCAATAATGGAGGACAAATGGGGACTTGCTGTTAAGCCAACCCCGCGAAAAAATGCTAATGTCTCTCATCGCGTTCCTGGTGGCCGACGAGCCTCACAAATGGATGAGCGATCGGACTCTGACATTTTGGAAGTGGGAAGAGAGAGGAGGCCTCGCCGAGGGTCTGTGCTGTGAGCTGAGGCAGCCTGTGTGAGCTCGCCGTCTGCCGCGCTCCCATCGCTCCGTCCAAACGTCACATTTCCTGAAGGATATTTCGACTTTTTCGACTGATGTGTTTGTTCTTTATCACGGCATCCCCAAAAAAGGTCAGCAATTAGATTAGGAAAGAATCAAAAGAAAGCTTCTGTCCCCAACAGTCCCCCCAATGCTTCTCTCTCATTGACGTATCTTCCTGATTGCCATTGTGTGTGTCCTATAAACATTGGAATTTTTTTACACATTTTTTTTTTTTTACACATCATCTTCGCTATTGATTCTTCATTACACCAGCTGATGAGTTAAAAAGCACATTACAGGTTTTTTGTTGAATTTTGCAGTATAAATTGTACCGAAAAAACACCAGTAGAACTATGGGCAACACGAACGCCCTTCTGGCAAATGCACAAACCGCCGCCACACGCATCACGTCCAAGAATGTATATTTGGCTGCAGATCGTATAGGATGGGGAAGGCTGGCGAGCCAAGGCATGTCCGTGTGGGTAGCGGGACAGATGGAGGGCAGGGTGCAGGAAACCCATCCCTGCCTTGGCGTTGTGCAGTAGAATCCATGCTGGGGGGAAGCCCAGCGGGGAGGACGCCAGCAGCGGCAGCGCCATCACCGGAGTGACTCTTCGGCTGGTCTGCGGGAGCGAAGATGTCTCGCGGTGAAAGGTCGCAGGCCAGGATGCTCGCTTGACTTGACATTCCGGAGCTAGCCCTGTGTGTCTGGCCGGCATGTCACATGGAGGCTGCCCATCAGAGTTCAGGCTGAGCTGGCATGTTGCGTGTAGGGTGCCCGGTCAAGGTTCAGGCTGGGTCAACGTGTTACGTGTAGGCTGCCTGTCAGGGTTCTGGCAGGAACCGACATGTTACATGAAGGCTGCCTGTCAGGGTTGAGGCTGGGGGACTTGGAGGTCTTGGGTTTGGAGTTAAAATGTCACACAGAGTACAAGAAATTGGGGTGCATACATTGTGATCTGAACGGTATTTGTGAGAATTGAGGTGTGTATTCTGTGATGTGCAGGGTGTTAATGGAAATCGGAGTGTATACTCTGTGATGTGCAGGGTGTTAACGGGAATCAGGGTGCATACTCTGTGATGTGCAGGGTGTTAATGGGAATCAGGGTACGTACTCTGCAATGTGCAGGGTGTTAATGGGAATCAGGGTGCATACTCTGTGATGTGCAGGGTGTTAATGGGAATTGGGGTGTGATGTCAGGGTATTCCGGGCTCAAGCTCACTGTGCCCCTAGGCTGAATGATGGTTTCTGGGAAAATTAGTGCGTAACAGTCAATTTTAACATTGACAAAGGGGGGATTAATGGAAGTTCAGTAGCTGACATTTTAATTTCAGTCTCTCCAACTTCATTCATGAATGCTATCTTGGAGCAGCTAGGGTGAAGTCTGTTCATCAGGGTGCAGAAAGCGAGCTCTCTTTCGGAGCCGGAGAGGCCGCAGTTAGGGTAACGAGCCCATGCTCCCCTACAGCCAGCTCTCAGCCCTTTACGGTGACAGAGACCGACCATCTACCACTGATGGCCAAGAAAAGAGCCAAAACAGCAAGACGGTGTCCCACCCCAGGCATTCTGGGAAAGAGAAAGACTCACTGGTTGTAATAATAACAGTAATATTAATCATGATAATAATAATGTTAATCATAATCATTACTACTCTTTTTGCATTGAGAAGGGAACTGCTGACAGCTGTCCAGCCTCATATTAACCTCCGATCATGCCTGGCACTGAGTGCTCCTCCAGTCCTCGGCATTTAGACTGAAATTTTAATGCAATGGGGATTAAAGGAATTACAACATAATCTTGAATAATCCAGAGAGCCATAGAGAAGAGACTCTTGTAATATCGACATGAACCCGTACCGAGGTCGGCGAGTGCTGTCACTCCGAGCTGGGATTAGGAGCAGGTCGGAAGTCAGTTTCTCGAGGCAGAATCACTCCAAGAAGATGGAGCCACGGCGGCTTTTAATTTAGGAGATAAGGCTCGTACCCCATACATGGTGGGCCATCTGATTTAGGGACAAAAGCCCCCAGCAAATGGAGCAGAGATACCACTGAGGAGATTTGAATTTCTAATTTTCGGTTTTGATCAGCGTCCAGTGGGTTTGTTATGAGAGGGGGTGAAATTTAAGGGAGAAAAAAATTAATTATCATTTTGCTATTCCAATTGTATGTCCACAAATTCTCACATAAATATTTTTATGTAGCATGGCACAGATTTCTCAGATAATGCATTTTTTTCATAGCGTATAACATATTTTTGAACCAAATAAGCTGCATGTGGTATCTGTTATATAGATGAGCTCCCTGGCAGTTTTACACGGTTATTTAGGGACCCTCAGCCGAATCCTTAAGCTAATGATTAAATCGAGATGATTAAATATTATATAAAGATAAAAATTCACATTCTCACAGTCAGCGGGCACGTTTCTTGGGTTTCCCACGTCATCGTCAGCTGTGAGGTATATTTTTGTTTATCAGTTTGCATAACAGTATGTATGTATCTATTATAATATAATAAAGGAGAATGAAAACATTGCTTTTGAAGCTACCCTATCATTACTGAGGTTTTGGAATAATCCATACTGATTGCAGTTCCTGGAATTACGTTTTTTAAAGATTGGCAAGGTGCAATTAATTTAAACAAAACCTAAAACCAAAATCTAAAATGCAGTTCCACTTAAACAGTATGGGTTTGCATTAAAATCTCCCCTAAGACATAATGATCTTATACTATCTAGTTTAGTTTTTGCAAATCCTCTAAAAATGACTGCCAGATTGTAAAAGGCAGCATTGCACCGAATGATCTCAGGAGGCAGTGAATGTTTCTCTAGCACTGCATTGCACAAGGACACTGTTTTGTGTACAACCTTGCAATGTTGGTAATTTACTGCCAGAAAACTACACCAAATGAAAGAGTGAGCCACTGTACTGCCCCCTAGTGTTGACTTCTTTAACAGCAGTTGGCAAAAAAAGGCTAAGTGTCAGGTTTAGTAGGTATGTTTGAGCAGGGACATTTGCAAACTGTGTTGCAGGCTGGCCCTTCGGGACCAGAATTGGGGAACCTTGGTCTAAAGGAGGGAGCATGTTTATGTTATGCACATAATGTACTGTATTCCTGTGCACAGGCTGCTGTAATCAAAGGAATGTTTAAAGAAACACCCCACTTTCAATTGCACGTTCCACTTAGGGATGTCGCCTGTTTTCCCTCTCTTTTCGTCCAAGTGCAGGCAGTAACATGGTACCCCACCCTCCAGAAATCCCTGCAGGGCTGAAAGAGACATAGGCAGCAAAACTGTGTTAATAATCACAGCAAGGTGAATTCCCATGGTGGCGGTGGGGGGAGCACTCGCTCCGGGATGGTGGTGGGGGACTGCATGGGAACCGAGAGGAGCAGTGAAGACAGGCACTCCTGGGAATAGCACTGGGTGGTACGTGAACATGAAATCATCAGGATGATGTCACCTTGTCCAGCTTTCCCACACATGTGATGTCAGGCAATGACATTTCATAGTATTCCCTCCCCCCACACCAACTTATTTTCCATGAGATTTTCTTATGACTGGACTGAAAATGATCATTCTGACCCGTTTAAAACACCAAAAATGGCAAGAACCGGGTCCCCCTGGGCAATGATTGGTCCCAAACCCATTTTTGAAATGATAAAGAATTCACCCCTTCGAGATTACATCAAAATGTTGCGGCATCTCCTACTGCAGATTATCAGAATGAATCCAGTTTTTAATATTTAGTATTATTATTATATTGAGGAAAAACTATCATTGATGACGATTACCTTGTTTTTTTATTTAGCTGATGATTTTATCCTCAGTAACACACATTTGGGAAAGCAGGGTCAGACAGTCCCTGGGGTAACTGGCAGTTAAGGGCCTCGCTCAGGGGCCCAACAGTGGCATCACTCTGCCAATTCTGGGATTTGAACTGGCAACCTTCCCATCACAGGCACAACGTCCCAGCCTAGCCACACACTGCCCCAAAGCACAGCATCCGCTCTAAGGAAGATGTGCAGGTTCCCTCCTGTCCCAAACAGAGCTGTGCAGCCACTGACCTGTCTGTTGTTTTTCCACTGTAGTGTGATGGTATCCTTTCCCAGTGATATTTGCATGGTAACAGCTGAAGCTGGGTCAAGACCTGGAAACGTCCGCCGATTGCTCTGTATCATCACGTCTGCAGCCTGTTGTGTGGCTGCCTGGTGTGTGTGTGTGTGTGTGTGTGTCTGTGTCTTACTATACAAAGTTCCCCTGTGAGAGTCTCCCAAAAATGCTTCTGTCTGAGATAGCAATGCTTCCCTATTCTGTTATTGTTAATATGGATGAACAATTTCATCTTGGTGTGCCTGTGTTTTTAAGTGGTCAGAAAATAGATAAATGACATAGTGCATGAAAAGAAGTGAACACTAAACTGCCACTCTGTGTTAGAGCTGGGGAACAGGGTGTTTGTGCAGGAAACTTTATTTTCATGATAGGTCTTTCCAGAAGCTCTGTACCGTAGTCTGATAGATCGTTTCTAGACCCAAATGGATCTGTCTTTCTCCCTGACGCGAATCCGGCAGCTTCTGCCTGTAGTTTGACCCCCCCCCCCCCCGT
>JAODJW010000035.1:3157810-3170742 GCA_026777045.1 Hyperopisus bebe | reverse complement strand
ATGGGGGTGGTAGTGGTGGTGGGGGGGGGGGGCAGTACATTAGACCTCTATGACATGATAAATCAAGGCCTCGACAAACACAATTGGCTCACTGCAGCCCCCTGGGTTCATGTGCTGCCCATTTTCACATTTGGCCTTTGGGCCTTTTCCATTATTTGGGAAAATAGAGCTTGCGCTCGCTGTGTGGAAGCGGAGGGAGCCACGCGCTTTACAGCACCGCTGAAGGCCTGGGATTTGGTTCCTAAACTCCTATCACTGACTAATAAACATCTTGGGACGGGGGAACACGCCTTACCGTGTTCATCTGAAACTCTTTTGTTGTGGCGCGTGAGCCCGTGAGGGCACTGGTGGCCAAACATGCCTTTTCCTTCCAGACATGGAAGACAAGAAAATGAACAAATGATTCGCTTGACTTTACAGAATCCCCAAGAAAATATGTTTATAATTTTTTCTAAACAAAAACAGAATTTTGAAGAAATTATGCTTGCTACTAGACAGTGCGTGCTGATGATGATGCTGCTCTAATGATGCGTGCTGCGCTGACTGCGACAGCGCCATAAAGCACCGCTGCAGTTGCGCAATGGAGAGTGCATCTCTGTCGCTCGCAAACAAAAGCTCTTGGATGGGACAATCTGTTCCCCATCATTTATAATCAAAAAAGCTTGCTGATGGAGCCACACACGGCTGTATAGACGGGGTCTCCGTTGAATGCTGGCTGCCGAACGTGTGTCAGCTGCCCTGGCAATCACTGCCGTCCTGTAAGCAGAAGATCTGACTTGACTTTGGAGGAGAAAAGCCATCCATCATGCTTGTCTTCTCAGTTACACGTCTGTCCTCCTGAGCTATCAGCACTGGCACAGTGAGGACCTCCTCATATGTCACTGATTGAAAGGTGCTTCTTGCACGTTGTAAATGTCCCGCCTAGATGCTGAGATGGAATCCATGATTTCACTTGTTTGTTCCGTCGTTGACACTTTTATAGATAATTCAGGTTAAATCCCTTCCTTAAGGCTAATAGTGTGGGACCCTTTCTGGAACTTGAACCAATGACCTGCAGGTTACTTAACAACCATTTTGGGGCATTAAACAAGCTCATAAAACCTTGTGTTGACACGTTTGGTTGAATTTTGCTAAGGATTTAACAATCCTTGTTCAAGACGTGCTAAAATTTTTTACCCTGTCTCCATCCTTTGAACGCGGTTTAAATGATGTTCTTGCCTACGATTAACAAGCATCCACCATGTGTCCATAAGTGTAACCTCACGGTAAACTATACATGGATACTTAGCGGCTTTGCTGCAGCGGCTGTGATTATTCCCCAGGGCGTTAGCCTGACCGCGGTCACTCTGAGCGAGACACAGCGGACGCTGACAGTTATGGCACAGGTCTGTCAGCAGCAGTGACCCCAATCCGTACACACTGAGTCAGGGGGAACACCGTGTGAACGGCACAAATGACACGCTCTCCCACAGCACCACCGTGCAAATGTGTCCAAGTGGCTCAGCTGGGTTCCAGAAACAGGTGTCTCTCCCCCCCCCCCAATCCCATGAGATTCCTTGGCCACCTGTTTACCACCCCCATCCCACTGGGTATACTGAGGCTGGCAGTTGATATACTGTGTTTGTGTGTTTGTGTGTGTGTGCGTGTATGGATTAGGTTTATACTACATTTTAGGGACCGATGTAATAAAAATCTGTTAGTTTGATGTTATGGGGACCATTTTTCAGGCTTCCACAAAGATCTGTGAATGCAATAAAAAAACTAAAAATGCCACAAGTCTCGTATTTTGTTTGGTTACTTATGGTTAAGGTTAGGGCTGGGTAGGGGTAAAGGTTGTCATGTTGGGATTAGAGTTTTCCCCATAGAAATGAATGGAGAGTCCCCACAAATATAAAATTACAAACCTGTGTGTGTGTGTGTGTGTGTGTGTGTGTGTGTGTGTGTGCGCGCGCGCATTTTTATAATTACTACATTGTGGTGACCACATTTCCCATGTTAAAAGCATGCAAAAATTTTACTTATGGGGACATTTTTTTTGGTCCCACAAGGAGTCCCCATAAAGATATGAATACAAAGATTGCGTGTGTGTGTATCTGTGTGTGTGTGTGTCTGTGTGTGTGCGTGTATTTGTTCCTGTGTGCGGTTGACAGCCCTACACTTGTCTGTGTATTTGTTCAGGCGATTCAGCTCTGGTTCTCTGAGAATGCTGTGCTAGACTACTCCCCCCCCTTTAAAAAAATAAAAAAGCCGGAGTCCCCCGCTTCAGTGCTCACTGTGTCCAGGCCCGGTGCCCTAATCCTGCCCTGCTCTTCCTCTAAGCGGGGTGTTAACTTAATCCCCCTCATTTAGGCAGCTGCGCTGCCAGGGAACTTGGGAAAGAAAGCGGAAAAAAAAAGTTATAATTCCGTGAGTGACACTTTCAGCTGCCGTAAGATCCGTGCGGTTCCGCCTCCCAGCATCCTAAGACCCGATTCGTCCATCCGGAGGCCTACTCTCATGAATAGTCAAAGTGAGGAACGGGTGACGGTACCGTGAATATGGATGTGGGCACAGTTTAGACGAGGTGGCATTGCAGGACTCTGTCCCTCGATCTGCTATTTTGTGACGAAACGACCCCCCCCCGGGCGACCTGTCCGTCATGGAGCACTCACTCTGCCCTGGGTCGCCCAACAGGTCAAGGGCTTGTGTGGCTTCAGCTCGGGGCTGCAATCGCATCAGCGTTGCAGAAGATTCCGGTCACTGTGCTGACAGCACGTTAATCGCTGCCAGTTTCTTCTGCTTGTTATACAGGTTTCTTGTCATTTTCATTCTGTATACTTTAACATACAGCATTGAATGTTTGTTCGCCATATGTTTTTACGTAGACGAAAGAGAATGAAATATATAAAACATAATTTGCTATAATGTCTCTATTACATTACATTTATATTACATTATAGCAATGCATTATATCACTCTGGCATGGCATGATAGCAAAGTATACTGTGATGTATATTCAATATATGTCTGTTTTCCATTCATTATTCCTTAGTGGCTTATCCAATACAGGGAACATATCCCAGAAAACGGGGGACACCCGTGGCAGGGTGCCAGTCCATCACAGGACACCGTGTAGCGGGACACTGGGACAGGGTGTCTGTCCATTGCAGGACACCGTGTAGCGGGACACTGGGACAGGGTGTCTGTCCATTGCAGGACACCGTGTAGCGGGACACCCAGGGCGGGGTGTCTGTCCCTTACAGGACACATACACATACTGTTTGGATACTAGCTCACCGAACCACATGTTTTGGACTGTGGAGGAAACTGCTGTACCTGAGCGGAAGCCACACAAACACTGGACAGCATAAGCAATCCAAACATGCAACCGCAGGGAACAGAATCTGAATCCACAGCCCTGGGTCATGAGTCTGCTGCACTCAGACTGAGCTGCCGTGCACGTTAGGGGTGCTGCAGATATATATTTTTGAATTATTTGTGAGGAATCCGCAAAACAGTGCATATAGCTCAAATTTAACTCTCTAATGATTCCTGATAAGGAGTTGGCATTATCTATAATTTACCTGGAAGCCTCAGAGTTAGTAAGGTTTCCTTTGCTCGTAAACATTTCTCATTGAAGTTCAGAAAGCTGACATCAGAGCACAGAGGCAAGAACAGGAGCAGCTAATTGACTCTCATCCTGGGTGCTATCTTAGCACCTAGCTATGCTGGATGCATTTCAGCAGGCCTTTGGCTCCTTAATTACGAACCTTCCTCTACAGTTCCTCTAAACTTTCCAGCAGAAAATATCTGCCTTAAGAATGATTATCAGTAGATCTGGTGGTGTTTGTCGGAAGTTGGTATTGAGGGTATACTGTCTCTAAGGCCGTAGTCGAGTCGTGTTTTTGACAGGGTATGTTCTGAGAGTGGTACCTCTGCTCCTGGAAGATGGAAGACCTCTGACAGAATCACAGGTGTAAAAAATAAAGACAAAACAAGAAAACAGTATCCCAAAGTGAGGTGGGATTTCTGGGCACGCATCGTTGTTTTTCAGTCAGCCCACACTCTAGTCCCCCGGCACCTTACCCCGGAACAGGCCCGAACAAAATGGAAGGAAAAGTGTCAGTTATCGTTCTGATGATGTTTAGTCTCAGAATAGATACATTGCCAGGTAGAAACAATATCGTCTTTATTCCAATAATGTCTCTGTAACAATAACGCCAGTTCTTAAATATTTTTTTGAATCCTAGTTTAAGGTTAGGCTACCACAGCTATAGAGAAGTACAGAGGTGTGTGTGTGCGTGTGTGCGTGTAATTTCTTATACCTGTTACATATGCTGGATTTACAAATCTGACAGGTAACTCACAATTAAAAGTGCTAATTAGAAAAACTACAATTCAGAACATAATGTATCTGCATTATCACACCAAAACATTATAGCTGTTGATTAAAACACCCCAAAGAGTTGGGGTCCCAGACCTGCTCCTATCCTCTGGTGTCTCTCATGCTCTCTCTCTTACTTTTTTGCGTCCTGGACGACGTGGCATTGGCTGTACTTATGTAATACCAGATGGAGGACGACGTGGACATATCCTGCCTCTCGTTATTCGCCAGTCGTCTGGATTTTTTTAAGTTTTTTTTTCTGTTTTTAACACCGACTCACTCAGTGTGACCCTGACGAGTCGGGCAGCACCTGTCAGGAGCGACCGCGGTAAAATCCCTGCCTAATTAGCGCACAAGGAATCCAGCGGAAGCAAAGCTGGCCGTCTGTGGGAAAATGGGGCACAATTAGGCATCGCTGGCGTGTTGGCGTGCTCCACACGGCCAGGGGTCTCCGGTGGGAAGGGGCCCTGGCGAGCACGCTGTCATTTTCGGGCGATGTGGATGACCTGTCAGCCTTTTAAACTTGAGAGCAAATTGGACAGGCGCCCCATGAAAGGGCCTACCATCCCGGCACGCGGGCCGGCCCTGAGTAAACAAGCCCTCATGGCCGCAAAAAGACTCTCCGTTATTAGTTTGTTTAGCTGTGAATTCTCAGGCGACCAGTTAAACTGTCATATCTGAAGAATTCTTTTGACAAATAGAGATTACATTAGCCATCCATCCATCCATCCATCCGTCCATCCATTCATTCATCCTCCAACTGCATAACTTGTTCACATTACACTATGTATATTTGAAAAAAAATTACATTTTATGCAGGGGGTGGCCAAAATCATGGAAATACATTACAATTATACTTATGATTATTGTTATTGTTGTTGTTTGTTTGTTTGTATTCATTCAATTTCCAGCATGTCTAATTTGGGATGATATATTACTCCGAGGCAGTATTCAGGCAAATGTGGTATAATAAAAGTGTAAATAAAATGGTAAAGAATCCTGTAAAAAAGCTAGCAATACACTGTATCAGTTCACTGACTGTGGATGGATGGACCAGTAGAGCAATGACAGTCTGCATTTTATTTATTTTTCTAAATTCTCATTTTCTCACTGTGTCTTTGGTCAGCCACAGTATCTGTACAGTGATGATAAAAATGTCAGTATGGTAACAATGTAGCCATGGCCAGATAGGGGCGAGCGTCGTGTTTCTGTTAAATGGCAGAGAGCAGGACATCCCAAATGGAACCACTACACGTTTCTGTTATAGGGTGGTGAGCCAGACACCCCCTACTGGAACCACTACGCGTTTCTGTTAGAGGGTGACGAGCCGGACGTCCCCTACAGGAACCATTACGTGTTTCTGTTAGAGGGTGGCAAGCCAGATGGCCTCTATAGACATACTTACGCATTTCTGTTAAAGGGCAGCGAGCCAGACATCCCGTACAGGAACCACTGCGCATTTCTGTTAGAGGGTGGCGAGCCAGACGTCCCCTACAGGAACCACTACGCATTTCTGTTAGAGGGTGGTGAGCTGGACATCCCCTATAGGCACACTTACGCATTTCTGTTAACGGGCGGCGAGCCAGATGTCCCCTACAGGAACTAGTACGCATTTCTGTTAGTGGGTGGCGAGCTAGACGTCCCCTATAGGCACACTTACGCATTTCTGTTAAAGACGGTGAGCCAGATGTCTCCTACAGGAACCACTACGTGTTTTCGTTAAAGGGTGTTGAACCAGACGTCCAGTATAGGCACCACTATGAGTTTCTGTTAAACGGAGGTGAGCCAGACGTCCCCTACAGGCACCGCTACATGTTTTTGTTAAACGGCGGTGAGCCGGACATCCTGTACAGGCACTGCTATGCGTTTCTGTTAAATGGTGGTGAATCAGACGTGCACTATAGGCACCACTACGTTTCTGTTAAATGGCAGTGAGCCAGACGTCCCGTACAGGCACCACTATGCATTTGCCACATTTGCCGTTCTGTCATGCTGCGGAGCCTGGGAAGCTGTTAAAGAGGCGTGCCCACGGAAGTGAGAAGGCGGCGGCGGCTGGGGGCCGGTGGACCGCGTGCTGCTGTGGCCCAGTGATCAGCCGTGCACAGCGGCCTTAGTAAGGGTTGGTGACCTGTGGGGGCCCCACGCATCGGGTTTGACTTTAAACAGTCTGCATTTGCAACGCGCTGTGGCTGGGATCTGCCTGCTCCAGCTCTTTCCACCCCAACGCCTACGTCCAGATCTGAAAATCTGATGCTGGGAGAGACAGCGCTCAGCATGCACCACTGAGGAGCCAGGGGCGCGGGGGCCTGGTGCACGACCCCCGTCATAGTGCCTCCCCGACTGGGGCGTCTCTGGAAGGCAGCTACATTTTGGGACAGAATCCTTTTGAGGTCCTTTTGAGTTCCCAGTTTTTCTGTGGAGTTGGTCAAGTTCACATCTCCACATTTAAAACATTAGCTGGCAGAAGTTTCCAGTTTGATATTCCTGAGCATTTCAGAAGAAAGATAAACATGAAATATAAATGGCCACACTAGAACTACACGTTAAGTGAAAATGTACCAAAACTGGCTGTCATATATGTACAATCCTGAAACGTGCATCACAAATGTGAGAAACGGCAATCAAAGTGAAAGAATAATGAATGATGAGATGCAGCCTTGTCTTTGGAAATGCAAGAAACTCATGTATGGTGTCGTGGAACTCAGAGTCTTATCGAGGGGCTCTAGTGATGGTGGATCTTTCCACGTGGCTTCGATCAGAGCTCAGGCAGCACCTGCTGCGAACTCGGAGCAGAGTCACGCTTTGAACAACAAACTGCTGCCACATTACGGAATTAGGCACGGTGGCACAATCCCGGAAAGTATAGATATATTTAAAGAAAAAGAAAAAAAAAAAAAGAGAGCAGATAGATACATTCAAGTGGAAGAAATCGCCTCCGGTTAGAAAGTAATGAGTGAATTTCCACTGAGAGTTTTGACCCGCTGCTCAAAAATAGTTTCTTGTCTTAATAAATCCTAAAAGTGTAATTTACTTGCAAAAGAGAAATAGGATCGGCTGCAGAATTTCTTTTGATACAAGTTCCTGTTAGAGCCGTAGATGTCAGCCAGCAGTGAAAACGTGTGTTACGCTGTCCTCAGGTAGTAGAACAATTTGTTAGAGCCTCTTTCATCCCTCACTCAGAGTCACATTAAAAGCCATATAAATTATTATAATGGGTTGCTGAACATGACACGGCTTCCAGTTCAGTGGGGACTTTAATGATGCCGCCGTGTTTGGAACACTTAACACAGGGTTAGGTGCCTCAGAAGATAACAAGCTTTTTCCTTGCACTTTTAATGGATGTTTTTTTTATTATTATTATTTAACATTAAAAACTATTTCTTTAAGTTCTAAAAATGCACGTCATGAGAAGTTGTTACCACCTCAAGTAATTTTTATCCATGTCTAAATTGCTGTAACATTTTGGTAGTTCGATTCCGTAGCTGCGAAATCACAGAGATTGCTGTCACACCAAATCGTTAGTGGAAGCCAGCCTAATTGCATAAGCGACCCAAGGACAGCATAGCTAGCGGAGAGCAGCATAGCTAGCTGTTGTCCCCAAGCAGCGGTGCAAGCTAATGCTGAGGGCGTTTGCTAGCTTACCCATTAGGGGGGCTGTTGTTCAGCTCTTATCTATGGCAGACGCCTAAGGGCAACATCGCTCAGGGATATACGGCCATCTCTTTGGTCTGCCTATTAGGAAACTTGTGAAGCCAAAAATAAGGTTTCTTTTGAGCCGTCTGTCAGAGTGTTTACAGAATTCGGAACAGCTGTAAACAAAAGGCAGACATTTCGATGGGGGCGCTGCCAAACTTTCCAAGATTCAAATGACACGCGAATCCTTTGAAATATGATAAAGGCCTTTGAAATGAATTGCATTTTTTGGGCAGTCTCTTAAGTGCTGCCATATTGAGACCATAAAGCCCTCTTTATGCCTGTAATGGGCCCCTGAAAAACATATGCACCGTTCCATCTTATTTTCGTCTGTAGGTTTCAGCCGCAAACATTTATTTACAGAGGAGCCTTTTCAGATTTGGCTCTTGTCGTGATGCTTGCCAGTCCCCCACGCCGCTCGCTCTGTGCCGCTTGGCCATGAATGTCCTGCTTTGCTTTGACGGCCCCCAAAACCGAGTTGTGTCTGGAAAAGCCTGGACCAGTTCCTGGGTCAGCAAGCACCTTAGGTCAAGCTACCCCAACCCCCAGCTAGAATAGGAAGGCAGACAACTTATGCTGTGACTGATATTTGCTGAAGTGCTTGGGGGGCGGGGGGGCGGGGGTCCCTGGCTGTCAGGCTCAGCATTCTGGAAAGTATGACTTTTGCATTATAAATCATAATACAGTACTGAAGATAACCACAAACAAACCAGTAAATTACTTCCAGCATGTTATTTGACTTACCTTCAGTCTTAGAAGAACAATTTAGTTGTCAATAGTAGGCAAATTAGGAAAATAAGTAGAGTCCAATCGTGACATGTGGGAACACTGTATTTTCTATCCAGAAACTTGCTAGTGTTTGAACAGCAAAAACAAACCAGTGGTACAGCATCAAAACTTAGTGCCAGACCCATAAGTACCCATCGTGCTCAACAGCATGGCGCACAGTGCTAGTATTTATACACAAGGAGTAACTCTGCTGTGCCAATAAATGAGTCCGAAATGTAGGAATAAGCCTTTCGGGTGTATCAGAACTTCCTGGCTGGAGCAAGAAGATCATGTTTAAACGTCAGACTTTTTTTGATGTCGAGAACAAACTTTGTAGCGCTCCGTAGTGGTGTGTGGTTATGGAATTGAGCTTTCTTATTTTGCTAACGCCAGCCAGAAACGGTATTTCAGTTTATTATAACTCAACGGTTCTGCATGTTGCCAAGGGATAAACAGGCGGGATGGGGGATGGGAAACTCTAAATGTGTCAAACAATAAAATAGAAACGTCCCAGAATCAGGCATCCTGGGATGTACTGCGGAGAAGCTAACCTCGGCCTGGCTTTAAAAGCTCCTCCTGCCAGGCCTGTAATCAGACTGATGCACTGTGCAGAGGCACACCGATGACAGACGGCGCCTCCTCTCTGCTGTCATGCGCATCTGTCCTGTCAGGGCCGCTGGGCAGTTCCACTGCTTCCCTGGAAGCGGCCCTTAGTTACTGCCCCCCCCCCCCCCTCCGCCTGAGAGGAGGCCTCTGCCTCTCTTAAAAAAAAATAAAAAAAAAAAGGGAAACCGCTAATTATTTCCTTCGCCAAGGCGGCAGTTGTAAGAAGGTGATTTTTAACCTTTGGCGTGTACCTGGGGAGAGCTCCACCAGGGAGCCAAGGTGCTGTGCGGCATTCCCGCATCAAAGCATGACCTTTCCCGGCCACTCGCAGAGCAGTTGGCACGGGGTGCCACGCGCGGGGCAATGCTAATGCTGCTGACTAATTTATTGGCCCAGGGCGGCGCAAGGGGCGGAGCAGGGGCGAGGGTGGCGGCGAGCGGGGAGTCGCCGTTTTGGGGAGGGCACTTTTGAGCGGTATGTGTCTGGGAGTCGTCGGGTGAGAAGGGGGGGTATTCAGGGGGGGGGGCTAATTATGTTGCAGCGGATACGTCTCTGTGGTCACTGAGCCTCTTTAGAATCTGTGGAGCACCGGCTAACTAATGTGCGTGACCTTTACTTTGCACCCAAATTGCGGGAGTGGAGAGCGTTCAGCATGTATGCATATTCCATGACCTAATTGCCTTTTAATATCGGCCAGCGATGGCCATGCTCATTTTTTTCTTTGCTTCTTCATTGCTTTTTCTTAAATTACATTCATTTAAAATCTCATAAAATACTGCATATTGGAACTAGCGTTTCACTGTGCATTTATGGTGTACCTGCCTGATGCCAGTTATCAAGACAAAACTTTCCTGTGCTGAATTTAAAAATTACTGTTGAAATTTGTGGTTTTCCAACTTTAGTAGCTTGGAATTGAAGGGTACAATATCACATTCCAACTCGAGCTAAACGACTAGATTTGGCAATAATTTTTGGTTAGAATTGTTCTTTCCTGAATAAAACTCAAATTAAACTGTGCTGCTGAAACAAGGCTTTGGCGATGATTAAGCTTGCCTGGTGAGCATTGTGTCTAACGAACTGACCCATTCCGTATTCAAGAAACACGGCTTAAAATCCCATCAGTGTTCAGGTATATGTACAGTGTGTGCCTGGAACTGGAGGCACTGCAGCTGCTGCAGTGAAAGGCAGAAACCGCTCCATAAGCGAATACGTAATAGGAGCCTCTTCTGCGCGCTTTGCTCGGAGCTCCAGGTGTTCGGCCCGGTAAGCTCCGATAGTGCAGGTCTCCACGCTGGCGGTGGCTCCGTCGCGCTCAGCGACCCACGTTTCGTCTGCTAGGCTAACAGCTGCTGTGCCCAACCCAGGGTAACATCACGATCTCTGTTGACAAGCAGCTCCATCTGCTTTTGGAAATTAGCAAATGGTCCTACGCTGGAATCCACATGCTGTTCAGATACTACTTTATGAAATCAGGAAGTAAATAAATCTGCTATTGCCTCATTGATTAATAATGCGATGTTAAAGGATACAAATAGGGGAATTTGGTATGTCTAGCTGGGAAACTGTCACTTTACTGGAAGGGGAAAGTCAGGCCTAAGAAAGAAGGGCAGAGGCAGGTGAGATACATGATCTTGTTGTTTTCGGAAGTCCATTTAGGGTTGGATAAATAAATCTGTCTGACCTCTTACAGACTAGAGAGCAGCCAGATTAACTAATTTTGTTGTGGAGCTATGAGATATGTTAGTGAGCAGTAATGATAATCCACAAAACTATGACACTCATCCAAATACAAATGATATTTTTGGGAATCAGTTTCCAGTGCTTATCGTCTTTTTTGTGTTTGGAGCATTTTTTTTGTCAGAATGCACATTTGATATGGTAACATACGTTGTCATAACCGTGGTATATGCGTGTGTTTTATTCTTACTGATAAACTGGTTCATCTTTCCCAAGGACAAGATTCTGCCTGCTTTTTGGATGGAAATGGTTATTAATTTAAAATGTGCAAGCATATGGAGAAGAATTTAGATGGATTTCTGGGGGGGAGAGGCGAGGCTTTGCCGTAGGCTTGTGGGGGGGGGGGGCACTATTGCCAGGAATATGGCTGTATAATCCCAGATTCCCTTTCTGTCACATGTTATTAATAGCAGAGATTAGCTTTTGTTTGCTCAGTGTACAATCCAGTTAGAGAGGGGAAATATTTAAACTAAAAGCAGCAAACTGCCTTTAACTAATATGGCTTATTGTGTTCATTACATTGATTTTATCATTTGTTTCTCATATAGGTAACTATATATTTGTATCTTGGTCAAGTGCATTTGGTCTAAGCAAGTAATTCAATACAGCGAAAATAAAAAGCATTAATTTATAAAAAGCAAAATTGGCATTCAGGAAGTAAAATTCAGTACAATTAAAATGTATTCAAAAATGATCAGATGAATTACTGAAATAAATAGCTTCCATAAATATTTAATATATTAATGCAGTATTAATACAAAGTAATAATCAATGATGCCAATATATAGGTATGTACATATGTAATTTAATATTTCAATATTTTTGTCTGTGGAAAACAAGAAATTTAAATCTGTATGCTAATTTGCTATATATATATATAGTGTGAAATTCATCTTTCATATGTACTGCCACTTGCCAAGAATCTAAATTATTACTTGTTATTTTTGTGATGTTAAAACGTTTTAGGTATTTTAAAGTGTAAATATGTATAAACATTATAAAAGGAGGTGTATTACATTATTCTGGAAATGTACTACATACTTATAGACTTGTATTGTCTCAATATCTTTTCCATCTCCAGATAATACATCTTCTATCAGACACCGTGAAAGGTTAGAAAAGCACATCCAGTTGGTATAAAAATGTATTAAAAGGCTGGTACAAAGCATTTTCCTCTGGGCAAAGGAAAAAGAAAAAACAGTAATATAGTCAATAAACAAATAAAGACAGAGATGAACGTGGGGGCAGCCGCTGATTTATACGGCCATTAGCAGCCGCGGTTTCATAGTAACCCCCCCCCACCCCTCACCATTAAGCATTAAAATTAGCCGTTCTATCACCTTCCGCTTCACCTGTATACAGGCCGCCTGAAATAAGGCATGAATTATTAATGATGAGCAATAGATCCGCACAAAGGAAACGGCTGATATTTAATGATAAGGGCCATGTCCGCCCCCCGTGGCTGGGGTTTTTGCTCGCTCTGACGGGGGTGTCAGGCTCCCGCTTCATCCCGGCCCGCTCCCCTCCTGTCCTGTGCTCACTCAGGTTTGAACAGGTTGCGCTTGTGTGAATTGCAATATCTGGAGGCCCGGGAACTCGACTGCGTGTCTGCGTGCGATGGCACGGATGCGAGCGGCACCCGGGTTGGTGCCATTATCCCGATGGACGGGAGGAAACCGGGGCCGAGGCTCCGATTGGACCTCGTCATTCGGCATGTAGGTTACACGCGTGTCGCTCTGCATATTTTATTCATGGAGGAGAGAAA
>JAODJW010000035.1:3130994-3157710 GCA_026777045.1 Hyperopisus bebe | reverse complement strand
GTTCCCGGAACGGCAGCGTATACTGATCACATGTGCGAATTTGCAGACGGGATCCGTGTGTGAGCGGAAAGGGGCCCTAAGGGGCCCGCTGGCCAGGCCCCGGGAGATGCCTGCCATTGTTCAGGATGCCCATAATCAATAATTTCCATAATTGTCAGCATCTAAACATGGAAGGCGGTGACGGGAAGCAGAGCCGAGGACCCAGCGGCCCCCGCACACCGCCCCGCCGATCCAGGCTGCCCGTGACAAACGCCCGTCTAAAAACAGCCCCTGCAGCTGGCGAGGCAAATGCGCCTTTCAGCATTCCCCCCTCCCGCCTCCCGGGCTCCACTCGTCCCGATAAATGTATGGAATCAGCCGCCCGCTTAAAAACTACAATTACAGGTGATATACAGATTGAAATCACAGGGCTGTGGTTTTTTTTGTTGAAGAAAATTGTCCTAATGACAGGTTTGGCGGATGGGGTGTGCGAGAGCGAGTGTGCGTGCGCGTGTTTGCCGCGGGGTGGGGGGGGCACCGTTCCTTTCTTTTTGCCTGTGATGGGGTGGGGGGGTCTGACACAGCTGCACCTGGCGCCGCGCGTTGCTGTGCCACACTTAATGATATCGGATGATATCATTAGGCAGAGTGTTCATAAACAGATGTTAACCCAGCGCCTAAATAGTGTCAGCTGATCCCACGTGTCCTGAAACAGTATTATTTATATACAGCGTTTAAGTTTGTCATGTTAATAACCCTGCTATTAGCACCGTGGCGGCACGAATACAAATGGCAGCGGTGGCACCCGGGCCTTGCCAGGATCCGCACACAAGCCGACTTAAGTACATCCTTCGGGTCTCGAGAAGTGGCAGGATAGGGCCACTGAGCCGAGGACGTTTTGTTCCGCTGGCGTGCTCTCCACCCGAGCTTGTCGCCGCCAGGTGACATCTGCATGCAGAGCATGTGGGACGCTCGTGGGAGGGGCTTCACCTGCAGTTACCCCCCCCCCCCCCCGCGCCTTTCTTGCACGTCCGCGAGGCCCATCGCAGAGCCCGCTTTTCTCCGCTCTCTTCTCCCTCCCGCCATGATAGACGACAGCATGCGGAGGTAAAGAGCGAGGGATAACAAAACACGAGGGAAGCAGAAGGTGTGGCGTGACATTTCACCGTGAACATATGCGCCGATTTACGGGAATCATGGGAACGCAGGGACCCTCCACCTCGGCACCGCGATACGGCGTGCAGCCGCTGCACGCCACACGCTACACGTGTGCTTGTCTGTTTAGAAACACGCGTGTCCTTAAATAACGATGAGCAGGTGGAGATGCACCTCTCCGTAACAGGTCATACTTGACCCAGCCTGTTAAAATACAAAATTAATAAAAATGGAGAGCATTGCCGTTTTAATCTAATATATATTTAGTAAAGATATTAAAGCATTTAAACACACAACAAATGAGTGGTTAACAGTCACGGAATAAATGAAATTATTATTGTTAATATGGATGATAATGGTAATAATAATACTATTACTACTACTAGTAATAATAATACCAATTTAAGTTAAGCTAATGAGAAGCGAAAGGCACTCCCCGAAATAGCCACAGGCGGCCAGGCAGGCAGACCCCCGCGGTGAGATCAGTCTTCGGGAAAGCTTCCATTTTCACTGGCCCTAATATGTGTGTTAACCGATTTATGCAAAGTTGAGGCCTCGCACTATTCCGCAAACTGCCATTCTATCCCCCTGAAAGGAAGAGCCGCCCATTTCACTGCCACTATTATGCTTATTTGTCCTGTCAGGGCTGTCAGGCTGCCTGACTCTCCCCCCGAAACGGCCATTAGGTACCATTCTGTCATGTGACAGGAGGCATTCTGCTGCTCCTAAAAACCTCTAATTATTTCCTTCGCCAGAGACGGCGGCGGGTGGGAAGGTAATTTTTAACCTTTCGCGTGCACCTGGGGAGAGCTGCTCCGGGGAGCCAAGGTGCCTGTGTGCCATTCCGGCATCAAAATATGACCTTTCATGGCGGCTCGGAGAGGCCCTGGCACCGCCGCCGCGCGCTAATGCTAATGCTGATGACTAATTTATGCGTCAGTCCGCCACATCTGATGCACTCCGGGTGGCGCCACGGCCGGAACAGCGCGGAGTGTGAGGGAGACGGGGAGGTGCAGGCATGGCCGCGGGGTTAAAGGTACCCCGCCGAAGACGCTTTCTGTCCGGTTTCCCGACCGCGCGCCAGCGACTGCGAGATTCCAGGAGCTAATTATGTCGCTCGGATGCATTCGGCATGAGTGCTCAGGCGCGGGCTCACTAACGCGCTTGACCTTTATGTGTCTTTACCCAAATTGGTGGCAATTGGGAAGCATGCAAAAGGCATGCATATTCCATAGTGGCATTTTTTGGGGGGTGGGGGAGGGTATTACTTAGTTGGATTTTTATTTAGTGATTTAATGAAAAAAAGGGGGAAAGCAGGTATGAAGCAGTAATTTTTGATTGGCTTGTTCATGCACATGGTCAAACAGCTGGCTATGAATAATGTTGGATTTAATGAACCATTTTCTGATCCCCCATTACAGCACCACCAGTAAACAAAAAAAAATTGCGTTCTATTCAAAACAATTAACATCTCCAATTATAAACAAAAATAAGCCGCACAATTTACTTTGCAAGTTTATTTTCAGCTTGTTCCCTTTTTTATATTGACATGTAATTTCGTTATTTCTGAGGTTTAAAAAATATCTAAGAAGCCACTGGACCTGTATAAAAATAGGAAGGAATCAGGGTTTTTAAAATCCTCTTCATTGCAATTTTTAAACCTTCTCGCCAAATTATTTGAAATGGAGGGGAGAAAATTTCCATTATGATAATAAATATTAAGAATTAAAAACATGCGAGATGTGTGTTACATGGACAGAAAGTAGAGCCGATGTTGCCTGAACACGAAGTGTGGTTCCGGCGCTTTGTACTGCTGATTGACGGCCCCTGGGCTGGTGAAGGATCCATTTTGTGGGCCTTTAATCACTTGCTACCTTAAAGCTGAAGCTTGGGAGGCATAAGGAAAATATATGGTGGGGGGTTGGGTTCTGAAAAGACGGAACTTTGACTTGGACATGGCGGTGTCATTGCCAAAAATATGTCTGCCGTCCCCAGATTCCTTTTGTGTCATATTTTATTAATAACACAGCTTTGCTGTGGATACTGTCTGCCAAACTGAGAAATGCTTTAAAGATAAAAATTTAAATTAAAAACACTGCAGCTTGTCAGTAGTTACAGAAAGGGAGGCCTCAAATCTGCAAACAGCGGCCTAGTAGCACTTTTAGCTGGGAGTTTCAGAAAGAGGAAGTTTCTAGATTAATATTAGTGAATTATTAATTGGAAGGTTATGTTACTTTGCATTTTTTTGTGAGGAAAAACAAACAAACAGGAAGGGTTAAACAGGTGAAATGGTTACAATTAATGACATTTCTGATAGAAGAAAGGGTGCAAACACTGACAATAGTGACCGCAAAAGAGGGCACATTAAATATTTAACGCTTTATTTCCACGAGCCATAAAAAGCATGCTGCTTGCCATTGTGATTCCCATTAGATATGAACATGCTCTGAGCATGCTCATCTTTTTTTAATAGATATGATTTGTAATTTATACATATATTCTATCTTCATTTAGGACACTGTAATCGAATAACACTGAAATATATAATGCAGGTGGCAATGTTATTACATAGTTTGACAGATGTCTTATTTTTTGGTGTGTGTGTTTGTTATATGACTACTTTGATCATTTAAAAATTGCATGAACACTGATCCTGTAAATGTAATTTTTATCAATGAATAGTTTCGCTCCTCTGTCAGCGCCGAAGCCAGTGTGCTGTGTTTACGCAGCGGCAGTCTGACATGGTACGGCCAACGACGATAAACCTTAACACCACACACTCCCACGCTGTCTCTCATTTTCCCTCTAAATCAGACACTGACACGCACACACCCGCACACACTCTTACACACATGGTCCCCTGTAATAGCAGTACATCACACCACGGGGTCTTGGGCCTTTATTCATGGGTCATTCCCCGTATCCTTGACATCCCATCACCGTGAATATGCGATGTGGTCACATGATACGCATTTTGACGTATCACCAGTGGCCATTTCCGAGACGTCAAGACCCGCCGCTGTCCTTAGTCAACATCTGCGTGGATCGAGGAGGCTGCCTCCACCCTAACTTACTTAAACATTTCCATCTCAGTGGCGTTTGCCAACAGAGTGAACTAAAAGTGTGTGTTTTTTTTTTCTTAAGACGATGTGTGAAATGCCGAAAATCTGGAGCGCATTTTCCATCCGCTGTAGGTTATGTGCACATATTCTTTGTCTTTTATTTATTAAGGGAAATAAATGGGGGGAAAACCGGGTATAAGAAAAAAAAAAACTTTGCTACATATGGACTGTTTCTTCCAACTAATCAGCAGACTGATGGTGATTGGCTGGCGGCGCGGCGTTGGCCGGGCCCAGAATTAGCACAGCGCCCAGGTCTTTGCTTCAGGCTGCACAGGTTGGCCGGGACTCTGCCGGGGAGCAGATGGCCAGCCAAAGCTCGCAGTCACACTTACCTTCCCCACTAAATCCCTAATCCCTCTGTGGACACTCCTCCAAGGCAGGTTTTGGAGGCAGAAATGGGGGTTACAATCTGGACTCGTACGTCGCTTGCCAACACGCGCACAACACAGAAATGCAAATCGACTTATTTGCGTTGTCTGCCGGCCAAAGGAGCGCTTCTTGAGAGTAATTAAGATACCTAGGAAAATATTTGTAAAGGATCAATAATAAGAAATAAACAAGTTATCATGATAATGATTGATGACCTCACTAATGGGCATGGGTAGCGATTCCTTTAGAAAACGTCTCGATGCTACAGCTAACCACACAAAATACCATTATTTTACGTTATCTTCAGCTGGGCTAAATCACGGCTCTAAGGTTCGGTCTTCTCGGGACCGGCACATGTCAGGGGCGGGTGCGCGGATTTGCACTGATGCCGTTCCGTTTAAAGAGAACAGCTTGAAGCTGAATAAAGAATCAAATAATTAACCGTTAGGAGAGGCCCGGCAACCTGTGAGCCGGCGCCGAGCCGCGCGAGGTAGCTGGGGCTCGGCACGCGGCAGACGCCGTTATTTGGCGAGCGTTAATGCAGAAACAGCATGCAGATGTTAGCAGACAAACAGACGCATTGTCTCATACGTCCGATAGCTAATGTGTCTGTCCAAAACGCACAGAGTAAAGCGTTCCCAAACATCAAGTCGGTGCATGACGCGTGGAGCGAAACGACACGGCAGATCTGGGACGTGCAGTAGGGGCAGGCTCTCTCTCCACCTTATGTCACCCGTCGCACAAACAGTCTGCGTTGTTTTTATTTCTGTGCCCTTCAGGAAATTTTTCAGCTGTGGCAATAAATCAGCTTTATTCACTACTTATTGTAGCAGAATATGCCATAATCGTAACCGAATCTGTTCTGAGAGCTGTTCCGATCAGCGATGACTGATTTAACTGTTTTTAAGATGTCCCTTGCAGGACAGGGGATGTGTGTATTCTTCTCCTGGCCCACGTTGGATTTATGAGGCTTCTGGAGGATTCAGCTAGTGTAAGACATATCTTGTCCTCCCGGACAAGAGATGGACACAAGGGCAGCTTCTTCCCAGACCAGATGTCTTGCATGTCAAAGCTCAGATGGTGACACTGAGGGCTGGGAGAAAGGTCATGTACATACAGCAGGTTAAATTAGGTGCCTGTAAAATCTGGTCGGGGTCTTGGGGGTTACGATGGCCTGCAACATGTGGTAATTAAAGGTCACGCTGTGCGCGTTGGAACACGATACATTATTAACGGGGTAATCCCAGTTCACCCAGTGCAGGGTAGCCTCTCCCAGCACAGCATACACAGCATAGCAAGCACAAGAAACCTGAAGCGGCTGCTGCGTCGCTTTTTGTAGGAGCGGAAATGAATCTGACAAGAATGAAAAAGTGTAAGTTTGCTTTTATATTAGCAGCAGAGAAACTGAGCTGTAAAGGAAGGCTGATGATTGTTTGGGCACCGAAAATAAAATGCAGTGGAAAGACATTATCCCAAGCACCCCAACCTGACAAATAACCATTAACATTTAAGACTGTGAAGAGATATGGAATTGCTTAAGTTTTTCCAATAAAAAATAAATAAATAAATAAAATAAATGGCCAAATATGTAGATTCGTCATAAGCAGTCAAACAAACCAGACAAGTTTGGGCAGCTTAAGGTGTGAATTTTGATAAATAAAAAATGCATAATTTAAAAGGATTAAAAAAAAAAACATAAATTATGAATGAAAATAAAACCAATATATCTTCAGCACACCCCCAAGATAACATTGACACTATCATCTATTTTCCACATTTCATATGAAATAGTGTGGATTCAGAGCTGCCTTTCTGATAGCGTCTCGCATACATGCAGATCAGTGGGGTCCGCTAAGCTAATGTTACACGTATTTTAAAATCAAATGCAATCTGACAAAGGCTACGTGGCCACAGCGGGTTACCCGTGTCCCGAGGGCGCGCGGACGCACAGGAAATGCGAATCGCGGCGGGTCCACCCCTTCACCACTAGTACTTTGGCATTTGGCGGTCATGAATAATCTCAGGGCTCGTCCATGTCCTTAGAATTCACGACGGGTGAGCTGCAGTCAGGTCTGGCATTTCACCTGTGGGCCTTTGCATCGATTGAGATTCATCACGGAGACGGAGTGAGCGGCAAGGGGGGCACGTAATTGGCCCAGGGGTACGGCTAATTCCTGCACTTCTATGAGACCTACATGTTAAGGCAACATCAATCAATTAATGGGCCTGTAATGCGTTTCGTGATGGCGGTGGGGGGGGGGGATCTGGCTTCCTGAATTTCGCTGATCAGCTGCTCAGGCCTGTGTCTTTGCAGCCATCCCGTAAACGAATGAGCACACACACCCACACACACACGATTTCATACCCAGCACCCTTGCTCCTAATTAGCTGTACCAACTTCACATTTAAAATATTAAACATATCGGATAAATTTTCACCAGTGAGGTGGGTTTGCATATAAAAAATGAAACTGGATGCTGAATTGTGAGTTTTCAAGCTCAGGAAATTAAAAGAGCAAAACAGAGTGGAAGAAGCCTGACAAACAATTACATGAACTGCAGAGAAGTCCAAGTGGACTATACAGTGCTCACAGAAAGTCTGGGGACGCTTGGTCAATTAAAAAATATATTGCTAATTTGTTGATTTTATCACAAAACATTACTTTATTTACTTGTTTTCGAACATATACATGTATACCACATTATAAATAAGCAGTAGTTTTAAGTGAAAAATTCATTTCAAGTGGTAATAAAATGAAACCCAAATTATACTTCCAAAAGAGATGTTCTAAAATAAAATAGTTCATTGACAAGCAGTCTTGTTGGGTGCCCTTTAATTAGTAACACCTTTGCAATAACTTAAAACGCCAAACATTTGTGTTTAGTATCTCTTCATGAGCCAATGATTACAATTGCAATTAATAGCAAAACAGCAAGGAAAAAAATTGAATGAGTCAGTCAAAAAATGATGATACTTCATAAAAAGAAAATGGTGAAGATATATGCAGATATGTCAAACATTGCTTGTCAATGGATTTTTGTTATGAAACCAATAAATGTGAAACATTTTTATTGAATCAAACAAACGCCCCAAGACTGTGAGAAGGTATATGATATTGTGAACAGTGTATGTGTGGCGGGGGTCATTTAAAGACTGCTTTCAGACTGGGGGAGAGACCTAGTCAAAGAGACACAGTCCAGCTCTATCTGCTTGACAGGGATTCACGTCACTGATCGGGTGATTGACTTTCTACTCTTTAGCGGAGATAACAGTGAAGTTCACCCCCGATTGTCCGACATCTAGCCTGTTCTAGCCGTGGCTAAACTCCACTCCCCGCATGTTGCTGTCAGTGGTATGTTTAATATTTGCAGTTAAAGGGGCAGAGATCCTGCTTTTTCTCTCCACCTGTGATTAAACTAGAGCCAGCAGCAGTATTCAGAGGATATTAACTATTTACAAATCAACGGAGGAAAAGCAACGAAATAAGCTCATGTGCTGTAATTCTTCATCGCCCCCCAGACACAAACGACCCGAGCGCCGTACTTTACACTCCCCAACGCAGCGCATTAAAATTTATTCGCAATTTAAGCAAGAGGCACTTTCTGCCCCCTCACGCACAGGGATGAATTTGTCCCCACATCAGCCACGCATGGCTGCCGGCTGTCCCAGATTAATGGGGGGGGCTTGCGGGTTTCTGGAATAATACCTGTTAGTGGCAGCCTAAACCCGGAAAAGAAGGCGTGCTCTCTGGCTCCCGCTGCCATCTGTCCCTGAACGTTACCACCTGATCGCCCCTAACAGGTCTCATGGGATTTGACCTGGCGCCCTGCCGGGATCTGGCCTCATCATCTAGGGGGTGGGGCATAACCTCGAGGCCGTGTATTTAATTAGTGCCCAGTGGATGAAGATAGAGTCACATATCACTTGCTTCCTCCGCTCACACATGCCTGTCCGTCCCTGTCGCTTCCCTCTGATTTACATGTTTTTTTTTTATTTATAACCACCTCAGTGCAGGCCCAGATCAAAATGTTGCTGCCTCTTATTGGTCAGCTGATCCTTGGTCCAGATCAAAATGTTCCCTCTTTTTACTGGTTAGCTGATCCTTGGTACAATATAAATATTCTTGGTAAATTTTCTTTTCATTAGCAGACATATATTTCTCATATCAGTCTTGACTAGTTGATGTTTTTTTTTTTTTGTGTTTGCGATTCCGGGCCCACATGACCTGTGATTGGTTGGTACAGCAGCCTGGTTTGCAGGCACCATTCACACCACTGCTAGGGCCCTGTGAAAAAATGCACTTCCTCAACTGACAAGATCTTCTGCTAATGAGTTCTTTCTTTCTCTCTCTCACTCTCTCTCTCTCTCTCGTTCTTTCTTTCTTTCTTTGCAAGTGGCTGGTACAGGAGACCTTCCATAGGACCCCTGGATGGCCACTGACAGACAGTTGGCCTCTCTCCCGTATTAGCGGCCAGATGAATCGCGGTTCCTCATGTCGTTGATGAGTCCCGACGGCTGGTTTTGATTTCAGCTTGGATTGGGGGGAAAGCTTGGGATGTCACTCTGAATAAGTTCAGGTGGTCTGTGGGCCTGGGCGCCTGTGTAAAGCGCACGGATAAATTGTCCTTAACAAAAAAAAAAACGTAGGCTAAGACAGAATTAGGAGGCAGGACAACGGAGATCTCCTGTACATAAATCCTGCTGTGGGCTCTCTGAAGCAGGTGCTCATTGACTAGAACTGCATTTAGCAGCATTCGTGCTCAGAGAGAATCCGTTCTGGTCGCGATCTCTCCTTATGTGTGACGTTCATCATCTTCTCCACACTCTGAAGGTGAGCATTCCTGAAGCTCACAAACTCCAACCAATTAAACGGGTGCTCCAAAGCGGCCACTTTAAGGCAGAAGTTGGGCCTAGAGCAACTGCACCCACAATGCAGTGGGGATGCAGTAATGACACAGGGAGCGTCATGTTATTCTCGGCCCTGTGGAACGTTCCCTCACTGCTGGAACTAATGATCTCCGGGTTTTACTTCAAACCAAAGCTACATAGTAATCTGTTTTTGATTTTCCTCTTCTGAGTCCGCAGCGTACCAACGTCCCTGAAATACTCAGTGACATATTCAGGACGCTGCTGTGTGTGTGTGTGTGTATGTATTTGCCCCTTTACATCAGGTACTTGTGTGATCTATGGGACGACATAATCCCCACTGGGACCTATGATGTACACAGGAAGCTTTACTTTCCTTGGCTTATTTAAAAAAAAAAAAGTCAGTGATATTAAAAGGTTTGATATATCTTTGTAGAAATGTTGTTGCTAATTGGAAATAATTAACTCTGCCATATTGAAATCTTCAAAGTTATATTGTCCCCTCGTGCGTCTGCGTAATTAATGTTTAATTTAACAGTAAAATGCAAATGTTCAGCCGCAAATATTATTCATCTTTCTTGCACTCCGTGTACTTAAATATTAATAGCTACAATTAAAATAAGGTTTAGACATTTAACATACACTTTACTATATACTGTGAGGAAAGATGGCCCCTTTCGCTCGCTTTTTGCCATGTGCTTTCAGAGAGATTACACGGCTGCGGTTTCATTCACTTGGCTCTCAGTTATTAAAACAGACTGCCTCCTCTGTCCGAGTGCTTTGTTACAGGCTCCAGTCATAAAAAAACATGTTTGCAGGGAGTGTTAAACCTGCCATTAAAGGGCATTGCTAAAGATTTCATCATTTATTTTTACTTGGGTTCTCTGCTTCGGGAACAAAACGTAAACATCTAACCAAGTGTTTCTCCATAAATCGGTATTTGGCTGCACCGCTGGCCTCCGTTTGATGACTGACTGGTACAAAGTGACACTGACGCCCACAATACGGCCAGATGGGGAAGGCAGGCCTCTAAGAGCTGTTTTTATTTCTTGCTTTCTTTAGATTCCCATTTTCTCTTCATACTATTGTACAAAGAACATTTAATTCATTACTCTATTTAACTATGTTGTATTTAGCTCCATTCAACAAAATCGCATAAGTGTGGCTTCTCTTACTGTAGTAATGTCGCACTTCCATGGTTAGATATGTAGATCCTGAAAAGAAACATACATACATTTTATAACTCGCTGAAAGACGTTGGTATGTCTGGATGGAATATTTAATTTTATAAATGACATATATCATATATAAATATGGTTATTAACATGTATTTAAATAGAGAAACAGTCTTTGTTTTTTAAACAAAAAGGATGTATTTTTAATTGCAGTGACAGTGTAATTTACAGCTTAAATGTAAATTTTGCATGAAGATGTAAAGCCTTCTTAAGTTTTCATTGTTTTCATTGTATCTGAAAAAAAAAAACATCAAAAATGTAACCGAGATGAAAAAGTATCTGAAGTGATAAATGCCTGCAGTGCCAGAGTGACTATAGCATGTAACCCTATTTAAAAACCGCCATTGTGAACTGAGAGTTTGAATCCTTCCCCCTGGGACTGAGGTTGCCAGGCTTGTCAAATGAGAGGCTGTGTTCAGGGTTGCCAGATTGGCAGGCCGAGGATGGAGGGTTTTTGGTTCTCATTACAGCTGTCTGTTGGTCTTCATTGACAAAGAGTGACTCGAAACAGCCCTGAGATTTACTAAGATCTGAATTCCCGCCTGTAGTATTTTCATTGCCATGGATTCCTGGATTGTTTTAATATGTGTTCATTATCATATTATTTTCAAACAGTAAATGGTACCAAATTCCAGGACCAGTGTGTATAATCAATACATTTAAATGAATCACGTTACATTTTCTGTAGTGTTGTTACTAAAGGCATTAAAAATAATTTGATATGTAGGTATTTTTATCTATAGTAGTCATCAATCCATAAAATCTGTTCATCCAAGTGAGAGGTTGACTATGAAACACTGTGCCTTTCAGAAATACTCATGAATGTAATATAATTAGTGCCAGGCTGCCAGCGGTGTGGAACAGGCACTCTTAAAAAGCAGTAAAGGGAAGGCAGGCCAGGTGAAGGAAATGCGGGCCAGGTGAAGGAAAGGCAGGCCAGGGTGACACAATAGGCATCAGCAGGGGCCGCGCTTCCATGTGACCTCACTGTGGCCAATCACAGCCTGAGAAGAGGGCCACCAAGTGATACCAAGGGCAGGTGGGGATGCGTGGCGTACGTCGTTACTCTTAGCGGGATGGTGGCCTGGCAGGAAGGTAGGCACATGCAGGTGGGCGGGCTGGATGGATTGAACAGCGGGACCCTTCACACTCTCACACACGCACACGCGTGGGCTCACCAGAGCCGGCATTCCCGGAAATCACAGCGGAGATGAGGGCGGGGCTCCCTCGGGGTGATCTGGTGCCTGACAGAGAGGAACTGTGACGGTGGCAGGTGCTGGCATGGCAGTAAAAGGAGAGACTGAGAAAAAGAGCAGCACACACACACACACACACACACACACACACACGCGCGCACGCGCTTGCGCACACACTGTGAGTGTGTCTTTTTGCCACCTGACACAATAACCGCCCAGGTGCAGCCCAGATAGGGTTACAGCGTGTGAATTCGCAGCGTGGAAATCACTGTGCCAGCTGCCCAAATCTTTTACAAATATGAAACCATTTTGGACTCGATAATGAACAGAAGGACTCGACATGCAAGACTGAAACAAACTCATTTTTGTGTCTTTGTACATCAGTAAAATTAGTGACTCCGCTTTGCGCCGTGTGAAAAAGCAGAAATGAATAAAGTCTTGTGTTGGCAGAAAGGAAAATAAATGCATTATGGACCAGTACACCCAAGTACAAATGTATTGTTTTTTAATGAATTCCTTAACAAAAAACGAATAGCAACTATTTTGTTCCTGTTCTAGGCTATTTTGAGCTTTAAATTGCTCAGTCCTGGGAACGACTTGTAGCTCCTGAGAGATGGAAAAGTGTATTCATTCACCACTAAGCCCTCGGAGTCTATTTCCCCGACAGGTGTCCTCTTTGAATGCCTGGCCCTTGTGATTTACTGCGCTAATGCCGCTGACCCACCCAGCAGCGATCCTGCTCACTCCGTCCATGTGTGTCTGACCAAGATATTGTGTCAGGTGCCTAAACATCCATAGCGGATTTTCTGTTCTATTTTCACACGCCCACCTCGAACCCACACTCACGTGTGCGCACTTGTACACGTTGACATTTACATATGCATATTTTCGTGTGTTTTAAACATGCCCCTTTGTCGGAGACCTTTATACGGTATGATAGAAGCGTCATGACAAACGAACGCCTGCATACTCATATGCACGTAAATACGGGTACTGAGGACGGAGCGGCTTTTTGTGTGAAGTGCATTTGGCACTCTGTCCCATCTGAATTCATCCGATATAAAGTACTTTCCCTGTAACTCAAACACAACGACGAGAAGCACATAAGACCGTGGACGGGATCAGATTATGTGTCAGTCGCAAAGCCGAGATGCGATAGACGAATCTGCATATCTGATTGACAATTTTTTACTTTCTTCCTGTGGTCTGCACTTTAATATGATACTCCCAATCTGATTATGCTGGAGGGAACAAAGAGAAAAGGGAGATTTAAAGGGAAGGGAAAGAAAGGGAAAAAACAGGCATAGTAATTTAGAAAGTGGTTTTGGATGTGGAACTTCGAGATAAGTGCTGTATTGCTTCTCTGAATTCATATCCCTTTTTCCGTAAAACAGGATCACTAAGACTCATCATTTGAAGTATACACAGTTACTGGACACGTATATTAACACAAGCGCAAAAACATGCACAAAGTCGGCGAATAGTGAAGGCAATGCGTTCTTTTATTTAAAATGACCAATCGAAGTCCTTTTACGCAGCATTAATTAAATGGCATTAATAGAAACGGCGGTGTGTTTTTTTTTCTTTTTTTTTAGCGTAATGAAGTCCCTGATGTGCCCATCCAGATAGAAACCCCTGCAATCTCTACCCGCAGCAGCAGCCAGATATTGCCAAATATCATCTCCCTCGATTATCCATCACTAAATGCACAGATCGATACCTCACCTGCCTGCTTTTTTGAGGTTTAGCTTCATGCAAACATCACCAAAATAGCTATCTAATTTAAGCGGCAAACGGACAGTCGTGCCAGCGCGTTTTAGAGACGAAAATAAAGTGTCAGCGTCATTTTACGATCAATGAATCCATATACATTCGAAATAATACATTTCCCATCAAATAGCCTATACATTACCCTACGTCTATAAGTAAGTTTTGGATTTTTAACATTAATATTTTGAAAATCTGTAAGTATTTATGTCACATAATTAATAATAGGCTAGTAAAATTATTGAATAATAACAACAATAATAATCACCATTATAATAATAATTAATACCGAACTTCCCCTTATCTATCTATCTATCTATCTATCTATCTATCTATCTATCTATCTATCTATCTATCTATCTATCTATCTTTGTCCACCTGCCAATCAATCATTTAATCTAACGCAATAATAATGATGAGCGTTTAAACTACAGCTGTAAGACACAGAGACGTATGCTCAGTCCTTCGGATGGGCTCGTTAAAAGCCGACGGTAACATGAATCCAGGGACCGTCAGTCGAGTGGTCGTCGCTGCTTTTGGAAGTCGCTCCGCGGAGTAGTATCGAGTGACAGTCTGAGGGGACGTGAGCCCCCCCGGCCTCGAAGGGCACCCCAGGAAAAAACCTCACCCCAGAACAAACGCGCTGGTTTGAACGTCACGCTTAAAATATGAAATATAATATAGGGCTGGCAGACGCGCCTGGACTGGAACCGCTCCTCCTGTTTATGCGAGAAATTAACAGCTAATGACGTCCCGCAAACTAAATAAGCAAATTCTGTTACTTTGCACATCTATGGCTGGAAGGAAAGTATCAGCTACAGACAGAGATGAGAGGTTCGTATAAAAGAAAAGTAACAAAAATAAAAATAAGAACGGTTGACCTTGTGGAGATAAAGATAAAATCCTGACTGCAGCTTGAGTAGGATTCTGCTGGCAAGGAAGAGCCTTAAACTAGGTAGACATGGAGTGAGTGAGGAGGCGTCCCTGCCGTGTTAATGAACATGCACACGGGGTGACGCTGTAAAGCGCGTCGGAGAAAGTTAGGGGCCCCCCCTGAGTTTGTAGGTGATAACCTTCTGCCGCGTCGCTGTGAATTATTCCCAGATCTCGCCAAAAGGGCACCTTTACATGAAATTTGCAAATAAAGTGCCATATGTCATGACTCGCGCCGCTTCGCAAATGTAGCAGAAGTCTGAGGAGCGCGGAGGCTGTCGGGGGCAGGGACGCAAACCCAGCGCATGCCGGGTCGCTCTGGCCAGCAGCAGCTCTGCCGGGCGGCCTCTCTAAAGAGCAGAAGAGTTGGTTGAAAAAGATTCCCCTCCCGGGAAAGTGGCAGTGAGGCAGACTGGGTTTCGGCTGGCCGCCTGAAAAAAGGACACAGAGTGTGCTGCCTTGTAAGGTTAGGGGTACTGAGGATTGTTTAAGAATGAATTCAACATGAAAAATGCATCATTAAGAGAGATAAATTATTCTGTTACGATCATTTGCCCTGGAGTTCTTAAGCTTAGGCCTGTAACTTTTTCCTTCCGTACATTTAGTGACTTTGGATTCTCGATAATTAAAGTTTTTCCCCAGTGGTATTGACATTAATGATCCGAAGTACAATTATGGTTTTGAAATGCTGTCCAGGCCATATATACCAAGCAGGAAGTACGTGGGTGCCAACCAATTGTGGCTCTTCAAGCGAGATTTACAAGCCGAGGCCCTCGACTGGAGCAGAACCACCGCGTTCTGCTGATTCCTGCAAACGAGGAGGAAAGGGATGGAGGCAGAGGCCGAGAGAGAGAGAGAGAGAGGGGGGGGGGGGGGAAGGAATGTGAAAACGGAGAAGACACTTTTAAACTGTAGGGAGCAGCAACAGTCTTCCAAAGGAGGTTTCTGGCTGCAGCGAGGCGGCAGGAGAGAGGGGGCTGTTAACCGGGGGACCTCGGTGTCAGCTGGGGCTTCCTGCCAAACGGGAGAGCGGCGGAGTGGCCGTGAGATTCACTGCGGATTAAAGACATAAGTAACTAACAGAGTCTGACATGTCTGACAGGACAGAAGGTGATGTAAAATTTAATCACATGACATGTTAGGATCAAATACTTTTTATTCATTGGTAATTTAAATTTTTATGTTCTTTTGGTTTATATATGTGTGTATACACACACACAAACACGCACACACAATAATTATATCTTTGTGGGGACTCTCCATTCATTTCTATGGGGAAATATCTAATCCCAACATGACGACCTTAATCCCTACCCAGCCGTAACCTTAACCATAAGTAACCAAACAAAATACGAGACTTTTGGCATTTTTAGTTTTTGATTTCAGTCACGGATTTTCATAAAATTGAGTGTCCTCTTGTGGGGACAGAAAAAAAATGGTCCCCACAATGTCGAAATATCAGGTTTTTAACCACATTTTGGGGACATTTGGGCCCCACAATGTAATATATAAATGACTCACACACATATAAATACGAAAAAGTTCGGAGATTTATCAGTCATTTTATATTTTTGATTTTGTCAGATTGCCTTTGAAAAGGCACCAAAAAGACCCAATTATTAATTGTATCCATATATAATTATAATAGTATAATTATGAAGACACAGAATGGTGTTTAAATATTGCAGATCAATTTGTACTTTGCTAAAAATAAAGCTGAAAAAGTTGAATCAGCCTGTGGGACAGCATGCTGTCAAAAACGTCCCCGTCATGCACGTCACGCGGTGCCTGGCGCGGGGCTCGCTGCCGTCAGTCGCTAATGACGACATGACAGCCCAGCGCGTCGCCGTAGCTACTCGCGCTCCTGTGTGCAGGCCAGCTCCTTCCTTTGTTAACAAAGAGAACAGCTCCTGACCTCATTAAAACCCACGTTCATATTTATTTACATTAACAGATTACAACCAGCTGTGGACAAGAGTTCCTGCTCCAGGGTGACAATTATCCAACAATATGCAAATGGCATGATGCCATTAAAAAAACAGCGGAAGCACTGGTATGTTCTCGAAAATCCAGCCCCTGTTGACTTATTATTCTAAATTTCCCTTTCACAAAAGAAGATTATACCTCTCCTGTTGCATTTGTTTTGTCTTAATCAGATTTACATTATGCTTCATGCAATGTATGCTTTTTGAAATAATAAATATTCTCTTTCCCTGTAACATATAGATAAATGATGCACATGAAACTTTTGTTTTTCAAGTCAAAGGTGCCAGGAGGGAAATCCACTCTCCGGAAATCGAACAGCACTGAATTCCTTTTCAGACGTGTAGAGTCTCCCGTTACGAAGGAAGTTCGGCCAGAAAATCGGCGATCGCTCAGTAAGTCTGCTCCTCTAAACCAACCAACCAACCAATTAATCAGCTAAAGTTTTTTTTGTCACAAACACAGCTATACTCAGAGCACTGTTTACTAAAATGCCTGTTTCCCTATAGCTCCAAGACTGTGCAACAGGGCACATATGTATAATGAGACAAATCATTAAGTGATAATCATAAATATCTATAAATGTTGTGCAGTTTACAGTAACGTGACAGGTGGTAGAGCAAAGAGCCTAAAGGATGAATAAGGGGGTTTTTCCATATGTAAGCGCCACATGAACTTTATATGTGCAGTTGCTGCACAGAATCTTCTCCCAAAGTCTTCACTCATTTCCTCACGTCTTTCCAATTTTCCTGGAAAACGTGCCTTCAGTGAACTTCATGTTAGCACAAGGCCAAAATCACCAGACCGTCTCATACGATGGTGGAAATGAAAAGATCCTCCTCTGCCCCCAGTGTGAGCTTGCAGATGGCTGGTGCTTGTCGCTGGCGTTTGTCTACCCCTTGCGCTTTGAGATGAGTTATCCTCAGGTTTCACATACCGCTGTCACTGCTGTGACCCCCTGCCACACTCACATCATGATGCCTTTTAACATATGATACTGTCACCATGGTTACCTAAAAGAACATTTTAGGGCACAATGTCACAGTGCAAGAGATTTCATTATGTACTGGATTTGCACAGAGTTTTAAGGACAAGATTAATGTTTTGAAATAAAATGTATAATTTTCAACAACTTTATTATGATCACTTTTATTATATTGGAATGCTCTTTCAGTTAAGCATCAAACTCATTGTGACGGGACAGATTCTACAAGCTGTAAAAATCATTTTTCAATTTACGTAATGTAGGCATTTTACTAAGGTTTGCCAGGTTATCTTAAATATAATGGTGTCATGGCACTGATTAGTATAAAAATACTTTACAATAATCATTTATTTTTAAGACTGCAAAGTTGGAAATTCTTGAAATATTAAAAAATAAACAATGTCGAATCACGTTTTAACCTAAGTAAAAACATGCTACGTTAAAATGTGTTCTAACTACTACTGTGTATAATAAAATATGGCACATCTTCTGCATATTCACTTACATTCCTCTTTTGGCATTTATTCGGCTTCTTAACGCGTACAGTAGCACATGTAGAGGAATGGTTTACTGCCAGTGCAAAATTGATTGGATGTGAAATGAAAGAGATAATGTGAAAATGCAATATCTTGGCTTGCAAGCGGTATTCCGGAAAACACGTCTGAGGGCTGAACGGTGTATAATAAAGGTGCATGTGTAACACCGGCCCAACCACATCCCACGAAAGACCATAAAGATTCCCCCAGTTTTGGAGAGAAAAAATATTGGACATGTTACCTGATAACATATGCGCTTTAAATAAAATGTTCAGTACAGCTTATCCTCAGATATAAATTATTCATATGTCTTCCGTGGCTAAATAAGAAAAATTGGATTTTGAGCCATTCACGTTGTCCACATTAAAAGCAACCCATAAAACCCATTCATCACATCCAACAGATAAGGGCCACATGGTTTGCCGTCTTTCTGTGCCCGTACAATATAATAAAGATGTCTTCCATCTTCTCAGAGGAGCTAAAGATATATTTCCTTGAAGTCAATGCCACCATTGGGGAAATTATCACATTCAGATGAATATGGAGGGAAACATTCTTGGACGTGTAATTTGCCGTGAAGTGTACTGTGTAAAATTCTCAAGTTCGCAAAAACCGTGGCAGTGTTTTGGGATGGTACAAATAAGTCACACCTTTAATGGTACCAGTCAGCTTCAGGTAACATCAATAGCTGAGAATTAATAGGTAGCAGTCACTCATCGTCGCAAGCGTGAGTCAGTTTGTTATTTGTGCCAGTGTCGTTTAGCGTGCCAGGTGGAAACATCTAGAAGCGACTTGAAGTTAAGCAGTAATTAATGCATTTGGGTCACTTGGCTGTTTCCCTTGGGTGCAACATTTACTCTTCGGAATCTTGATCACATACTCACCCTCTCCAGCAGTGGCAGTAAGGAGCAGAGCAAAGGTCTTCTGAGCTGGGATCAGACCGTGTCTGTCCTCTGTGTATGGAAATTTCTGCAAGCAACAGCTTACCTGGGAACTGCCCGTAGTTTTTCACTGCTATAAAGCCAACACTTAATGTATGGTAAATTCATGTATCCTTTCTAGAATCTTCTATATAATAGAAATAATAATATGGCACAATTTTAAATACATATCAAAAAGTCAAATATGCATAACAATTCCCAGGTGATTCTAGGGTATTACTCTGGTATGTCATTGGATTTCTCCCTTTTTAGTGTAAAATATCCTGTTGACTTCTGAAGAAAAAAACAGAGCCACGTCACATTGTTGATGGATTCCGGGCTTAATGGTGACGTTTGTCCAGTCACTCTTCCTGTTGACTTGAAAGGGCTTTAATAGCTAACCGGCTTAACCACTGTGATTATTGCGATGCACTTTTTAAAGATCACAGTCTCTCCCCCTGCTGGAGGGGAATGATATCACAACTGTTTATACACATCAGAAACAAAAACAAATGCCACTAAGAATCATGGGCGTTCACTCACTAACAGTAAAAGTCAACACACTGTAGTGACTAACCTCAAACCAGTGTTTTCACTCTGTGAGAGCTAATCAAATGTCAAAATACTTTACCTTCTGTACAGTGTTTCTGGAATTCCTATTATTTTAAATATACAGGAATGCATAGCTATAAACACATAATTGCTGGAGCCAGCAATTGTCACCGCTGTGTTCTTCATCCATGACTGACCTGTACTCTGAACACTATGGTCTAAGCAGTTTGTTGATGCTGAGATCTCATTTAGTTCATGTTGAACAGAATAATAATTCAAGCTGCTGACGATGGCTAAGAAAATCAGCAGAAGTTAGAGAATTGCCAGTTAATGAAGTTACATAACATCATACATGTGAAGTTGCGATGAAGGTCACTCTTTTGGTTTGGTGCGTGAGAAGCACAGAACACGCAAGCAAGCAAACAAGCAATATCCGCGTACGCTGAGTGGCTGTCCGTGTAAGAATGAGATGTCGGTTTTGAAGTCGGCTAGGCACCAGTGGACGACACGGATGGAGGAGACTGAGGAGCAGCACCGTGATGATTCATCTTTCATTTCATTGTCCCCTTCACCTGCTCAGCACTCAGCAGTGAAATGAAAGAAAGTTCCAGAGCATTGATGCAGTCACCCGTAGCCACTTAAGTCATAAACTAATGGCTGATGTCAAAACGTAGCGGGGAAATGTACAGACCTGCCCATCTCTAAAGTCACGTTTTAGCTTAATCTTTTAGTATGACATTCCTGTGTTAATGCTATCGCGTGCCCTGTTAGCAATTGATACGCTTATATAGTAAAGAGAAAACAAGTATGGATAAGGATATTAGTTTCACGCTTCCCCTGTTCTTTAAATCCAATGGAAACTTGGCTTTATTCGTCTCTATTTTACTGAAATCATCAAGGCTGTGGCTTTGATTTAAATGCAGTTCTGTCAACAAGGCTGGGCCTATATAGGTGAACACATATGGGAACAAATTAAATAACGTGTGGGAGATTTTCTGCTATGAATCGGACCTTCATTTACAGCACCACTTAAGACATGGAAACAAGGCCAAAGGCTATTGAAATGTATTTCAGCTAAGTGCAGACACTCGGAATAAATTGGTTTAGCTATACAGATGCCGGCGAGCCAGTCAATGGTGCTCTACCCTGACATGCTCTGTCGATACGCGTCGGTCCTGCTCAGAATCCCTTTAATTGATAGTTCTTCAAAAACGCCGATGCCCGGAACATACTTTAAAAGCACTCCAGTGTACAACTGACGGTAATTAATTATTTTGTAACTCCAGGGATTGCAGGTTTGTAAATTGAAGGGGGGTGGGGGGGTGATGACTGGTAGAAATTCAAGTAGCCATTTGAATCTTTCCCAAGGAAAGGATGTCCCACCTTATCAGAATATATACACAGCAATTAAGAGACTCGGCTAATTTGCCTTTGTACTTTATAGGAGCCTCCTTCTCTCCCTGCTGTAAGGAATAATATGAAATTCCCAGGAGTGCAGTGAGAGATCCTTATGCGTGTCCCCCTGGGTGTTCTATCATCCCCGTGGATCTTGGCATTAGCCTGTCCCCTAGCCAGGAGCCACAAACTCCTGTTCTGTCCACAAAAGGCGCAGAAGCTAGAGCATGTATCACGGCTGCGGTTTACACAGCCGGTACTGCGAGCGGCGTATCTCTGCAGACCTACACAAGCTGCCGTCTCTGCCACATGTTTAATATGTTTAGTGTTTGGGGGGGGGCTCTGAATGAATACACATGTGAAACCGCCTGGGGCATCACCGCTACTTTATGCACACCAATTTGTTTGTTATATAAATAAATCCCTATGTAGTTCATCCAATATTTCGTTAAATGACCAAATGAAATAACGTGTATGTGTATATTAGTGACATGCTGGTATAATGAACAGTTCAAACAGTTCTAAAGAGCTGTATTTTCTAAATTCCTCATTCTGAACCTGCGGTAAAGTTTCCTTAAATCTCGTCTGTCTACGTGGAGGGTAAAATAGTGCCATACACTTCAGCAAAGTGGGTGGGAAACGTTATGAGATGCAAAGATAGAGTCTTAGCTTTTCTGCTTGAAGAATGACGAGCCTCTTAGTGCAAGTAGTGAGTAAAAGACCATTACGTGGATTTATGGTAATGGGGATGGCTTTGGGTTGCCCGTGAGTACCATATGCTGAATCAGAAGCTGCCACTCGTTTACACGGTCAGACTGCCGCAACAAGTTGTGTCTCTCCCTCACTGTCATGCTGCTTATATCTTTTGCTCTACAGATATATATTTTTCCTAATATGTGTCTTAATATCTAAAGCTGTAGTTCAGGTATCTTTGAAGATATTGATTCTTGTGTGGGATTCTCTCACAGCTATTTTATTTTTCTTCCACTTAATTAGCTTGCACAATTTTTGCATCCTGAGGCAAAAATCAGTTACAGGTTCAATTCATTACTCTTTTTGTGTGGTTGTTTTGTTTAAAAGATAGCATGTCAGAAGTTCGTTTTAACCCCTATGGGTAGTTGGCACATAACGATGTTACATCTTTATTTCATTTTTATGGGATATGGTTGTATCTATTTAAAATTTAAACATTATTGTTACTAATACTAATATCTGTTTGTGCCAGTATTGGTCATGATTATGTAAATTTATTCCTGTGATTCAAATATTTTTAAAAACCACAGTTTATCTTTCGTAAATACTGTATAGTTACTGCAGCAATTAAACATGGACTCAGATCTCTGTTTTTTTAATCGTGACTCCTTGTCGACCCTGTGAATCCCCATCTAGTTTTCAAGCTCAACTACAGCGCCTCAGACAGCGCCGATAAGAACGGGGTGAAGAGCAAACTCAAGAAATTCATTTCGAGGCGTCCATCGATGAAGACGCTGCAGGAGAAAGGTCTCATCAAAGGTAGGAGTGTTCTCTGCATGCTTTCCCGGCCTCTGAAAGGCTCAAGGTGTTTCTCAGTATGCATACTTGACTGTACTTGTGGTGTTGTGTACCTGTTTTACATAATCTTCCATTGCCAAAGACTTGTTTCAGTACTCAAGAAGAGTACGGAGGAAGGTAAAAATCCCCGGATGTCGTTCTTGCCCTGCCCCAGATATCAAGGATACATTGGTTGTATCCTCGCCAAACGAGAGCAATCCCATGATTCATGGTTATGCCAAGACCACAAGAACAATGTTTGCATTCTTGCTATTGAGAAACACCCTCAGCTTCTTCGCTCGCAGCCGCTGTTCCGCCTGTTCGCCCACCCCTCGTTCACGACATAATATTACGCTCAGCTTGTAAGGCCTACCCCCCCCACACCATTACTGGCAGATGATGCCAACTCCCGAAAATTAGCAAACACTTTTGTGCAGTTTAAACTGGAATGCGACCTCCCAGTTGGCTAATCGCTGGATTATTACTTTGACCGTACCTGTGAGAGGAGCGCCAGTCACTCTCTCAAATTGCGTCCCTAATGTAAATGAGATGAGGTGACTGGGCCCCCGTGCCACCGGCTGTCCCCGGGATAGAGCATGCAGCAGCCCCCACCAGTCAGGCAACCGTTGTCGTTATTTCACTCTGTGAAGGTGAGTTTATTTTATATTTACACAGCAATTTGCCTAAGCTCTCTTTTTCCCCAGGTCACACTCTCACCATTGCCAGTTCAAAATGGTGTTAATGCTCTTGGCAAACACTGCTCTGGAAATCTCGGCATAGTCTCCGCATAACATATGAATCCAGATCAACCGCAGGCTCATTTTTATAAGAACTGCACCCCCAGTATCATTTTCCCTCATCAAACACACAGAGAAGCATTAGCCTTGATTTCCACCCAAACCCAAGAAGATGCAGCACAGCTTCCCGGCACAGGTCAGCAGACCAAGGTACCGCCATGAATGACGGCGCGCTGGTTAATATTTGCCATCAAATTCGCTTCGTAATATTTTATGGTCACAATGAAATGACATTTATGTATGGCTGTTAGTGACAGGCCAATGAGACGCCAGCTTTAAAATAAAGCCTGCAATGATTCATGTCGCCTACCTGTCAGTCTTACATTAATATTATGACCGTATCTGTCATGTCGCCCATCTATAATGGATACCAGCTGTAAAATACCCTTTGGCATGACATCATATAGGATATTGCCCTGATAGCGCTCTGTTAGCCACTGACAAAAGGCACATCAGGTGTTTGCAGGGATCATTAATTACTAAAATGACAATAGCAGCAGGACACATTTTACATCACAGCCCAGCCCATATGAGCGGAGATGGGTACTCTTCGGTATTCCATGGGCACGTTCAGGATGAGCCTGACAGCCCATCTATCAGTCTTGTATTTCTCGATTGTCTGAACAGACAAACTGCTCAAATATACTGAAAAGACCAAAATAGTGCATCAATGCTACCTGCAGCCAGCGTGTCATGATAATGTAGCTGCTATTTTTGAGCGTAATCATTATAAATACACACACCCACACACTGTATATATACATATGAATGCTAAACACAGGAAAATAACAAGTAAATACAATTTCAGTTGGGCCAGCAAATAAACAGTGATTTTTTTCTATATTTACGTTGTAGTCAAAAATATTTGGACTATGGTTTTGTATTAAAGAGCATTTTTATACACACAAAGAAAGTCATCTTTTCCTTCAATATCGCCCTCTTAAATTACAGTTAGTATTGTAATTACAGTTACTGTCTGATTTATCAAGCTTTGGCAATTGGGCATTTGCAGAATTTTTCTTGAAATTTCAAAACTTTGTGTATTTATATTCAAGCCGTATGAATTTGATTAAGAGACAAAGACAGAAAAACACAGAAGAAATATGTAACATCCCAAAGACATCATTTGTTTGACGAGATCCATGATAGCTATTTTGGGTACAGAGTTATCTTGCTTTTAGACATTTGGGCATTCCTCTCCCTGCGAGCATCTCGAACAAGGCAAGGCGAGGCGGCGCGCCACTCAGAAGGGCACTGTCAGCTAAATATTGATATATAAGCTGCCCCTTTAAAAACGTTGTCGATTTTCTATATACCAATATTGACTGTCTGTGTTTGATGAATGCATTACTAGTCTGATGCTGACTTACCGTTAGAGATTAACTTGTTAGTTCTGCCTCTGAGGCCAGCGCAGAATAACTACAAACGCCCAGAGATATTAGAATTGACTGTTCAAATTGACTGAGTGTGGAGGTTTGCAGTGGATTTAGGCCGCTTAACGGCTAAGCGGGATGCACCAAAGAAAAGTGCATATTTGGTAATAGAGCGCATTTCCTTTTGTTTAACGCAATGACCCTTTAGAGGATTGAGGTCTATGGGAAAATGCTCGCAATAAAAGAACAAGCCTGTGATTAATCATCAGATGTTTTTATTAGGTTCTAAACAATGTGACTTGGGAATTGGTGTCCACTGTAAATATTACGATGATAAACAAAGCCACACAGGTCAGAGACGATCAGAGGAGGAATTTTAGCTTTAAACGCTTAGCTAGCACGCTCCCCAGAGTCAGGTAGCAGGCCTCAGATGCTCCATTTAGTTCAATATTTCCAGCACAATAATAATAAGTCATACTATGGGGAAAATATTCCAGTCTTTGTAATGAAAAAAAACAAAAAACATCTGATCTGAATTTATCCACAGCATGTTTATGCTGGGAAAAGTGAAAAGCCATTCAGTCAGAGCTGAATTTAATGTGCAAAATAAAATAATACACACACACACACACACATATGTATGTGTATATATATATATATATATATATAGATATAGATAATTTTTATCTACTGATTCAAGTCTGGTATTATTACCAGTGAGTACGGTTTTAATATTATGCGTCAGTGTCAATTATACATCCATTCATCTTCTATAAACACTTATCTTCTACAGGTCGATGGCTACAATAACATTAAAAGTTTTAAAAGTAAAAATAAATTTGCAGTTATTATAGTCCTTGATTAAAAGCCATAAAATTTTGAGGTTGAGAGGCCCTGATCTAAGACTTTTGGTGCTTTTCCAATGGCATACGGGAACCGACCCATGTCTGAGCCATACCGCAAAGAGAGACTAGTTACAGCACGGTTCCAGCTCGCTTTGGTTTTCCACTACAGAAGGGCCAGCTTGGAAAAGGCACTGCGGACCGGCAGTGATGTAAAACCTAAGAGACACTTACTTAATGCGTACGGTGTGCATCATGACTTGCTATCTGCAGTTATAATTGTAATTTTTTTTACTATATGCTAATTTCTGCTAGCACGCATGTGAGGATCACCGTGTTAGGGAAGAATCGAACACTAGTGGGATCAGCATTTGCTTGTGTAAATGTGCATTACAAATCCATTCCATTCAGCTACTCTATAATACTTTTTTTAAGTAAGTGGTTGGAAACTTTCAAGTTCTGAGGTATCAGGAAGGCATCAATACATCTCAAGGTGCAATAGTACAAATAATGAATAATATACTGTATGGAATCTGCACTCTTTCCTTCAGATAATCCATGTGCAGAACACTGCTATCTCTGGGTATTTCGGGCTTGGTTTGGTCACACTAGCAAGCAGGGCCATGTCAGCGTGGGTACGGCTTGGGTACGGGTCGGGTACGGCTCGCATACTTGCAATGAAAACCACCAGTTCACAATACAGCTTGGGTGCGTCTCAGTTCATGGCGGCAGTGGAAAAGCGCCATTTGAGTTGATAGCATGACACACTGTTTCAGAATGGAATGAGGCATTCCCGTGTGTGTGGGCGCTAGGCACTGGCGGTCTGGCTCCAACGTGGCACTGAATGACACGGATGTAAACTCGGTATGGAAATGTGGCCAATGAAGGCGTGTCACATTGGGCATGTCAGCACATATAAACTGAAAAAGGCTCATTTTCAAAGATCCAGTTTGGCTTAATTACCAGAAGACAAAAAACACACTCACTGGGCACTTTATTAAGTACACCAAGCTAGTACCAAGTCTGACCTGCATTTGCTTTTAGGATTGCTATTTTTTGTTTGCATCCCAAGCCTTTCTGTTCACCGCTGTTATTTTTGCACTCGTGGTCTTGCTGTTAGCTCTAACGAGTCTGGCCATCGTCCTCTGACCTCTCCCATTAGCAAGGTGTTTCTGCTCACA
>JAODJW010000035.1:3119081-3129807 GCA_026777045.1 Hyperopisus bebe | reverse complement strand
GGGGGCAAGGGTGGTTAGTAAGGACATACAGAGGTTTTTTTTCCTTGTTTTGTATTATTTACAGTTGGTGCTGTTCATATATTCATGTAGATGATTTCCATAGTAAAAACACACATTGTAGCTTAAAAATGCATGACATAATTTGTCTAAACATCAGATTGATTAGCATTACAAAATATACTTCTTTTATTTATAATAAAACACCATCGTAAAATGTTCACAGTCATATCAGGTTTGTTTACACACATTAAATCGTAGAATGGATCAAATGTTTTATACTTTATGCACACTGTGTTTGAGAATTACTTTAGGCTAATAGTCATATTCAAATGAAGACAAGGCATATTGTTAATAGTCATACTGTAACTGAGAAGGTATTTTTATGGTTTTCGCATCCTGCAACATTTTATATTTGTCTCAAAGGGATCCTTTGAAACTGTGTCATGAAAACTGAAACTTAACATGTGAACGTTTTGGAACTGAACATCAGAAGTGCTGAACAATAATGAACTCTCTGCATCTTTTAGACACGTGACTTAAGTCCTTAAGAATATTCTTGACCGAAAGCTGCAGCATCACTTAACAAAACTGATATACTACATGGTACGTGACATGACACAGTAACGTCCTTCAGTGATTCAGGCTGCTAAGCTCAGGATGTCAGTGCTTAAATGGAACTGCCTCCGTGACCTGTAAGAAACAGCAAATACATCTCATCTGTGATATACTCCAGATATTTTCTTTTGTACATCAGTCCATAGTAGGACTGAGCAAAATATTTTATCATATTTTTCATATCACTTGGTATCGATAATCATCTTGATATAATTCAAGTCATTATTTCTTTGGTTCAATGTTCCATTTTTTCTTAAAGCTCCCTTAGGATCCCCCTTAAGGCTGCACCACCTAATATTTTTGGACTTTTGTGATACAAAAATGTTGACACTGTAGTTTATTTGAATGTATTGAAATATATTCATGTTACAAAAGTTTCATCAGATAATGTTAGGCATGCTATGTATTTATTAAAGGATAAATATAATTATGAAAATCATATCATGTCGTTCATGCTTGTGCATTGATGAGGCTGGAGTATTAATGCTCTGTCTGCTAAAGTATGCTATGTATTTTTGAGGTTAGAGTATTATTGTTTTGTTCAGTAAAGTGTACTGTGCATTTCTGAGGTTGGAGAATTATCACTTTGTCCAGTAAATTGTCTTGTGCCTTTATGAGTTTGGAGTATTATCACTTTGTCCAGTAAAGTGTCCTGTGTTTTTATGATGTTGGAGTATTGTCACTCTGTCTAGTAAAGTGTCCTATGCCTTTATGAGGTTGGAGTATTATCATTGTATGTTGAGGCAATGTTAATGGGGAGATGCCTACCCAGAAGGACTTTGTCGAATCATTAAAGTAAAAAATGAATTGTGGAGGACATACAGTGAATGTAACTTTCTGTCATATAGGTAAGGTAAACTCATAATTCTCAGCTAGTGCACTAAAACATGAGTAAATGTGTTCAAAAGCTGTCTGGCCTCTCAGGGTGGTGATTGAGCTTGGGAGACGCTGACAGAGCTCCTCTATCTGTGTGTATGACCGTAGGAGCTCTCTCTCTTTGTATGGACAGGGGGAGAATGAGGCTTGAAACCTCACAGTAAGTGGGATTATTGTGCGTGGGTCATTGCTGGTGGATGTAATGCACTCTCCATTTTGTTAAACGAGGCAGTGATTGATAGCACCCCATATTCCCATCCACGGGGGGGGGGGCTCATTTCTCTTTACCTTTTCATTCAGTTTTCAGATGCTCTTTCCTAGCGAAACTACTTCAGCAATCCGTTTTCATTCGTTTTATTGTGCACTTAGAAAAGACCGTGACCCCACTAATGAGGACCCGCTATGATTTCATAAACACGCAGACGGGGCATCGATATAGATCGCAGTTCTGGGTTCGCGAGGCTTGCTGAAAATTCTGACGCTTAACTGGGCGCTTTTTGGAGCTAATACGTCCTTAATGGCGTATCATCACTCCCCAGCTTGCAGATTTTGTTTTATTTATATTGGCATGACAGCCCCCCCCACTTGCGAGGTGGCTGGCTGTTACAGTCCCTCGCTGTCTATGCAGTCGGCGCTTTCCCAAGCCCTTTCCAAGCAGGGGGAATCGCCGGCCCGTTTGACCATTAAGACAAACACTCTTCACTGTTTTTTTGTCTATTTCAAAATGTTCACTTTGATTCCGGGCCCGTTTTGTGTCTCCTCTAAATTGTTTACAACCCACTAAAAATGAGTATGAATTATATGTTTGTGTTTCGGATTCCTTCTGCGGTCATGATCAAATGTTTGCTCTGAACAATTAGCAATCTGTGGTTAAAGTTACAGTGACCCAAAAAATGTGCTGCTAAGGTTACAGAGTTTTTCCCTCCCTCTCTAAAAACAAGCAGGTCGGCCGGTCAGGGATTTTTTGAGGGCTATTTCAGGACGTGCCCAGCTTATCAGCATCTCATTGTGGCAAAAAATAGTATCACCACGGTTATTGTGGCATAATGCAACATACTAACAGCACGTTATCTTTTCCCACCTTTCTCCTGATTTTTATACGAGCTGTTTGTTTACATTTTGATGTAACTCTTTTTCGGTGCCTATGGAGTATGTCGTACTGCTTTTATGAAATGGCAGAACTGAGTCTGGGAAAATCTCAGTGATAAAGGGCAGGTCCTGGGCATTAGCGTACATGCAATTGGCTGCTTGGACTTTACATTAATAGCTCATTATACTTGGCTAGTTTTAAGCGTCTTTAATGAGAATGCAGTAAGTTTTAATGAAATTGAGGATTTTAACTTGTTTCAAGTTCAAAGCTTAGTGAGGTGCTGATATACTCTTGAATAAAGTACTTAAGGTTAAATTGCTTCGGTAAATTCCCTACAATATAAACAAATAACTTGTAAAATTCCAGGCTTTGGAATGTAATTTAATTGATTTTTTTTTATGAAGTGAGCATTTCAGTAATGAGAAGTGTTGTGGATCTAGGTGTCTGGACTTCTTGACATTCAGAGTAAATTTGCCAGTGTTGATTATGAGAGTGAAACTATAAAGAAAAGAATCCAGATATAATGTCAGCCTTGGGAATTTCTGAAAAGCGTGATGAATATGTAGTGAATAAGAAGGCATCACTGTGTGTATAAACGGGAAACAGCCCCTGCTGACGAATACAGCTACATGACTTACAGCTGCATGACAAAGTATAATACTCACATAAGTTTGAATTAGCAGTGTAGAACATTTCATGACTGTAAAATATCACATTCGGTGTCAATTCATGTATAAGCTATAGACCCTTTGTGCTTTCCTGTATCTTTTACATGTATATTAAAAGAAAAAAGAAAAAAAGTGCTCTACCAACAAATTGTGCCATCTGCCTTTTCTGCTGAAAACACACCACAGTGCGGCCGGTTTCACAAAGTGATTTCCATAATGCCATTCCTTGGCAAATTGCTGTTTTAGAAAAACAGGAATTTCATGCAAAAATATCCTTCTTTATTAATCCATAGAAACAGGAGAATAGATTTAATTAGATTGAAGTAGGTCAGAGATCAGTAATCAAACTGAATGTTTAATGGGAAACGTTTTTTTCCGGTATTCTTCAAAAGGCTCACATTTACCACAGAAAGCCTCTTATTGCCAATATCCTGTGATCCGCAGTTTACTTAATCACATTCACCTGAAGGCTGCTGGATTGACATCAAATAGTCTTATGAAAAAGATGGGAGACTAAAAATAGTGACCAAAACTCATGGCATGCAGATGACAGGAAAGCCTGTCATCTGCAAGGTCTATAGCCAAAAAAAAAGGAAATTAATTTCCTGTGATTTCAGAGAAGTGTGCTTACGTCAGCGCTTCACTGGCGGACTGGAGAAGAGCAGGTCATTGATCCCGGGAGGAGACAGGCGTTTTCACTAGGCGGCCCCATGTGTCACTTCCTGTGGCCGCCCTCATGCCGAGGCTCCCTCTGAACATCAAGGAGAAGCAGTTTCAGAAAGGGGGGCGATCTGCAGGGTCTGGAGGAGCGTTCTGATGTTACCTTTTGGAGGGAGATGTGGCACCCCGGTGACACAAAGTCCCTCTTTATTTATATTGAGAATACATTTACGTGCTATATATAAGTCATATTTAATGTGGGTACGCCTTTGATGGACTTGACTATTCACTGATGACCAAAGACAGAAAAATTGAAATATTTTTGATCTATGGAAATAAGTCACTGGGTTGTCTTAGGGAAATTGTATTATTATTAACCATTTTTTTTCTTTTCTTCTTGTCAACAAAAACTGTGTACTAACCAATGGAGTGCTTAAAAAAATTTTGGCCGTTCACTCTAAAGGCTCTGGGATGCTTAACCCCCATCATTTTCAGGACATGCCTGTATTTTCTTCCATTTGCAAATGGATGTGTTTTGGAGCAGCAAGACCATCCATTTATCTCCCAAACACTTATCCATTACAAGCTTATGTGGTAGCACCATATACTAATGTGAATCATTTGCTAATTTGTTTTTTAATAGGTTTATAGAAAGAGATCCTTTTGTCAAATTGTGACAAAATAAGAACACCACGAATGACCTTTCTTTACTCCTCGCTACATGGAAACAACAAAGAAATGCATTTCTTAGCTAAATAGACAGTACACGGTTCATTTCCATAATAATGAATCACTTCCAATCTGAAGATGACCATGTGGTCAGGAATCACCAAGTCCGCCAACTCTTACTGGTCTGGTTTGGCTGCAGCATTCTTGTTCTTGGCATTGAAATCAAATGGCACGTGAACATTATAATTGGGGCAATTTTCTAAATATCTTCAACTTACGTTCACGTCATAACGGGTCCAGATGGGTACGGTGTCCAACTGCATAGCTGGACCCAATGGTGGTACACAATTCCTGGACAGTTAATAATGTGAATAAAAGTGTTTGAAGGAAATACTGTCACTTTGTTGGCCTCCTTCTCAATTATTTGGTGGGGGCAGGAACAGGTTTGTTGTTTCTGGGGCTCCACTCAAAAAGTGACTTTGGGGCCCCCTGCCCCCCCTCAGGTGTTTCAAAACTTGCATAAGTAGCTAGGGAGTAGAGTCAGAAGATCGTAGCTAGCTAGCTGGTTAGCAGAACATGCTACGTCAGTTTATTTAGTGTTTATTCATTATTTAGTGTAGTGATGGTTCATCACTGTATATAATATTTAGTATAGTGCCTGTAGCGAAGAATTTTTTGGATATTCACTGAATGTCCTGCCCACCATTTTATGACGTGGCTCCATGTCTTCTCCAGGTCTTGAAACCGATGGTATATACCGAGTCAGTGGAAATCTGGCCAGCATCCAGAAGTTAAGATTCTTGATTGATGAAGGTAAGCTGCTTATTTATAGTAACAGATGCCATATAAACAGATGGATTTTATGTGTAAAATAAGACAGAGACAGTTTCTGGGTGCATGTATCTGTTATCTTTGCATCATACTTACAATGACCCAATATTAACCATGGACCTGGGAGACCACACTGACTCAGGAAATAGCTTATTCTTTGGAGGTAAGAAGATTGTAATTTACACTGCTAGCTGACAGACTACAAGGCTACACACTACCCCTCCTTATTGTAGCAAAGTCAGATCTTTTACATCTAACCTTAACCTTCATGGATTGTCTTTGCACTGTGGGTTGAAACCAGAGGACCTGTAGCAAACACGATCTTATGGAGAACTAACTAATGCTGACTGCACACACAAAGCCGAGGGTGGGTTTCTAATACAATCGAAGTCATGGGGAACATGTTGACTGCACACACAGAACCGAGGGGGGGTGGTTCTAATACAATCAAACTCATGGAGAACATACAGACTGCACACACAGAGCCAAAGGTGGGTTTCTAATACAATCAAACTCATGGGGAACATACAGACTGCACACACACAGCCAAGGGTGGGTTTCTAATACAATCAAACTTATGGGGAACATACAGACTGCACACACAGAGCCAAAGGTGGGTTTCTAAGACAATCAAACTCATGGAGAACATACAGACTGCACACACAGAGCCAAAGGTGGGTTTCTAATAGAATCAAACTCATGGGGAACATACAGACTACACACACATAACCAAAAGTGGGTTTCTAAGACAATCAAACTCACGGAGAACATGCAGACTGCACACACAGAGCCAAAGGTGGGTTTATAATACAAGCAAACTCATGGAGAACATGCATACTGCACACACAGAGCCAAGGGTGGGTTTCAAACTCCCATTCAAGGACCTCTGAAGCTGTTTGTACTTTCATACAGTGATACTACAAAAAAACAGATATCTTTTATACATATAATATATATGTCTGCGTGGTAATACCCAAATGCGATGCATTGTTTGGTTGTGTTCTCTCCACCTTTGAATATAGCATTCTTTTTTATTCCTTTTTCCTGTGATTTTTTGTTCCAATGAGAATCACACTAGTCCCCGTTTCAGCATCACTGAATTTCTTAGCAAAAGAAATAAATAAGTGCAACTAAAAGAGACTCCTAAACAGACACATGTGAAGGTCGGGATCAGATTACTTAATCCATTGTTGTTTGGCACCGTTCAGAGTCATTGTGGCTGAGAGCAGTCAGGGCCCTTCATCACCAGACGTGCTGAAGCTATCTTTAACCAGTTGTAAGAGCAGTGAACGGCACTTAACTGACAATCCATCAAATCCCCCATTTAAAAGGCTTAAACAATTAACCCATCACTAATGAGAGCAAAAGGTCCATTGGACACTTAAGAGCTCTTGATGGAACAAACGAGGAACATGATAGGCTGAGCTGGCCTGCCACATGTCCCATACCATGGGTAAACACGTGGTCTACGCCATCAGTAAACGAAGCGATTTCTTAAAATAGCTTTCTTGTGATTTAATGATAATAATCAAAAATAATACATTTATCAGTCGAGGCAGTCATTTTTCAATAACGCCTTTCTGGGTAGCCTTCTTTGCTAAAGATCTAGCATGCTTTCATGAAGACCACAGTCAATGCTGATAATTATGTCCTGCAAACATAAGGACATAATAGGGCATAAGGACATAGTTCTCTAAGGCAGGGCCGCAGAACGCCAACTGTTTGAGGGGGGGCTTAGTTCATTTCCAAAAACAAACCTTACTTATGAATATATATTTGATTGCATCAAAAAAAAAAGTTTTACTGGTCTGTGACATTTTTTGCACAACGTGAGATATTGGTCATGAAAAGGTAAGGCAATTGAAGATGTGAAATTATTATTATTATTATTATTATTATTATTATTATTATTATTATTTTCGCAGTTTCCGGTTTACATTCACACTCATATCGAGCTTTCACACTCAGAGCTGTCACGCAGTACATTCTAGAGAGGATTTAGGGATTTGTTCCTCTGTCCTCCACTTATACGGCCGGCTCACCTCACAGCTGACGTGTAAATATGTAGTTACAATGAAAAAGTTTAAATAGCTTTCAGAAGTGTCGTCACCCTCCTTAGAGATTGCTGATTGATAACCTAAGTCAGTCTTATAAACAGTACATTTTTCTCAATGCTTCTAACTCAATTGTACTAGAGCATTATAGCTCAAAAATAAATTACATAGGCCAAAATCTGATTTTATCATAATTTATAGTGTACACAATAAAAAAGTCGATGTTACAGAGCATCATTTTGAACTGTACAGTATTTAAATCATATTTCACTACACGACACACCACACAAAGGGTACCTCTAAAACAAATCATGGATAAGGGCCATGCTGGACTTTTCTACAGAAACCTGCATGGTAAATACTTACATATAAGTGTATTGGGACATAACATAACCTGTAAATGATGAAGAAAATGTTTACTTGACCAAATACAAATGATGGAAAAGCTGGCTCGATTAGTGCTTTACCATTATCGTCTTAACAAGGTTTTAATTGAAAAGATAATTGAAGACACTCCAGTATCATTAATTTGCTCGCTAATCGCCTCATCTGACAAACACAGGCAGTGCTTCATTTGAAAACATTTATTCCTGTTATTGTTTTTCGCACTGATACAAAAATTGGCATAACTTCCCAAACAGGCGTGATGTGGAGCCGTTTCCATGGCAGCATGGAAATAATCGTTGGAAAGCTGCGAGTGATATGAAGGTCTTCTCCACAATTCTAGTGAACTGCCATAGGTTTGCTGGCGTTGCTTATGCTAATCTTTAATGAGAGGTGATGGATGATGTCAGTGTGATTTATTACGTGTCTGTAAAGAGAACGGATTGAACTCAGATGTGAACTCGCCTGAAAAAATCCAAAAAGCACGACCACTCATGGCCAATAAACTCTGGTTCTGAATCCATCGTATGTCAAAATCTGCTTTTACAGTAATTTAAACTCTGCAGTACGTAAAATGCAAGATTCTACAATAAGAGATGAACTACTGTACTATGAATCTATTTCAGCATAAATTTAATAATAGTCACTAATAGCCACTATGAGCATTAAACCATTACTGCGTAACTTAACAAGGTTGTCTTAAAATTTGTTATTAATGGGCAGCAGGTGGCATAGTGACTAAGGTTCTGCTGTAGTGCCCTTGAGCATAGTACTTAATTTGAATGAAAGATTATAAGTAAACATTCTAAGTATTTTGGAACAGTACCAAAAAATATGAAACTAAAGCAAACTTCACCTGAATCTGCTACAAACCTAATTTCTACAATCCTCATACGCACTAGATAAAAATGAAGATGAACCCTCAGCAAACAAATTGTCAGGAATCTCCCAGTAGCAGAGTTGCGCGGACTCACGAACTACTGTGATTCCGCTACAGCTCGCGGCATCTCCCTCACTGCTGGCTGCAAATCCAACGCAGTCGCAGCCTTACTTGCCTAACGGAACACCAGCCGGTTTTAACCGGAGACATGCTGGTCCCCGGCCTGCCAACGGCAGGTGTTTATCGGCGTTGAGGTGGGCGGGGCACCTCATGCCGTTACCAGGATACCTGTCAGCAAAGCCGGATTTAATTAGCCTGGTCACTGAAGCTTGAAAAGTAACTTTTGGCCTGGGGTGAGAATCCCACTGTGCCACACACTCGGCTAATTACGCACCGGGCCGTGCAAATAGGTGGCTCAGCGGCGCCTGTGATTGGATCTCTTTTGTTATGTCAGTGCTACACCCCGAGGAGCTCCGGGGATGCCAGAACTCAATGGTGGCCAGGTCAGTTCATGAAGCAGTGACCCGCAGATGACCCTAACCCAGGTGACGGGGAGAGTACATGCCAGACCTGGCAGACCTGGCTCGCTGCTTCACTGGGCATGTTTCCAGTGACGCTGAATAGCTCTGAGGGGCAGTTTGACTCCTACACCATCAGCATTCTTCTAACCACTAAGAGAGGCAGTTACCACACTAAAAGAGATGGTAGCACCGGTTAAGCTAGCATCCCGGTATCGTCTCCCCCAGGCCTTAAGGACAGTTGGGTTTGTGGCATCTTGATGTGTGTCGCTGTACAAACTTTACCTGGACTAGAGTCAGCACACATGCTTATGGGAGGAAGGGAGATGGCTTCCCAGAATGCACCAGACGCCACCTCCTCCAGCTGCATCCTCCAAACACTCCCGCACGCCCTACCAGCGCAGTGTGAGCATGTAAGCTCCCCTTCATAAACAAAAATCTTATTTCCATAATTCATACAGCTGGTTGGCATTTACAGGCACATCAGGTGCAATTGGGACGTTTCAGGAACATTAACATGTATAGAATCGTTTGTCAACAGATCAACAGTATGCGCAAATCAGCCTGAACTGGTCCCCACTGCCAGCTGCTAATTACGGTGCGTCCCGTCTGTTTAATGATGGCTCTCTTTGCATGTGAATTATGGCCAAAGGCTTGTGGCATTAGACTTCTGCTTCCACAGTAACTCCAATCGAAAGGGCACAAACCAAATAGTATTTTTCAAGTGAAAATACTTAAAGAATAACTTTTTCCCGACCTTGCATTTGCCCATATCCGGTACAGTTTGTACCATAGCATTAAGGTCATTATTCTCTGCCATTTTCTATCATCTCGTATTTGTATATGTTGGCAACACCTCCAGGATTGAAGGTTGGAATCCCACATTCATTCTCCATGTGTGGAGTTTGCATGTTTTCTCCGTGTTTTTCAGTCTTCAGATTTTCAGTCTTCCCCTACAGTGCAGATATGCAGTTAGGCTAATTGGTGTCATGAAAATGGTCACAATGTGTCCCCGTGACCTAGACTGGGATAAGACGCAGGAAGATGGAAGGATATGACTTGTATAAGAATCCAAGCATAGACAAGTGAGACTTTTAGTGATCAGACTGTCTCTGCTTGGCCAAACAGCCATTAACAAGCTAGGTTATAATGGCAGAACCGGGCAAGTTATTTCAGTTATACTGTTCATCCATCTTCCATACAGTACACTTATCTAGTAAAGGGCCATGGTAAGCCTGGGGGCAACGCTAGGAAGCAGAGGACATGCGGCAGGGCGGCACTCTGGGGGGAACATCAGTGCTCTAAAGAGTATGCTCACACACACACGGGGTATACTTACACACACACACACGGGGTATACTCACACACTCACACGGGGTATATTCACACACACACACACGGGGTATACTCACACACACACATGGGGTATATTTACACATACACACACACGGGGTATACTCACACACACATGGGGTATATTC
>JAODJW010000035.1:3100090-3116745 GCA_026777045.1 Hyperopisus bebe | reverse complement strand
CTGCTGCACTTACCCATCCAGATTTAAGCCCGTAACCCCTCCGCCTGCAGCTGGGGGCCACCCATGGGGCACGTCAAATCTGAGGGAGAGCCCCCGCCCCCCTCTGGGGCTGGCGTTCCCGGCCCCTTGTGTGGTGTCGGGCTCGGACTCACCCCAGCGTGGCCCCTGGCAGCCAAGGTCATTCTGGCCCTCTTTGATTTGGATGCTCTCTTTGACATGCAGAGCGCAGCCGTGACTCTGGCAGCCTGCTCTCCGCTTCCCTTTTATAAAGTACTTATTGTGCAGCATTTCCATTGCAGTTTAACAGAGTGTCTTCCTGCACAGCAGGTACTTTTTTACATTCCTGCATTCCGTTACACTCTTCTTTAATTTCATTTAATTCCGTAATACTTCTAAGGCCAATCTCGGCATTTTAGTTTTATGTGAAATTTTAAATATGAATTACTTCAGCTAAATGGTTGTTATAGATAATTACCAAATTTACTGAATGACGATAAGATGATTATTTTGAACCACATGATATTCTTCAAAGATAAAAAGGTCATTTATAATGTTTGTAGTGCTTTTTGACTTCAAATAAAAAGATAAACATTTGAAACATCTTGTTGGAAAACATCTTGAGTGATACGTATCACCAGATCTAAATGCTTGGTAAATTAAATGCATAACGTCCACTGGTGTCGGTCTTCAGTTTGGTATAAATAAATATTCATTGACTTTTTCAGAGAAGCATTAAAGATGGGTTTTGTAGCACATGAAAGCATTTCATGCAATAGAATATAGTCATGGGTGGGGGGGGGATACTTCACAGCACAAAAGTATGATCCAGATCAGGGTTGGGTTGGAAAAAAATAAAACAAAATCCTGGGACTGTCTCTTTTCCCAAATTATCTAATTTGTCCTTTATGAGCGATTGTAGCCTGAGGTCCTTTTCGAGTGAACAAGAGAAGCTCTTGTTAGCCAGTGGATGCCCTAAAGACGGCTGTAGAAGGCAGATATAAATCATAATTCTGAGACACAGGAATTCACTTATGGGTCACGGCTAAGTTATTCATTTCATTGCAGCATGGTGCTGCCTTGTCCTGCGCTTCCATCTGCGAGAATGTCGCTTGTCTCGTGACTCCAGAGGTCGGGGGGGTGACATAACCGGCTTAGCACGCATTATTTTCGAACACAGTGGCACCTTGTGTTCCTGCTTCCCGCCCGTCTACCAAGAATCCTGATTCCCCCGTCCTCGGTTCGTCCAAAAAAGCGCTGAAGTGCTGGGAATGTCACTCTCTGTAGTGATGAATGACACTTGACCTCAGACCCGTTCCTCTGAAATTCATTGAAAACTAAATTGAAATGAGAGGCCATCTATGGGCTTTTTTGTCACCGATGCCTTTCAGAAAAAAAAAAAGAAACGTACACCCTCCGACTGCCACTGTCAAGGTACACGGGGCTAAATGAAGATTAAATGCGCTTTGCCTCTGCTGATTAGGAGGGTGATTTACAGAGGTTCTCCGAAACGGATTTCCGCACCTACTCCCCCCACGTCACATTCCTGAACCCCACGATGCTCGTCGGCTCGTCTCTGAATGGAGTTGAATATGATTAATTGTTCGGAGCGGCGGTTATGGCGGCTGGACCTGTCAGGCGATGGCCCCGCCGTTGGCGCGCCGGCTGAATGGCTGGTTGCCCATTGTGTCTCCGAGCAAGACGGAGGCAAGGGAGGCAGAGTGGTGTCCATTCATCACGGCCGCCCGCCCGCCGAATGCCGTCCCAGGAAAATACCAACACGCTGCAAAGCCGGGTTTGTTATGCACGTGTTTTGTTTTGTTTCTGTATAATGCGCCCACTGCACTGCGAGCCTCATGCCGTCATTCCAATTGGGCGCTTTGCTCGTACACCGGCAACCGTCTAGCCCGTAAAGGAACCACGCGTGTTCTACAAAAAAATGCTTTCGCTGTTAATGAAAAGCACAAGTGTGGCTCTCTCACGAAAACAAACACGGCCAAATGTATTCTTACTAATTGGCCTGTTAACACCACTAAATATGGGCGTATTAAACCTAAGAGCACAAACGGGTCGTTTCATCGTGAGCACCCCTTGGCTGAAGAACAGGCGGCAGCGCAGGAAGTTTACGCCCCGGCTTTGCCAGCCGAGGTCAGACGCTCGATCGGGAGCGCCGATTTTAAGAGTATTTATTTACTCCTGGTTATAAAATGTCAGAGCAACGTGGTGTCGTGCCAAGTGGCAGCGCGGTATGGGAACGTAAAATCTCACACGGATGATCTGGAAGGCGGTGTGACAGGCCGGAGCTTGGGAATCAGAGCAGCTGTACAGGCGTATGAAATCAGGGCCCTTTATTAAAGCGAAAGGCGGACCGTTAGATCAAGAGGACGGGGACAGGGTTGGGCACGGGGGGGCCGTCATGGTGTGTGGGACATATCAAAATATTTGACAGGCTTCACTGTAATGAAAAGCCCCTCCCCCTTCAGAGCGACAGTGAGCCGGCGCGGGCGGCCCCTGCTCTCCTGATGTCATTGTTCAGCTGCCCGGCGCTCAAAGCTGCCCCGTAGGATGAAGTCAGTCTTCATTATGACCACATAATGAAATTAAGGGACATTTGTTAATTGAATTCAATCAAACTGACTCGGGCATTATCATGGGTGGGGTGGAGGGGCCTGTATAAAAAAGCATTTCTAAAGAAGATTTTGTTTGATTAACAAGCAAGTCTGAGCCAAAAACGGCCGTTTAGAGTCATGAGCAAAGAGCAGCGAGAGCTGCTTTCAGTTCAGCTCTCCGTGAGGCTTCCTGTGACCCGTGTGAACTTCCCAAATACTCCTGACAGGGGCCATACCTTGGTCACTGTCCTCCAGTCACAAGGACACAGGGACACAGGGACATTATTAGATATCAGATCCTTACACAGCCTTCAGTTCTAGACAATACAGCAACTTCACATGGAAAGCGTCAATAAGATACAAACACGCACACGACACACACACACACACACACACACACACACACACACACACACACACACACATACAGTATTAGTCAAAAGTTTGGACACGCCAAGCCGCCTACAAAGGAGAGTGCTGGGTGATAGTGTCGCATCACATGATCTGGACACCTGACCCAAACATAGTAAAGATGGTTTTGGAGTTTAATTACTAGTCAGTGCATAATTCCAGATATATTCTTTTTAGTTTTGATGTCTTTATAATTATTCTAAAATGTAGAGAATAGTACGACTAAATTATTCTATGGATAGGCGTGTCCAAAGTTTTGACTGGTACCACACACACACACACACACACACACACACACACAAGGCAGTGAGGCAAGGTAAGGCGGAGGAGTCATGGCTCCCTGATTGTGGTAAGGCAAGGAAAGCTACAGGAGTCATGGCTCCCTTATGGTGGTGAGTCATGGAACGGCAAAGGAGTCATGGCTCCCTGATGGTGGTGAGGCATGTTAAGGCAGAGGAGTCAGGATGGTGGTGAGGTAAGGTAAGGTAGAGGGGTCATGACTCTCTGATGGCGGTAAGGCAAGGTAAGATGGCGGAGTCATGACTCTCTGATGGTGGTGAGGCAAGGTAAGGTGGAGGAGTCATGGCTTCCTGCTGGTGGTGAGGCATGTTAAGGCTGAGGAGTCATGATGGTGGTGAGGTAAGGTAAGGTAGAGGGGTCATGGCTCCCTGATGGTAGTGAGGCATTGTAAGGCAGAGGAGTCATGGCTCCCTGATGGTAGTGAGGCACGGTAAGCCATGGAAGTCATGGCTGCTCATTACATCATCGTGTGCTGGTCCCCTCAAACCACAAGACCCCTCCCTTGTTCCGGCCGTGTCACATGGCCACCCACAGCATCAAAAGCTAATAGCCTTTAAACACTTTCTGCTGTGCTGCTAATTCCCTCGCCAGTGCATTATGGGAATTAATGTACCTGACATCCTGCGTCAGTAGCAGTGGCTGGCTTTGTCCCTCTTACATTTAGCTTGATGCATTCCTACAGATGGCATGCTATTGGAAAACATTCCCCTCCCCAAGGGGGGGGGGGGGCACAGGCGCTAACCCTCTAGGTGCAGAAGGCTGTTAGCGGTGCCTGATGATAGTAGGCAAACATTAACATAATAATTAGTGCCTTGTAATTGTTTCATTAAAACCAGTTGTTCCATTTCTCCCCGTGTTTTCCCAGAAGAGCCACTGAATTTGGACGACAGCCAGTGGGAGGACATCCACGTCGTCACCGGAGCACTCAAGATGTTTTTCCGGGAGCTTCCGGAGCCGCTCCTGCCATACCGCTTCTTCGAGTCCTTCGTGGAGGCGATCAGTGAGTGGCCCCCACTTCAGCCTTCTTCTCGTTTGTGATATTAGACTGTCTGGGTTTGGGGGTGGTGGGGGGGGCTGGGAATAGGTCCTTTAATTTGGACTGCGATGGATGGTTTGGCGTGTTTCAGAAACAACAAGGACACATGTTTGGTGAGTGGATCAGGCTCCGTGGCAGCATGGGGCACCCACTGGGCAACTCATTGGCTGCGTGCGCTCTTCCTCACTATACATACCTGTTTGTTGTTGCTTGTTCAGTTAAGAATTTTTAGTTTGCCTCCTCTTTGCTGTACCTCTATCTTCACCTTCCCAGAAACTCTTAATGAAGCCTGATCTTTAGCCGAAAGCCGCCAGCTTCTCCACATAGCTGCACTTCCCTCATGTTCCAGTAAGAGGCGCTACTCACGAGCCTGGCAGTTACTGTGGGGAGAAGAATCGCAAACATGCTTAATATCATATGGGTGGGGATGTGACATTTTATGTGGCCTCAGAACCTTACAAGACATTTCCGCGGGATGTTAATCACAGCGATATCAAATAGGCGAACAAAGGAGAACGCGCCCCCACGATGCATGAGACGGCGCAGGGAGGAGCCGTAAGCCGCGTCCGTGTGTCTGTGCTCCTCGAAGGGGTGAGGCCCCTCCCCTGCGGGCAAATCAATTTATGGCTGTTGATAATGTATCAGCACACTTATTGAGTCTTGAAAGAAGGGCAATTTTATAGCAATAGTGCAATCTTTGTTGCCAGAAACACAGATAAACAATTCAGCGTGTGAAATATGAATGCGAGTGCTTGTTTCTTAACAGTCCTCCTGATTTGCTTACTGTAGCTTAGACATTCGTTCAAAGTCTGATTGATAGTTGTGCCCCGTAATTAACTTTTTGTGTACTATCTATAAATCAGCATCTTTAAATGTAGTGTGTGGCTTACGCTTGTGCCGATAACAACTTAGAAAGTTCATCCATCTGTGGAGTGGAATTTAATTTTGTTGCCTCTATATCCGATTTGGAGTTGAAAAAAGAAACTTTATACATGGAGTCTTTACAAAGCTTTGTAGACATCTATGTTTTTTCATTGTACAGAACAAGTATACATTTGAAGGACCGGCTTTCTTAGAAAGACATGTGGCTTTCATAGTATCATGTTCATAACGTGACTAATCTTGTGCCCAGCCTCTTTAAAAATCCGTCAGATTAATTTTCATGGCTGGATGACCACACACTCGATAGGCGTGGTTTTCAAACTGAGCCCTTCGTTTCTGGTGATGTGTCCACATTGATCACCGCGGCTGCTCTGAGCCATCCTATGTACCCTGTCCTATGTACCCTGTCCTATCTACACTGGCATGCAGCTTCATCTTGTTATTTTGCTTTCTTCCATTCACCTCCTGAAAACTCCTCTGGATCCTCAGAATTTGCGTCATGCTGGGCAAACCGGAGAAATCAGATTCAATTTGCTGGGAATACGTAAAGTGCTCCCCCCAGCCACCACCAACGCTCTCAGACACGCACCCAGGAAATTACCAGACCTATCCGGCCAATTGACAGCCCCTCCCCTTGAGCTTTTGGGTGTGTTTCACAGGAAGTTTCTTCGGCTCCGAGGTAGGAGGTAGATCAATCTCGGCAGAGTGGGGACGCGCCCAAAGCGCTGGCGGCCTGCCCCGGGAAGACACTAATGCGCACGCCTGCCCACATGCTGCTCCACTGTCCATCTTCGCCTCCGCCTCCGCGTGTCTGACTAACAGCTCCATGATGAGAAGGCACAGGCCGCATGGGATGGCACCGTCCCTGCTCCTCTCCGTGAGGCTGTGTTGCTGCACACGCGTGACCCGGATAAGCTGATAGCCAGCATGGACACTCATGTCATTCTGTAACTTGTTTACTCCTATCGTGATTTTCCATCCCCCCCAACAGTGAGGTTTTGACCCTAAACGTCATAGGAGGGCTTTGTCCAATCAGGCCGGGTCTGGGTCACTTTCCCCATATGCACATGACAGATGAGTCACTCTTAAAGACGAGTGACAGGGCTTCTGATTAGCGGCTCTGTGCCGTAGAGCTCTGCAGCTAATAATCGACCTTCAACTGTGTTTCCTCAGTGAAGCTCATCTTCACTCCTCAGGAGCTAAATAAGGTGCCAGTCCAATCATCTATCTTCCCTTTGCTTATCTTGTACCGGGCTACACAGAGCCTGGAGCCTACTGTAGGTGGCGCAGGGCACAAGGTCGAGGATTCCCTGGATGGAATGACAGTCCATCGTGTTTACAACATAAAGACTGAAATGGGGCTTTGGTACATTTCCTTGACAGAGATGACTCTGCGTAGCTCCTTAGCTTGGCCTGATTTATGGCTGCCGTCAGGTAGGTCGGTAACCCCCCCCCCCCCCCGAGGGGTGGCCCTGAGGGCTAGCTGTCTGCTCCGGGGAAGCCCAGCCCATCCTCCCTCGTTCTGGGTCTTCCTCCCACATATGGGATGGGAAGATTGGATTGCGTTCATGAACCAGGGAGAGTACTGGAGGCAGTGATATAAAATGGCATCCCATAGTGCCATGGACACCCTCTCTCTTTGGGCTGGGCTAGACGGGTCCTCTCTCCGGACCTGGTTGGGCGGTCGTTGTCTGCTAGTCCAAGCCCCCCCCCCTCCCCCACCGCACATGAATAAATGATGCTGGTAAAGACGAGCGGTTTCCCCTGCGGGCCCTGGGACACACGGGCACCATCTGTACCCCGTCTCAGGTTCCAAGCAAAGTTTGTGTGAGGAAGCAGCCAGAGCAGAGGCTTCTGGGAGCCGCGGCCGGAGCGGGCCATCTGATGGGCCCCGGGCCGCCGTCACACACGTCTGATTACAGAGCAGCTTTGTGACGCCGGGGCCGGGGGGGGGGGGCATATTTAATTAGCCTGGTTAGCGATCGTGGTCAGGATTGTGAAGTGTCATTCTAATTATCATTTGATTGCTCCTTTATTGTAAGCACATTTAATATGTAGAGAGTGTACACATATACACAAGTCATATATGTATTTTGATTTGTTGTGTAAGTGTGTGTGTGTGTGTATGCATATATATACACACATACATATATATAGTTTCCTCAATGCAGGCACTTGCTTTCAGTGAAACAGATGAGAATAGAGAGTGTGTTTTTCTTGCTGTCAGTGGCAGTTTAGGTATCTAATTAGTACTGGCAGACCTCCTCATAGCAGGAGGTGTAATTAGCCTTACCTGCAACACTCTCTGCCGATTGAGAGATATCTGTGCAGGCCACTAGGGGCCACGCATGCCGCTTTTCTTAAAGGGAAATGGCTTTTATAATTAGGGCCAAAAAAAGCACACAGTGCAGCCTTTCATCTGGTACGGTGCAGATTTAAGTGCACGGATGATCATTTCTTGGGCTGAGATTTCATCGCGTCCTTCTCTTTTCTTCTTCTGAATGTGTTTTCAATTGTTTAGTGGCATGAGTTTTAAGCTTCCTGGGTTTGCCCTGCAGTAGGACCATGTGCGCGAACCTCTTTGATCCCATCTCAATAGGAAATATCAAAGCGGTGACACAAGGAAGTCCAGGGACACTGATGTCATCCTAAGAGAACATTCCGGCGCCCGCTGTCCTCCCTGCTCGGGTTCATACCCCACTCCTACCTCTGCGGCCCTCACTACCTCCAACTGAGTCTTCTTGCGAGAGAGCAGAAAAATATGTATTGCGTAGAGACCTGGAAAAAAGCCAATGGCTAGCTGCAGAGCTTGCTAATAATGTGAAAGAAACTTCACAAAGAATAGGTAATTTGGAACACAAAAAGAATAACTAATTTGGAATGCACATACCCCAAGTGGCCAAATCATTTATGCCTAATGGAATGGCGTGTGGAATCATTTTTATCGCAATTAGCAGCTCGCTTCATTACCTGTCATTGAAAGGGCCTCACAATGCAGCAGACAAAGAAGGGCCAATGAACAAGGGAGATGGGCCAACAAGAAGGGCCAATGAAAAAGGGCAAAGGGCCAACGAGAAAGGCCAATGGAAAAGGGAGAAGGGCTAATGAGAAGGGCCAATGGAAAAGAATGAAAGGCCGACAAGAAGGGCCAATGAAAAAAAGAGAAGGGCTGATGAGAAGGGCCAATGGAAAAGAGTGAAAGGCTGACAAGAAGGGCCAATGGAAAAGAGAGAAGGGCTGATGAGAAGGGCCAATGGAAAAGAGAGAAGGGCTAATGAGAAGGGCCAATGGAAAAAGGTGAAGGGCCGATGAAAAGGGCCAATGGAGAAGAGAGAAGGGCCAATGAGAAGGGCCAATGGAAAAAGGCAAAGGGCTGTTGAGAAGGGCCAATGGAATAGGAAGAAGAGCCAATGGGAAGGGCCAATGGAATAGAGAGAAAGGCTGACTAGAAGGGCCATTGGAAAAGGGAGATGGGCTGACTGAGAAAAGCCCAGAAGAGAAGGGCCAGTGGAAAAGGACCTGACAGAGAAGGGTTGGCAGAGTAAAAGCCAATGGAAAAAAGGGGTGATGGAGAAATGGGGTGACAGAGAAAAAATGCAGACGCACAGAAGGGATGATGAAGAGAAGGGGTGACAGAGAAAGACTCAATGGAGAAAAGGAGCAATGGAGAGAAGGTCTGACAAAGAGAAGGGGCAATGGAGAGAAGGGGTGACAGACAAAGCCCATATGGATAGCAGGGGTAACCGAGGAATGGGGCAATGGAGAAGAGAGCTGACAGAGAGAAGGACCAGATGGAAAGAAGGGATGATGAAGAAGTGCTGGTGGAGACCCTTTCATGAGCTGATTTTTTGTTAAGTGTCATATCCATGTGCGGATTGCCAAGGGAAGCCATTTGGAGGAGTTCTAGTGGGTGTTTTGATTATTTTTTATGTATAGACAGAGGAATTGGAATTTTCCTCATGTAATTAATACAATGACCTATTTATTTTTGTTCTGTTCTTTGATTGAACAAAGCATAGCCATTGACCCTTGTATACTGTCTCCAAACTCCACATGCTAATGCGGCTCGAACCCCCATCACCAGCAGACTTGCTTCAAGTTCTAACTGATGTGCAGGTGTCCCAGACCATCCCAGAAGGAGGCGCTATGGAGCCAAGTAAACCACCCCATAATGGGTATCAGAAAGTGTGTGTGAATTGCATTTAATTAGCAGTTGTGCATACTGTAAGTGCAGGCCAGCCCCTTACCCCCCCATGTCTTGCTTTTAGCGGAAGCCGGTGAAGTGAATTCTGGGATGAACAGCGCAGACGCTCTCGTCCATCACTCATAATAAAGCTCTCTGACATGGCAGATCACGGTCATCCATCAGTCCTCACTTAAGACACAAGTTTGGCTTTTCTTCCATGACAACGGTGAGGGATTGCTGTCATTAGGAGCAGATCTTTTGTTTTGATGGCCCTTTTAATGGGGTTGCATTAGCAAGGGTCCTAGGGGCCAGTTTTTGGGTGATTAAGCAAGGAACACATTTACAAGTCACTAATTGAGACGGCGGTGCCAGGATCCCACAGATCGCGCCTCCTATTATGGGTTGCTGTTGCTCAGGCATCACGGCGGACGCCCGAGCCATAGAGCAAACCATAATGTGCTCCTTTAAAGGTCATAAGCACCGTACAGGGGATGCACCGCAGGAGGGCATCTGAATTAGCATTCCAGGGTCCCGAATTTGCACCCTCAACTGTGGCGGGCAGATTGCATCAGACTGAAAATGAACTTCTGGATTTTAATCTGATATGATAGTTTTCCTCCACACAACAGAAATGTGCTTCTTCTGTGTTAATTAAATCTGCCGAGCTGGGAATACACTCGTTTGCCCTTGGATCCTTACAGCGTTGTTTGATGATACGTTTTTGTGAGCGTAATCCTGGCCTAATTTGCAATGTTAAAAAAAAACAGCACATGAGAACAGCCTAGAATAATCACCTGAGATGAAGCACGTTTAGTCACTCTAGAGTTCGTTTGATTTTTTATTTATATTTGTAAATCTGTTTGATATTCAGTCCAGGTCATGAAGCACGTTTTCAGAAGGTAAATAATCCATGTTTTTCTTTCCTTTCTTTTCTTTAAGACTTTTGTATCAAATTCCCGAGTGCCCATTACTCATTAAAAATGTTTAACAACATTTTAATTGAAGAATTAATTACCTTCTGCTGGGCAAATTCTTCCTAAACTCCAGCAAGGGAGTCATCAAATGCAATAAAAACAGGCAGCAATGTAGGTTTGGTCTTTTATGGTACAGAAACATCAGCAGGACAGTTATACCACCATACAGAATACCCTGCAGAAAAACTAATTTTATTTAGCTAGATATGTTGTCAGTTGTCAATATTCCACATAGTCATATGCTACAATCTTAACTGGCATCTTACTCGTCAACATCTGAAACTGAAAACGACTGTAAATAATAGAGTCAAATGATTGTGTTATCATGCGATGGCTCATCAACAGCAATGTTGTGACAGAAGAGCCCTGAAGAAACAGGCAGTCGCTACCGTACACAGGCCAAAGTTCTACACGCGTGAACTAACAGAGCCTTTCCTTAACTGTACATTCACACCACGGGCTGCGAGACCGTCAGCATTTGCCGCCCGCAACGCTAGCAAACTCTTGGGATGCTCTTTGATGTTGATGTAGTAGGCAGGGACAGGGTCGTTCAGCATGCTAGGTCTTCCAAACTTTTTAAAGGGGTCATCAAATCAAACGAACGTGTAGCTTATCTTTGTGCCGACTGCCTATAGGGTATGATTTGTCAAAGCACATGTCATTATGTTAAGACAAATACTAATGCTAAAAATAAGTAATGTTAACGTCACCGACGATTTACATTGTTTTCCATGCTATGGTGCCAAAATTAGTATGCGATTTCGTTTTCCTTTCTTTTCTCACAAAAATATATTATGCATTTTACCAACTCATCTGTAACACCAATAAATTCAAACACCTTAGTGTATGCCAGATTTTTAAATATATGTCCTTGTAGCAAACAGGGACACTGCATAAACAACTGGGGAACCTGCTACGGCAATGATCAGTTTGAAGGAATGTCATCGGGGTATAAACCCTGAGACATGGCATTTCCCCCCTTTCTCCCTACAACAACAAAAAAATCTGTTTGAATCCTCAGAGCAGCATCGCCTTATGTTAGTTATACCTCAGTTAGTGTTAGAACCTCTGGGAAGCTGGTTTAATATCAGACTGTCGGGAAACATTCACAATGAAATTATTAATGTTCTGTGAAAACTTGGGAGAAATGAATTGTGTAAGAAGTGATTTATTAAAGATGTTTTGGAATTTGCACTGATCATATATTTAATGCTTCTTTTTTTGTTTATGTCACATCCGCCCCACGCTTTAATAATATCGGTCAAATGTGCCGGTAAAAATGACATGAATGCAAAATTAAATAGTGTACGTAAGAATGTGTGCTCAGTAGCCTAGATAATGGATATGTTAATGGAAACCTACAAAATAATTGCTTATACAGTTTTATATTGGGCTGTCCATGGGTTCCTACACTTGCTCCAAGTCAGACATATAATTTAGCATATCAGACAAAACAATTAACATCTTTGTTGAAATTTTCACTAATTTGGAGTTTCAGTGGTTAAGGATTATAATCATATGGCAGCCAATATAATGCATTACAGACAGAAGCCTTTGTCCTTGAATAGAAAAGTACTAGGTACATCTTAGGGCGGAAAGACCTGTGTTGATATGGTGCAAAAATACATGCCTACGTGGGTTTTTTAAACACGAATCTATATGCCGCTTAAATTTTACAATGTGTAGAGGGTGCGAAACACAATGTAGAGACGCATGCTGTCTCAGAGTTTATACACTGACTGTGTTCCATACATGTTCTCCACCTTTGCGCATGGGAACTGTTCGGTCGGAACAAGTTCTTCTCGTGTTCTGTGGAACTCTCTATAATGGAGCATTTCTACATTCCAATTGGTCCCCTCCAAAACACGTCATAGCTCAGTACCATAAGGCTGACCAGGCTTCATCTCATTGCCATAAAGTTGACTGGGCATTTGGACGCTCCTTCCGCCCAAATCATGCCTCGCCACCTTGTGGTGCACCCTCCCATACAGAATGAATTACTTCCAGTCGCTTTAAAGCTCTTGTCGCTCGCGGTGTGAACTCATGAAGCCCTGTGCAGGTTGAATCCCACCACCCAGCTAACACAGAGACAAGAGCATGAGTGTGAGCCTTTAGCTTTCGTAGCCATGAGCCTTTAGCTTTGTTAGCCATGAACCTTTAGCTTTGTTAGCCATGAGCCTTTAGATTTGGTAGCCATGAGCCTTTAGCTTTTGCAGCCATGAGCCTTTAGCTTTGGTAGCCATGAGCCTTTAGCTTTGGTAGCCATGAGCCTTAAGCTTTGTTAGCCATGAACCTTAAGCTTTGTTAGCCATGAGCCTTTAGATTTAATAGCCATAGAAGGGTTTAATATTTAAACATGTTGCTCTTTCTCCTCCATCGTTCATTTCCATGCTGTTCATATTTAATGTTGACCAACCGCCCATCCAGCATTCTCCCCTGTTTCCTATATCCCCCAGCCTGTCAATGACAAGGATGCTAGGCTCTAAAACTGCCGCCACCACCCCCCCACCACATTTAGCCTGCAATTTTGATTAGTTGATCAGCCACGGTCCTCAGGTGCAGCCGTGCTCCCCCATCCTGCCACGCCGCCCTTTTTGGAAGGGAGGGGAGGCAGCTGTGTTTACAGGCCGGGTCCTGGCGCACATTTCCCAGAATCTATTATTCATATCGCTCAGCATCCGAGCGAGATCTCCCGCCACCTGTCTCACTGACAAACTCGCCCTTTTGTGCCACCCCCGCGCTGATGAATCGGGCCTTTATGAGAATTACTACCTAACATCCTCACACAATGCCGGTGGCCGCCTGTCCTGAGTGTTTCCAGTCAACGAGCAAATGTCAGGCCGCGGCTTCAGCCAGCCAGTGGGTGGGCAGAGGCATCGTCGTAAAACCCCACCGCTTCTGGTTCCCCGGACCTTGAAGCAACACCCTCAGAGCAGCTGAACAGCGTGAACACAGACCTGTGTGTGCGGCTGTGGGAGGCGGCTTCTCCCGTTTAACTCGTGGAACCTAAAACGACTCTCTCCCACTTTCAGCTGTCACTCAATAAACAGGAAGCCTATGCTTTTTATTTGGAGATTCAAGTATATTAATTCAAGAGCTTTTAATGTTGTAAAACTGCTCTGTGCATCGCAACGCTAATGAAACTTGCAGGGCAGCAGAACGTGCCGTGGCTGAATCCTTTGCGGAGGAGGACCAATGTTAGCTATGTAAAAAGTGACGGCATCTTCAAAATATGTATTAAAGTTGGAGGAAATATTATAATTATTTGCCCTGGAAAAAGCTTGTAAGTGTATGTATAGGTTAAGTGATAGCGTTGCTCAGACTAAGAGAGAAATGGTAGCGACATTTTAGCGTACTGTTAGCGTCTGTTTGGTGAAAGTTCATGGCTAGTTTCAGGCACTGTATTTTCTGTCGCATTGAAGGATTTTTAATTAATTCTGGTAGGATGGAAAAATAAAGCTAACGAGACAGGCTGTTAAAAAAATCCATACCTTATTACGTGGTGTTGTGACGGATACCAAAAGTACGTGTACACCAAATGTATGCAAATGTGTGACACTGAGGCAGGCAGCTGAACAGCGAGCATGGTGATCAACTACATTTTTTATTGGGCCCTTTACAGAAAATGGAAGGAGCACATTACCTTCATGAATATCTAACGCAATGGACTATTACGCAACCTGAGTGATTGCTGAATAGCAAAAGCTAAGCTACCTTACAGAATGATTGCATGTAACACACTGCTTTCAGGCTAGGCTAACAAATAATCACCATTAGATTAGAAAGCAACAACACAATAAAAACTAACATTTTAAAAATGAGGGCTTGTCCCTGACATATTGCTTTCATACTATCCTTTACCCACTGCAACCTTAAACGGGTTTGGAGCATGACCGAATGGACCATTCTTTACAGGGAAGAGCTGTGTTGTGTGGGTTAAATAACACATGCTTTTGGCCTGCATTTGGTAAGAAATAGATGGTGAAATGACACAAAAGAGAAGCTTTTGGGGAACATTTTTTAATTTATGTTTTGCACTGTCAAATCCTTCACATAAATGATTAAGGGACACATTTGCAATGTTGCTTTTGAATTAAGTGCGAAGAAAAATATATTGGGAAAACAACACAGTTGTGCTTTTTAAATTTGTAATTAACAAATGTATTACTAATTTGATGCATTGCTTTAATATGCAGTGCCTTGGAAGAGGAGATGAACACTAACATACAATGGCAGAGAGAAACTCATTTCAGCGCTTTGGAGAAATAAACGGTGCCTTCTTATCTTTGCTCAGCGTCATTGTAACAGGCACATTCAGAATCAATTTTGCTTCAAAAACTTTTTCTATATATAAATTTCAGCTTAATTTGCATGCAAGTAAGTTGTCAGCTTAAATCTTTGAAATGCAAAATATATCTCATTTCTATATTTCATCAAGGAACGTTTCATGTTTAATAAATTACAACTTAGATCCTTCCAGACTTTGTTTTTCATTAACTAAAAGCAGAAAGGGGAGGGCTTTCAAATCTTAATCACAACCTGTAAACCTATTTGCTCTTTATGTTTTATTTTTCCCCTTTCAATGAGACTTAAAGATCAGTAAGAAGTAACAGTATCGAAGAACAAGCATTATTTACACAAATAGTACATGACATTGTTTGTAAGAGGCACAGTATGGCTTTATTTAGATTCTGTGATTCTAGCTTGTACAGAGATTTCTGTGTGAGGCCTTCATTTTATCTTTATGATGCATAAATGATTATATTTATACTTATATTGTAGGAGTAACTTGGAGTATCTGATTTAAAAGTTTAATGTATTAGTCGGGATACCAGAGACAGGTGAGAGAATGTTTTGCAATACAAATATTCTCAAACAAAAAATGGTGTTTTACAGGGTAAGACATACTTTTAACGGCATCCACATCGCATTGAATTCAGGAAGTATATCGTCAATATTTTCCAAACGTGTGTATTGCATTGCAACATCCATCTATAAGGTTTTATTGAATCCACATAAGGGAGTCTCTACTCCTTCTAACTGTCTTATAATATAACAGGTCATCAATCATCAAAGTCTCTCAAGATTTCAAATGGCTAGTGAGAGTGGCAATCTGCAGCTACAATCACAAGCACTGTAATAGTGCTCATTTAGATCAGCGGCCAGTTACACTGTTTTTGCAGAATTTCCCATAAAGCATTTTCTGCTTTTGTGGTTGATAATGGGACTTACAAATATTTCTCGCCTTTTGATGCGATTCCACACACATTTGTAATTGTTGTGGCAAAGCAAGGAGAATTGGCGCTGTTTGTGTGGGACAAACATTTTAAAAATATGTTTTTGAATTATAAATTGAATTGACGAGAATGTGATCGATATGCAGAATTAGCTATTTAATGGGATTGGTGTGTGCGGACTTGCCACAGTGAGGCATCTTTCGGGAAGATGGGGGTATGGACACTTACTGTCCTTAAACCTGGATGGGACAGAAGCTATACAGCACAGATGGCAGCGGTGTTCTTCATTTTGGTGCCCCACTCAAAACGTCACAAACCCTCCCCTTCAAACAAATAAGTAGGTAGTGGAGTCAGGTGATTGTAGCTGTCTAGCTCAGTGTTTCCCAACCCAGTCCTTGGGGAACCTCAGACAGTCCACGTTTTTGCTTGCTCTCAGCTCCCAGCCGCCTGTACCAGGTATTCGGTGTTCCTGATTGGCTGGGAGCTGGGAGGGAGCAAAAACGTGGACTGTCCGAGGCTCCCCAAGGATTGGGTTGGGAAACACTGGTCTAGCTAATTAGCAGAACAGGTTGCTTCAAAATTTCCTATATAAGGAATGCATTTAATATTACATGCAATATTTAGTGTAGTCTGTTGAAGTGTCATGTAAATACGTAGAATGAGTGGTTATAAATTCCTAAGTGCATGACCACAGTGAAGTATGATGATTTTAGCTGCTGCTTTTGGCTACTCTTAATTTTATTCAAGATTTGAAGGCTAACTGTCATTCCTTGGGTCCCGGTGCACAGTACAAAACAAAACAGGGCGATAGAACAAGTAAAGAGAATGGAATTAAAAATTGTAATGATATTTTAAGATATAAAAGCAAATATAAAATAGAATAAAAATATGAAATTAAAAAATAAATTTAAAAATAAAATAGAAAACAGAAATATTGTGGTACCTCGGTTCTCGAACTCACTAGAACTCGAATTTCTTTAAAGTCGAACAAACCAGTTTGACCTAGAACTCGATCTGAATATC
>JAODJW010000035.1:3080884-3097514 GCA_026777045.1 Hyperopisus bebe | reverse complement strand
CGTACAGTACTGTAGCGGGGCCAATTAATTATCCCCCAAATGGGAGGTGTGGCTCTTTAAATGGTGTGGAGGCTCTTTTGCTTACTTAGTTCTTAGATACAGACACCAGTGACTGGAAGGGGAGGATTCCACCATTAGGAACGCTCCATCCACCCTTTAAAAAGAGAGCAAAGGGCCTCACTTTCTTTCTCTCCCCATCTTGGAGGACCTAAATGGTACAGTCCACAGAGGGAAACAAATGCCCTAGAGGCAGAGGCAGGCAGAAGGGCACGCAGGGGGGGCACGTTGACAAACTAGAGCTCACGGGGCAACACTGAGGCCTGGATGAGTGGCTGCTCATGCGGAAGGGGCCTGGAAGGAGGGCCTGGAGATTTCTGAACAGATTAAGCGATGACCCTTGGAGAGAGCAGATGCCCCAAACGTAATGGACTCCAGTGAAGAAACTGCATATTTGCAAGGAGAAAGCGAAGTGCTTAAAGACTGCAAATGATCCCATTATGGCCGTTACTGGAGGCTCCCTGCCCCAGCCCCCCCCCCCCACCCCCCAGCAATAACGCCACGCCTGTGATGCGTACCAGCTGATAAGGCACCTGTTGTTGCGTTTTGGTTTTTATTCCATTAATCTTATTTTATTCCACTCTTTCATTTAATTTTAATAACAGACTTTCATAATCCAGCATTCTATGGAAAGAGATTCATTTTAGGGCAGGAAACGAGAGCCTGATGTCGTACAAGGATAGTTTGCTAAAACACCCGAAAGCAGCCTTTGCAGAGACGTGCACAGTATAGATACCACACAGCAGCTGAATTATCACAACATGCTGCTGTTTACTGAGGGTGAAGGATACTGCAGATCTCAATTAACACAACACTGACCTTCTGCAGGAGCAACCAGAGGGCAAATTCACAAACTTCTTTAACTGCTTTTGGAGCCTAGCGGTGTGATTGGCTAGCCGCTGCTTTCAGAGCCTAGCGATGTGATTGGCTAGCCGCTGCTTTCGGAACCTAGCGATGTGATTGGCTAGCTGCTGCTTTCAGAGCCTAGTGATGTGATTGGCTAGCTGCTACTTTCAGAGCCTGGCGATGGGAATGGATAGGCACTGTTTTCAGAGCCTAGCAAGGTAATTGGCTAGTTGCTGCTTTCGGAACCTAGCAAGGTGATTGGCTAGTTGCTGCTTTCGGAGCCTAGCAATGTGATTGGCTAACTGCTGCTTTCAGAGCCTAGTGATGGGATTGGTTCATTGCTGCATTTAGAGCTAACAGTCCTTCACTGTGTAGTGTGTGTAGATGCATTGCAGTCATTAAAAATGGCTTTTTTTATTGAATAAAATATACTTCAGCTACTTAAAACCTTTGGAATGTTTGTGCTTATGAACAGCAATAGTGCAGCACTCACAGGTTATAGTTTATATTTTTGAACGTTCCTGATTTATTTTTCAGATAAAATAAAGTGGCATGCAATTGTGAATATAAAACACGAGTTCTTAGATGTAATTCATGTTGTAAAAAACCAGAGGCTTCTGGATATGCCTGTGCTCTTTGTATCCCGTGCTGTAATTGTCTCTTAAAAAAAGGCTCCCTCTTTGTCAGGGCCTGTAATTAGGCCTGAGTTTGGGCTGCGTTCCTAAATGCTACCCAGGCAAAATGAGAGAAAAGCCAAAAAAAAAAAAACACAAACGGCTAAGCTCTGGAACGTTCCGCTAGGGATCACCTATGGCACGGGGGCAGGCCCGCTCTCCCCCGAACACGCTCCGTCTGTACTGGCCTGGCACGCTTTCAGGCATCTGCTGCCCGCTGTAATTCCAGTTGACCGTATACATGCAAACATCTGCTTCCCCACACAAAGGGGGCGACGGCGAGTGGCTGACAGGTCCGCGTTAGCGAGGCCGGCCTCTCTGCCAGTTCTTTACACAAAGCCCTTAATGCTTCCTGTCAAGTCATTAGGGCCGATAGCATCAGCGCAGCCCCCATTAAGCCGTCGGCGTCCACCTGTGATAAAGACGGCCATTTGTATTCTTAAAGCCCACTTAATGTCCGTTTAACTCAATTTGTCAGGAAATGTAGCACAATTTCCTCCCGTCCTGAAATCTGGTAGCTGCTCCCAAACCGAAGGGAGCTGGGGGTCAGGTGCACGTTCGGACAAGCAGCTGGAGGAGCGGGCGGACGTGAGAGATTGGGGGGCTGCGGCTTGCGGGGGCTCAGCTTCGACACAGCAGCCTGCGGTGCGGCGGCCGTGAGCCCGTTTCTGTTTATTTTTGTCAGATATTCCCAAGAGAGCCGTGCGTGGTAACATACCGCATGGTGCAGCCTTGGTGCTTCACAAATACAGCTCCGGGTGTCGTGTTAAAAGAGTCTGGAATAACACCAGCATTGTAATATTTTTTTCCTAAATTGGAATATTTTTACAAATCAAAATAATAAGTATCAGAGTAAATTTTAAATGTTATAGTGAAGGCTTCTCGAAGTATATAAATATACTGTAAATAGATTTAACCGTTTATTCCTATTTCTGCCTAACGGTAGTGTCTGACAGCTGGAGGCTTGTGAAACTCGTGTTGTAATGATGCCATAAAAGACCCCCCCCCCCCAAATGGAGCAACTTAACGCGAGGCCAACATCTGTTCAGGTTTGCCTGCACATTCGGCCTGAAATTGGAAAAAGGCTCAAAGTGCTGTGATCTCAGCAAGGATTCATTTCCCCGGATTATCAATCTATAGAGGACCAGTAAAAACATCTCACCAAATGCATGGAGCATCTGGCACCGGTGAGCACTGTTCATCCCCAACAGCCCTAGCAGCATCCCAATGGTGCCAATCCCAATCCCCCCCACAGCACCCCAATGGTGCCCCCTTGCCACTGCACCCCAATGGCGTCCCCCGTCCCGCTGCACCCCAATGGCGCCCCCCACTACCGCACCCTAACGGCACCCCCCCGCTATTGCATCCTAACAACGTCTACCAGTACTGCACCCCAGCACCGTCACCCCACACCACGCCCCCCCAACAGCGTCCCCTGACACTGCGCTCCAACTTCACCTCCCACCCCCATATCCACATGCTGGGCAGCAGGTCCTCGGCGACGGCAGAGAGTGACAGCTGCCATCTGGCCCGTTTGGAGGACGGAAAGCAGGGTGTCACCAAGAGTCTGCACATGCCATCGCCCTGGCACATTACCACCGAGAGGGGGCTTCCCTGCTGGATGCTGATGCTCGGCTGGGCAGATACGCCCCCTACCCCCCACCCGCGCCTGCCTCCCATCTACCCGCTCAGGGGTGTCAAAGCAAAGGCTCGGCATTCCGGTTTTCTGCGAATGACTTGGGCACCTGGTCAAAAAAATATGCACAAGTACATAGGAATGTGACATTTTTCGCATTTGTCATTATGCTTTTTTTTTTTTTAAAAAAAAAAAAAAAACAGACGTATATACACATTTAGGGGTGAGAGTGCAGCTTGGGGACAGAATACATGGTCAGTCATTCATCCAGCACCCCAGAGCTTTCAGGCAATGGGGGGGGTTAAGGATCTCGTTAAAGGGTCCAGTGGAGATATGGTTACTTTGTGGAATGCAGGATTTGAACCAGCGACTTTCCTGTCACAGGTAAGGGAACCATAGTCTTGCACTGCCTCTCTGAATTTGGGAGTGTTTCATACATAAACACACAGAAAATATTCTCTAATGTATAAGAGGTCAACAAACATCTGCCTCTTGCACCCAGGTACTGAGCGAAGGAGACACTGTAAAGCATTAGGCTCTTAGACACTTAAGCCTTGAAATGGTATAAGTAGGTACTCGACAGATCGATATATGTCCCTTCTAGCACTAAGTAATTGCAAACACACCTCCAGAAAAAGGTACAAAACACTCATGAATCAGCTGAGACATAAAGCCAGAAGTTCAGATATACAGACACTGTGAGGGGGGGCTGGCAGAGTAATGCTGCACGTGGGAGAAAATCTTGCAGGGGCCTGGTGGGGGCAGCACTGGGCCTTTCAGGCTGCCGGCACGCCGATCAAGATAACTTATGGCTTGATTGGTGAGCCATATTTCAGAAGTTTAGCCATTTTCAGTTTTTTTCTAGATGTGATCACATGGAGGGCAGGGGGTCAGGATGCCCGATCTACGTCATCGGAGCTCTGCGTCTGTCAGCACCACACCTGATAAATCTTAGCCCATTTGTAGAGCGCTTATTTGCCTACTAATGATACCTGAAGGCCTGATCCCAGGTATGCAGTATGTCGTTCTGTCACTTCTTATAGCTGAAACGAGTCTTTCTGAAAATGAATGAAAGGGAATACAGCATCTTTGAAGTTTATGCAAAATGCACATAGTGAGGATGCAGCTGCTGGAATGGCAGATGTATGACATTTTACAGGAGGACCCAGCATGGTTCCCCCAAAAGGCTCGAATGTTATTTAAAACTTATCAGTCTCCCCGTTCTGTCATCATGCCCCAGCAGGTTACAGCCCCCGGGTCCTACCTGGGTAAATCTGCTAGAGCAGGTCCTTCCAGACCCCTAGCAGATAACTGCATTACTGAAACCAGGTATGATGGATGTGACGATTTGCTCAAGGGGGTCAAAGGTCAGTCACGGCTCCCAGGGAAGATCGATGGCGCTCAGGTTGGGGGGTGGTCCCTCATCTCTCCTCTCCCGGTTTGCTTTTCTTGCCAGGACCGACCGGCTCCTCTGAGAACTAAGAGAAGACCCAGGCAGTAAATGAATACAGCTGTTCCTATAATTTTTGTCCTTTATTTTAACGTTGCTTTCGTTTTACTCTGATCAGGCCATTACACTGTGTGGGCGTTCGGCCATCTTGTAGGCTGCACTTCACACAGCTACAGTGTCCTGGTTTGGCGATATTACATCTGTTTCAAACTTTACCATGTTAGTTTTTAGTTAGCGTACACATTTTTAGTTAGTGTAGTGGAATTTCACTACCCCTTCAAGCATATGTGACAAGACTACTTGAAACCTAAATGGAATTCTTCTAGGAGATGCGTGCAGAGATACTGGAGATGCATGCTCCTTGCATTGGACATTTTACCGTTGATGTTTCTTCAGGCAGCAGGGAGTCTTGTTCTGCAGTAACCAGCATCATGAACATCTTCATGGCAGAATGGACAGAGGGTCCCTGGATGCCAAATTTTAGTCTTTTGTCTCCAATCAAAGGTAGCAACTGTTTGCAGGGTGTCAGACGGCGGTGGGTACAAGCAGTTGCAGGGATGCTTGATTTTTAACCACTGTCACTCGGCGTTGTGGTGTCCATAAGGGTCTTCACAGGCCACGTGCACAGCATTGCTCTTTGAGAGGGGACCCTTTGATAATCAAACTCGCCAGATACCTAGAATGAGGTGTCCGGTCGTGTCTCGCTGTGCCCAGTAGGGGGCAGCGGTCGGCTGAATTCATCATCATGCTGTGGCTTGTAATAATGCTGACATCAGGAGAGGAGAGGCATGGATAGTGAGGAGGATTTGGATGTACAGATGAGTTCAGGAAAATGATATGCTTTCCAATTTCCAAATATGGGGGCCCTCTGGGAATGCTCATCAATATTCATTTTGGGAGGAGAAGAATACTTCAATCACACACCCCAGTCCCACCTGCTTCTGATGGTCGTGTGATCAGTGGACAATGACAGCCGAATTGTCCGCTGCCCCCTGTCCTCTGTCCCTCTGCTGCCCTCACCACAAGACAGGCCCTGTGCTGGGGTCTAGCTGAGTAATTGTCCCAGTCATTTGCGGCGAATCACTGCCAGGAGGACGTAGACGTTCACGCTTTGCATGATGGGAATCTTTTCATTGTTCTGCATTTTACCCTCTAATTCAAGAGACAAAATGCTCCACATAAACACATATTTTTAATTAATCAAGAGTCAGTCGATGTACAGCTGGGACTAGATAAAACCTCCATAGCTGGGCCACCTGGAGGGCATAACCAGATACCTGTGGGGGAGTGGGGACCCCCCAGACAGATTGAGAGGGCATGCTCTCTTATCTTCCAGTGAGCACATGGAGGATTATTTTCCAAACCAGATCCCAGAGAGGATAAAGTTCAGTGTCACTCACTGCCTCATGTTCCTAAAAGTAAACTCTAAAACACAGCAGAAATCCCTCATAGGACAGAATCCTTGTCTTAGTAAATGCATGCTGTGACTATTGGATCATTTCTTAAAGCTGACCAATCCCAGCACAGTGACATGACAGGTATGATACACTACTGTCTGGGTGATCACCCCAGCTATCAGAAAGCATATGAGTGGGATTTCAGGTGTAAACATCACAAACGACAGTGCGCTTTCTCGGCCTAAACAGTTCACACCGCGGTCCGTATGGGCAGCGTGAAAAGAGAGAGGGAGGGAAAGGAAGAGCTTAGGGTTAGCAGCTTTTTGCGCGTGAGCGGCGATATGTGACCGACTAATTTATCACAAGCAAAAGCAGCCAGAAAGTACAATTTCCAACCTGGCCGCAAACAATAATTCATCGCAGTGTCGCCCCCGGATAAGAGACCTTTAGCATGGGGGCTGTGCTGTCACCATGGCCATGAATGTTGGCCTGCGGCAGGTAGCTGCTTTACAAACCGAGACGGGCCACGACCCGATAAACGTCAGACGGACTCCACCATGTTCTGAGCTGCTGACTCGCAGCACGACGTGGTAACGGTTCGGGGTCTCCAGTAAGCTTGGCCCACGCCCAGCCATGTTCTAAGATGGGCCTTGACCCAATAAACACCAAGTTTGCGGCACCACATTATGAATCACTGACTCGCATCATGGTGTGTTAATGGTCAGGGAAGCCCGGACCATGCCCAGCCATGTCCTGAGAAGGGATGCAACCCCATAAATGCCAGGCAGGCACCACCACGTTCTGAATCACTGACTCGCATCATGCCATGTTAACGGTCAGGGGTCCCCGGCGAGCCTGGCTCTGTATAACTGCTTAATTTTTTATGGCACAAATGCAGCGATGCAGCTCGTGTGATTTATTAGTTTACAGTAGCTTCCACCTCTGGCGAGGTGCACAAACTGCAAACGCGCATGATTTATGGTCGGAGGAAGCTGCCTTGTGCCACCGTTCATGTCTCAATGAAAGAATAAATAATTGGATAATCTGAAATCTTATCAGTGACATCTGCATTGTCAGGCTGACATCGAAAGGCTATAAATTACATCCGTTCCCTAAAAATGATGCGCGATTGAATAAACATGTGGGAAGACAGGCAAATGCTGACACGTGGGAACGCTGCTTCGGAAGCGGGAATGTCAAGGAGAAAAATCGTGTACGTACATCCGTCAGTCCAGCCGTCCTCGGCGATCACTTATCCAAAGCAGGGTCACAGTGAACCAGGAGTCTCTTTGACAAAGCAGGGGCCTCTCCGGATGGGGGAACAAGGCGCAGGGTACGTATATAATCATATGCTAAGGGAGAGCTAGAGAGCCCTGTTCACTTATATAATCATATGCTAAGGGAGACCTAGAGAGCCCTGTTCACTTAAGGTTCAATGGAACCCACCGCTCTACAGGTGTGCCCCCCCCTTTTGTGATTATTGTAACCCCCAAACAGGGAATGGGAATACATGTGTTTGGGACCAGTACGCCACGGCTGCAGACACTTTTCTTGTTAAGACAAAAACTCAAAAACCATCTGATGGATGGATCTTTTTCAAACTTCGCTGAGGCTTTCTGTGCGTGACGAACTGGAAGTGATTAAATTTTGAGACAAATCACCCCAAAACTGTAGCAGTACCGCATAGTGATAACAAAGAGAAAGGCAGCACAGACACCAGATATTGTCAGCATGATAACACAAAATTATTTGTCAGATCTTTTCCAATCTTTGCAGACAAATTGTATTGGTGAAGATCTGGACCTCTTCAAATTTTGAGACAAATCTCACCAAAATTGAAGTAGTGGTGCTTAGTGACAGCAAAGACAAGAGTAACTATATGACAGATTTAACCTTGTGAACAGGATAACATTTGTTATTATTACTCTGTTTACTTTGTTTGATCTTTCATGGATCATATTACCACTTTACAAGATCTTTTTGTGGATGAAAATCTACACCTGAAAATCTAGATCAGCCAGAACCCTAATCACCCCAAAACTGGAACTGCAATGACACTGGGCAGTTGTGAAAATGGAGCCTGCTGCCACCATTCTTGTAAACACCGCCATCTGCTACCTAAACGTATTCCGTGGATCTTTTGGCAAACTTCCTAGAAACGTTGCACAGGTCAGTGGTTCTCAAACTGTGGGGTGCGAAATGATTTTCTGAATATTCTACAATAAAGTTTATGTTTTTTTTTTTCCCATTTCTAGCCACCCAGAAAATTTTGACAAATTTTATCGCTAGCCGTCCCGTAGCCAGTCAGCAAAATGTATCGTGGGGAACTTTATCGTGGAGCAATTTAATCGGAGAATTGGGGAAATTGGGTACATGTACCAGAATTTCCTCCCCCTGGATCAGTCTTAGTCTTTTTTTTTTGTCAAAATTGATCATGGGCAAGACCCACCCCCCCCCTTAGCTAAATTTCTAGTAGTGGAATTTAATCATGCCACTTAGCTTGAGTCGGTGGGTGAAAGAACAGCAGGTCTGTTGAACCTACTTACATTAAGACAAGTCACACAAAGTGGTCTGGGCACCGATTAAAGTGTCTGACCCTGAATTCGCACCCCTAGCTTTGCTCTGTGTGTGTGTGTGTGTGTGTGTGTGTGTGTGTGTGTGTGAGAGAGAGAGAGACAGATTAACCACATGTAACCATTCCAAATGTGAATTCAGCCAACAGGCAAGATAAGGTCACATGTTCACCAATATACCTTGTCGTTTTGTGTTCAAAACATTGGTATGCTGATGTAAGGCAGGAGTTAAAAATACTTTGATTTGTAAATACTGTTCTCATTGATTGAAGCGAATTCTGCATTTATCCTCCATTAAGAACATACATTTTTTTTTTTTTTAAGTTTCTTTTGTAAATTAAAAAAGTACAGGAGAACACATTTGAAATGGGAGACATATTACCAATTATTATAAAGATATGGACTCACAGATGTATGCAAATATTGGTTATTACCATGCGCAGTATTAAGAATTAGATGACTGTAACGGCTAATTTCCAGAATAGAATTGGTTGAATCTTTGTTTGGACAAGTGCCAGGTCTATCAGAATAAGACCAGACTGGATTGGGAGACATGCAGTATTACAAAGATTTGAGCAAATAGATTTACTATCATAAAACCCTTAGTATTTGCTCACTACACTCCAGCTTCTGGCTTTGTGGTCACATTTTCTTTAGGCCAGAACACAAATAACAAAAATGTTAAATGTAATTAAATGAAAAATTAATTTGAGAGCTCAATATAGCAAATTGAGAGCACAAAAAAATAAATTGCGTGCACATTTTAGGGATTTTGTGAGCTCGATTTAGTATTTTATGGGAACGTTAAACGAAATTGTGCACACAGTTTAGTACATCATTCCCACGTACCCCAGCTGACCAACTTCTAGAGATTGTAGAGGATGGCAAGTGTGGGAGTAAGCATTAGATGGACAGGGCAGGCCACAGGGCTGTCCGGGGAATACAATGCTGCCGTTTCCCGCAGCCCCCTTTCTAGTTAGCTAAAGATGAGCCATGAACAAGCCCATTTTACATAAAGGCCCAGCACGGTCTCATCACGCTGTCTTATTCTTTGGTGAACAGAGTCACGGGAATACCGAGAGCGCGTGCAGGCCGTCAAGAAGCTGGTGAAGCAGCTGCCAGTGCCCAACCACAACACCATGGAGGCGCTCTTCAGACACTTCCAAAGGTAAGTGCCGGTGGGTGGATGGAGGGATGGACACCATGATGTACTGTAGGGGTGACAGACAGATACATGTTCTTTGTTGTGTTTTTTTCTCCTGAATATGCTGTTAGCCAGGGAGTCGACACTGTTGAAAGGGGTTCCATGTTACTGAAAGATCAATAACCCAGACTATATCGTCTGCATATAAATGAAGTATGTGTGTATTAGGTCAGTGTATGCAGGTATGTGTGTGTGTATTAGGTCAGTATTTGTAGTATGTGTGTGTATATTAGGTCAGTATTTGTAGGTATGTGTGTGTATTAGGTCAGTATTTGTAGGTATGTGTGTCTGTATTAGGTCAGTATTTGCAGGTGTGTATGTGTGGGTATTAGATCAGTATTTGTAGGTATGTGTGTGTATTAGGTCAATATTTGCAGGTGTGTGTGTGTGGGTATTAGGTCAGTAGTTGCAGGTACATGTGTGTGTATTAAGTCAGTATTTTCAGGTGTGTGTGTGGGTATTAGGTTAGTAGTTGCAGGTACATGTGTGGGTATTAGGTCAGTAGTTGCAGGTACATGTGTGTGTATTAAGTCAGTATTTGCAGGTGTGTGTGTGGGTATTAGGCCAGTAGTTGCAGGTACATGTGTGTGTATTAAGTCAGTATTTGCAGGTATGTGTGTTTGTATTAGGTCAGTATTTGCAGGTTATTGTGTGTGTATGAGGTCAGTATTTGCAGGTACCAGCAGCAGTTCACCAGCAGGAATGCCATGTCATTTTACCACGTGTCCTCGAACCCCATACAGAGTGCTGCCGCTTCCGCTGTGCCACCGTGAGCCACCGGGCCAAGCCCTTGTTGTGTTTGTCTATAGTGTTTATCTCTGCATCTGCAGATTATGAAAAAGCTCATTAGCTCTTTGAACTTCAAGTCTTTGAAGCAACTGTTCGGAGATTTTCACCATTTTATTCCAGTTCCCTTCCCAGCACTTTCAAAGTCAGCAGTGTGACTTTTACAGGACTGTTCAGCTTTGAGAATTAAAGTGTTGAGACTTAATCTCAGTTACCAGTTCTCACCGAAGTGTAGAACAATCTCTGCAGTCAGCCGAGTCTGTGTGGAGGTCGCAGGGATCTCCAGACTATCGCTGATTCAATCATTGAGCAAGTCTTTAAAACCAGCCTTCACTTGGGGGGTGGGGGGCAATGCTCAAAGTACTAATTATCTCCCAGTGAAAATTCCTTGCTGCTTGGAAGGTACACTGATCAGCAATTTAACCCCAAAAGCCCAGAGACCCTATCTAAGAACATGGGCACGACAGGTGACATGTGACAGGGGACAGGCAGGGACAGAGAGATGCCCAGACAGCAGTGCCGGTCGAAGCCCATTTGGCACCACCTTAGGTGAGCTTCACTGCTCTGCATGTTCCTCTAGATGTGGGGGGGCAGCTTGCTAAGTCAGCACCATGTCAGAAGATGGTGCCATAGGTGGCAGCTTATGTTATCTACTGAGTTGACCGATACTGACACCCAGTCCAGTGGTCGCAACTCGGGATGAGCCAAAGGGACCACCAGAGGAAATCACATGGTCACCAAACAAGCCTTTCCATTGGGTTTTGAGGTTACTAAAGGTGATGTGGAAGACAATGGTGCACTTATCATGGTTATATTATACGCTTCAAACAAATGGACCTAATAATTAATCCAAATGCTTCACAGGATTAAGGCTGTTTTATCATAATTCACCAGTTATTGATGGCTAGACCGCTTCTAATAAATAATCTATACCGGCCGCTCATCGACATTCTACCCCCTTATATTGCTGCAATAAAATCTTTGTACAGCTACTGCAACAAGATATTTTATAAACTAAAACCCACATCCCGAAACGGATGTGTACAGGAATCACTGCAATGCTGAAAGATCAAGGACTCGTAATGTTAGATCAATAAGGCCCCTAATTCTGCGTGGGGATTACACGCTTCCCCAACTTTACGAATCCCGCCCGAGGCTGTTCTGACTTACTGTACGATTCAGTCCTGGGTCCTGGTTCATTTTCTTCACTTTTCCTGGTAATGTTGGTCTTTTTTAGTTTCTATTATTATTGCCACCATTACTGCTGCTGCTGTTGTTGTTGTTTCTCCTCTGAGTGATTTGGCTCACTGAATTTTGCCAAGGCCATATTGTGTACCAAAGTTTTGAATTATTAATTATGCTTGTAATAAAGCACATGCGTTATTCATTACCGCAGTGAGCATAAACCCCCGTCGCTGCGTGACGGACACAGCAGATCCTTTGCTAATGATACGTTTCTGGAGCTACTACTGGAGGGAGAAAAAAACTGTTTTATTTTGTGGTTGATCGTGGCGCTGTGCGACATACATGCGCTTGAATAGGTCTTTGTTTGCTGTTTCTGTTTGTGTAACAGCAGTTTTACTACAAGTAGCTAAATTCCCCATAGAGCAGTGCTATGAACTCTGAGTTTAAAAGTTATGCGAAACCCTTTCATTGTATTATGATTCTTTTGTACAGTTTCTGTATTGCTCTCGAGCAAGGCTGCACCACCCTGGAGTCTTGCTGCGTTTAGAGAATACAGTTTAATTAGCGCCTAACTTACACCTGAAACACTTGGCGAAGTGACTTACTATCCAAATAATTATTTCAATAAAACAATTAAGTGGCTGAGGTTGAGCAAAAATTAGCACAGACGCCCCCCCGGAGACCTCGAGTTTGCGCCTCTACCGGAGGGATGTGGGTGGCGGTGGTTGGGGGGGGGGGGCTTACAGATGTGGCTGTCCTGCAAACGTGCACGCACCGCTATAACCTTAAAATACCCCATGAATCCGTCGCCAACTTGGCGCCTGCGTTTTCCCACTGATCTGCCGAGGACCTGTTAAGACCACGTAGAATCCACGGGATCCCGCCAAAGATCCACGTTTGCTTTCATCTAGTGTTCCAGCTTATTTCTGGGCCGTCAGTGGGGCCTGGAATGGAATGGCATCCCAGGGGTGACGGACGAAGGGCATCGCCAATCACCGTCTCCACGAAGGTCCATTCTTCTCATAATTAGCCCATGAAAGGGACATTGAGTTCCCGCAGCGGTACCGCAAGGTCTGAGGCCCGAAGATGCCGCTTCCGGAAGCATCCGCGGAGCTGCCTGCCTTTGGTGACGGCCTGGGAGGGGGGTGACAGGTCATTACGGGGCGTGGAGCAGGAGCGGTCCTGGGCTGCAGCTCATTATAATCAATAGGGGTGTTGCGAACGGGCGAGCTGGCCGCCAGAGTGACACGTGGCCCGCTGCGAGGGAGACAGTGCTAATTAAGTGAGAGAGAGAGAATTTAAGGTAGCGAAGAAGACAAAAACACAGTGCAGAAGAGCAGCCATGACATGGGGCATTCGAAAGGCTCACAACTGCGATATATAAATACATATAATAGGACAGACAGACAGGATTCATTCATTCATTCTGTTTTAATTCATTCATTTTCAGTTCATATCCACAACTAATAAATATTCCATTCAGGCATGTAATGCCCTACTCTTTCCCCATGAATTCTGTGGGTCCAATCTCTTTCTGTGTGTGATCTTGCCTTCTGTTGTCGGCTGAGTGATCTGAGAGTGAATGCCCTGGTCATGCGGCAGCGCGCCAGAGTGGCCTGAGGTCAGAGCCCCATCCTACAAGAGCGTGAGGGCATGGTGCCGTGCAGATCATTCAGAGCAGAGCTGGCCCAGTCCAGCCCGGCTGGATCCTGCTTTGGCAGGCCGCGCGGGCCATGTGGCTGTCCCCGCCTCTCGGGACGGATTTCCATCTCTCGGCATCATCCTTACGCCCTGCGATGGGGGTCTGACCATCTCCCACATAGCCCAGCGTCCCCACCGGTGTGAAGCGCGCATTCTGCCGGCTTCTCCCAAGTTCCCGCCCGTGCCAGCTCTGTCATCAGCCAGACCGCTAACTCTCAGCGGCTCGGACAGCACCTGCTGTCCCCTACCCGCACCGTGACGTCATCGTGAGCCGCGGTTGCTCATGGGGACGTGACGATCTGGCCCAGCCAACGAGCAAACATCTCTGGGTGCCAGAGGGCTGGCTGACCCGAAGCGGACCCTCTCCCTTGCTGTGCCTCACCACCTGATGAAAGCACTTGCATTAGCGTCTCCATGTCTGACCCATGCGAGTGAAAATAACGAAAATAAAGAGCAGCGGCATGTATGACAAGAGAGTGCCAGGCGAAGGCCACGCGGCTGAGGGTACCACACCCATACCTACTGATGTGGTGCGACTCCTCTCGCTCTCTCTCCCCGTCTCCCCCTCTTCACAGGCACCTAATTAAGGAACCCTGACTCATTTACATGGATATCTTTGATCTAAATTACACTCCAAACCGCACCAAATTAGGATCATCTGTGAATGTGAAATGTTTTTCCCCCACGTCCTGAGTGAGGAGCCAGGTCTGGAGGGCACATGTTCAAATGATGAGAGGGATTAGCGATTTTAAAGTTCTCCCGAGACCTGCAACCCCGCCCCCTTTCCTCCACCCCCCAGACAGGGGGAGGATCTTGGACAGTTATCCCAGGATCCTTTATTTTATTGTCTGCAGCCCTCCTGTACTTTATACATGAATTATGACAAACTTCTGAAGTCATCTGCAAGTTGGACCATCGTTCAGTTCCCCGCCCACTGGAGCGTGTGGCTGTCCTATGTGTGCATTTTCTGTGTTATTCAGTCCTCCTGGCCCAAGGTGTCTCCACTGCCCCCATGTCTTGCAATTCAAAAGAAATTCTAAGTGGGTAAATTATCTGTCTCATCGTGCCATTTAGCTGACTAATGAACAAAGGACAAAACACAAATACCTGTGTTTCAAGCTGCGTCGTTAGATCTGTTAGTAATTATATGTTTTTTAGAGTATTTGAGTTTCTTAGGTTAAACAGCCCCAGTGATTTGAGAATTATCTGGAGAGTTCATTATCACATTTTACATGCCTAACTATTACCAAGTGAACAATGTTTTAATAACATCAAAACCTGTAACACCTTTTCCATTAAAAACAAGTCAATTATACAGTAATCATCACCAAAAGCAAAGGATGAGGTACCACTTGAGAATGGAGTAAACAGCAGTAATTAAATGTGATACAGTGCTTAGTCAGTGAGTTACAATAGTTTGTGAGCCAGTGTTGCAAATACACAAGCACACACTCTCTTGAAAATCTTGCTTTGGTTTTGGCTTAAAAAGCCACCAGTGGTCCTTCAGAGCAACACTATGGTGTGGGATGCCTCGCTGTCCAGTTTTAATCAAAATCGGTCCCATTTTGCATTGTTTCTGCACACATTCACAATAACAACTGCAGACAAGATGCCAAAGGGAGAACAAGCCAGCAGCCAGTAGGGTCTGTAATACTGAAAGCCGAATTAGCAGTGTGTGTGTGTGTGTGTGTGTGTGTGTGTGTGTGTGTGTGCATGTGCGTGTGTATTCATATACCTAATTTGATGAAAATATCTTCAAGCCTTACTTCTTTTAAACGAGGCATGGCGGGGAGAGTTTTTCCCCAACTTTATTCATTGTTCCCTGCAAAGAAAATGAAAGACCTGTTACGAAAATGCGTTTCACTCGAGGACCTATTTTTACGCTGGCTGAGCTCTCCGAACAGTGTAGTACGAGTCTGTGAAGTCCCCCTTTAAAGTTCCTTTGTTGTGGCTTCACTTTGTGCTCTGGCAGAGCCCCTATTTCTTTCTTTTTTTTTAAATCGCCGTTGCCTGGATTCAATAAGCAGTTGTATATGCATATTGTGACGATGTGGTCAAGGAAACCAGATTTCTTAAATGTACCTTCACATACCCATACACTATTTATTCCTCTCTCGTGGGTGTTTTGGGAGTGGTGTTCATTTTTCTCTTTTTTTCTTAATTTACCACATTGGTTTGAAGTCCATGTGTTATGTTTTTGTGAATCCAGAGTCCCTCTCCACACTGTGGAAAAATAAAATAGCGGGTTTAGCGGGGACGCAAGGTATGAGTGAGTCAAACCAGGGGGCCAAAATGGAAATGTCATTTCTGAGCTCAAGGCCTTGCCATTGTTCCCTGGACCTTCTCCTGCTGGTTCCACCACTCCACACTGCCCCCGTAAGCATGGAGCCTTGGGGATCACAGATGGGGGCGAGGGGGGGGGTGTTCAGGTTGCTGAATATTTAAAACTCTACACCGCACAGTGTGGGATCTTAGTTAATAATCATATGACAGGTACATAATGTACTGTGTTTAACAGAAAGACGATAATAAAATATTAAATTAATGCTTCAGTAGTGGGTGGGAGTGCAGCTTTGTAACGGCCTGATTCACTCATACGGAGACCGAATGTCAGTGCTGATTACATCCGGAATACTCTGCCGCCAGGTCTGCCCATGTGACCATGTGACCGGCACAGGGTGATGTGGCAGCAGCGTCCAGAGAAACCGCGGTGTCACCTACATGCAGGCGGTGCGGCTCTGAGCATTTGTTATAGCTTGGGGGCTCTGGGAACGGTGACAGGGACGCGTTAGCCACCCCCGCCTTCCCCCCCTTATCAAGCGGCCCTCAGCTGACGGGGCGCAGTCATGACCCAATAAAAGGCACCGGAGGGGGAATGGCATCATGCTCCGGACCGACATATCCCGCCGTTTGCCGCTCAAAATGAGATGCTAATTAATTAGCATTGGCATCTTTAGCGATGCCTGTCAGATCCTATTTGGGATATCAGTCTGTTATCAGGTTAAACCAAAGGCTATCACAAGCTACTCCTGCTATCACTCAGACTCGCATGCACTCCTGTGAGGTGCCTGCCTTTCCCATTTACGCTACCTACAGTAGGGGGCGGGGGGGGGGGGGGAAG
>JAODJW010000035.1:3032560-3061099 GCA_026777045.1 Hyperopisus bebe | reverse complement strand
CCCCAGGCAACTTAGCTCCTGGGATCATTGGAACACGCAAACCCCTCCACCACGATAAGGTGTCGGCTCCAGGAGAGACTTTATTATTCTTTAAAACGTAATTAAAAAATAACACATTAATAAATACATGTAATGTATTTTTATTCTATTAAGGTTCAACAGCAACCCAAACCATGTGCTCCCCCTTATCACGTAGCATAAGCATGTATACGTCATATATGGACATAATCCCCATATATACGCAACCGTGGCATAAACATGTATGGTATCATATGTGGTCATCATCCCTTGACCAATCAGAATAAGGGATACGCCCCCTCCCTCTTATAACGTCATAAACAGAGGCCTATTGTACCAGGAAATATTTTTTTAATAGCCGTTGCTGTTGCAGGATTGCTTCTCAGCTATTAATTCATGATATAACATTAGTGGGTAGCCTATCAGTTAGCTCAAAAGCTTGAGTGCCTAAATGAAGATGTACAGAGGTCTGTTTCACTTGATTTAAGGTAACGTAACATATAAGCAGTAGTCATGTGTTGACATAGATAAACCTGGTCTCCCAGATAGCTTTCCAACATGTACTATAAATGTTTTCATGCTGCATGTTGCCAAGCCTTTAGCTTCTGTCATCTTGGCCAGATTTTTTTGTTACTCCCATCTCTTTTACATATCCACTGGCCAGGGGACACATGGTTTAAGCATGTATTCGATACTACTAAATGGACTTTGTTGCAGTTTTATTTGCCTAGACATTGCTGGATTGACTGTACTTTAAGATGACGGCTATCATAGGCAATTCTAGTGTGTGTATGTTTTTATTTTAAATATAATAAACTTATTTTTTGTAGCATTGCTTAGGGAAGTTGAGAGGTGCTTGATCACCAAAAAACCATTATTGGTCTTCTGCAACTTTGTGAGGCTAAGTTGTTGGACATAGGCATTGAAGAAGGTCTGCAGCCCCTGCAAGACCTTCCTCGACTCCTCAATCTGGAACAGAGGATACAGCAGGATCCAGACCTTAAACTAAAAATGGTGGGCATTTCTCAGGGTTTTTAATACAAGAAACTGATTGCACTCTATTGCTGACAGTGCTTCTGTTGCCCTCCCAAAGAGACACAATTCTGTCCTCCTTTTGGCCAGTTTATTATTCCCCGTTCAGCGCTGGAGTTCGCATGAAGCATACAACACTCACACCAATGTTACCAGAATTTTTTTCCTCCTTCGCACATCCCAATGACATCACACTCCACTTTCTTTAACAATTCCCCATTAGCAGCTGCATAAATTCGAATACTTTATAAAACACTTCCAAAATAAAAATACATTGAAAATAGTTTCCCTCCTGAACCATGTAAGATCAACAGAGGCCTCCTAACTTACCATCTTGGATATGCTTCATACTTGATGTAAATAATGTCATTGTGTCCAACCACAACTGTGTAAAATGTTTGAAGGCTTTAAAAAAGGAGTCATTGTCCAAATAAAGAAGTGTTGCTAATAAATTTCTGTGAGCACATTTACACAGATAAGTAGGATTTGATAAAAAATGGGTACAGGTCATTGACAACAAAAGAATTATTAGGACTAGAAATGATACGAAACATGAGTCATTAAGGGTGTGTACAGTTCCTGTTTGCATCTGAGTTATTTGTGAACCATTTGAACATGTTTGAAGTATTTTATTGTTTATTGTTAAGTGTTTTATTGTTAATGATGTCCATACAATGTTCACTACCAATATTACTTGATGGCAGGAGTTAAGGCTTATCTGTTAGATAAGTTAATGTCTTAAAAGGTAGCAAGGATTATTTTTATTGCAATCAATAAGGTCAGAGTGAATGTCTGAACATACCCTATATATGTATGATGTAATGCCATGTGACAATGCTGTGTATGACATAATGCTTTGTAACGTAATGCTGTCTAACTGAAACGATTACTTACTGAATGAGTACACATAATAGAGTGCCGTTTGCAATGATCAGCCAATCATGTAAGCATGGATCACAACAGGGCTGCTCATTTTAGGTGATGCAGTTTTAATGCTGTGTCACTAGCGGAAGAATGACTGGAATCAATCCAGTACAGTATGTCGTGTGTATCCAAATATGACAGAAGTTGAGCAATGACTGTTTTCTCAAGAACTTTTGGCAAAAATGGTATGTTAGTCAGGTCTGTAATTGCTAAGCTACATTTGTAGGAACATGAAAAATGTATGCATATGTGGAGCAGATCGGGCAGTGTTGTAAAAAGGGATTAAACTCTGTGCACACATGCTGAATCGCAGTATGCGTACTTGACCGGTCTTGCTCCGCCCCAAACATCTAGAATACATTGGTTACATCCTTGCCAAACGAGAACAATCCCATGATTCATTGCACCCCAAGTTCATTCTTGGAAGGCAAGTTTAGCAGACCAGCCAATACAGTCTTTGCATTCCTGGTACTGAGATTCACCCATTGACATTTGAACTTGTGCAGACCAGATCCTGCTTCTGGGTATGGAGTGGCGGTATGGCCAATAGAAAGCGCAAGTCTGATGTCATTTTGTAGGCGGTTTGCTAGCATTTTAAATCATCTGTTTCCCTTGGTAAAAAACCTAAGAGGAAAGTGCATGGGATTTCAGGAACTGGGCAAAAATAATGTCTGTGATTGAAATGAGCTTTAAAAACCTCAGCATTTTGTGGTATGACAATTGATTTGTCCCTGGTTGTATTTTGACAATTTTTAATGTTTCTTGTTGTAGAAATTAGCATGTTGCTAACGTTTTGCTAAAGGAAGTGAATAGTAGAACTACAATGCAGCAATTTCCTGACATTGAAAATGTTCTATTGTGTTTTGTAAAAGCATTATAAACATGGGTATAAATGTTTAGAAGAAGGCATACTACATTATAGCCATGTGTATTATGCATTATGAATGCTTCATGAAGCTGTCGTCTGTTTTTTTGTTTTTCCAATTTGGTTTTGAAAATTCAAAGAATGAACAATACACGGATTGTAACACTGATTCAAAACACTCCCACCCTACGGCAACTCTGAAGGGAAATAATTCACAAACGGCAATCATCACAACCCACAAGAAGTGCTGATATTGTGTATGACCAAGTCTGTAACATTACTGCAAAAATAGTATTTTATGTAAAATATCCTATTTTTAACAAATGCAATCAAAAGCATTTTAAGCTTGTTTATGGGTGTATCCAAATCCGTTTTGCTATTTTGACAGCAGAAAAAACAGACTTTGCACCAGTGAAAGGCACAAACTGGTTGTCCTAGCTCTTAATTTTTCAGAGGTATGTTTAAGCGTAACATGCAATGAACCAATCGGAATGGCACATCACCTCACCTTTAGAAGGCAGCGTTGCTTGAGCTACTTTCATGCTACTACAATGGTGCGTTTGCCTGCCAAACCTGATCAGTTTTCACTTGCAAAAACGGAGGTGCTCCTGCGGGAGCACATCATTTATGGGAGCACCACTGTTCCACCTAAGCCTTTCAAGGTGAGACAGGCATGGGATGAGGTAGCAGTGAGTATGCCCTCGTTTTCTGACATCACCAGATCATCCGCTCAGTGCCGAAAGTGGTATAATGATGTCAGAAGAGAGGGAAACCAGAAGCTCCCTGCTGAACCTGGGGTGTTTAAATATCCATGTGTTTGGCATGACTGAATGGTTTGGAGTCTATGCAATCTGGACCCAGAGTCTCAGATCTCCAGAGTGCAGGGCAAACTTAATGGTCTGCTTATGTTTAAGGCTGAATTTTATGCTCACCGCCCCAGGACATGGTATTATGTTAATGGGGCAAAGCCTAGTAATTTCTTAGCGCTCAAGTTCCATCAATGTAACTCCTTTGGTACAGTTTCATGTGTGAAATCCAAAGATGGTACTATAACTAATAATCCTTATGAAATCAATGATTGCAAAAAATAAGGCTCCCAGGAATTCAAGTTGAAGTGTTGAAGTGTCCTATTGGCCACTGTTAGCCCATCCTCTGTTTTGTATGCTGTCCTTGGCCATGAGGTCTGCTCACCTCCATTACTCTATAAACTCTGTGATCGTTTCTTTACTTTTAGTACATGGCAGGAATCCTGTATGCTGATTGTTCCAGCTATGGTCACCTGTGCTTAATAAATTCAAATGTGAAGCTGCTGGAGAAGGTGTTAGTTTACCTTTAATCAATAATAGCTAAACTTATTAATCCCGATCAGGTCAGGTCAGGTCAGGTTGTGGTTTTGATAATATGTCGATACTCTGTAAACATTCAGTAATAGGTCTGTCTTGTTTCATTGTTACCTGGAAACTTCCCAATTGTGTTGAGAATGGATCTGCAGCACTTCTGCGTGCATCATAACATTTGCATTTGAACATTCAAAGCAGCTCAGTTCAGCAGTTTTTCAGCCAGAGAAAGGACGTGAAAGCGGTCTCTCTTCAAAATGACTGTATACATCAGGAAAATCGACTGGTTCCTGCCAAATAGAGCAGTTAGTGTCCAGATTGCTCCTGAAAACACCCCTGGTTCCATTAGCCGTGGTAAGGATGGCAAAATGATTCCCAGACCAATTCAACAATTGAAGAATGAAAGTCAGAATAGGGCTGTCTGGTCTTACTGAATGCTGTATTCTGTGATGATTATATTATTTTGGAAGTGTATATATGGATAAGGGATGGATGGATGCATTTTTATTTCATGTAATAAATATTATTGAGATACCCAGCAAAAGAGAACAGTGATACTTTATTAATCCTTGTGGGGAAGTTCTCTTTCACCTACCCCATGTTGCTCTCCATGAGACACACTGACACCCTGACCATGTCCGTCACCACTGGATCTGCTTCGATCCCTGTGGCAACCACCAGGGGTCAGCAGTGTTGGCAACCCTGAATATGATGGGTCAAACTACTGTGGTACTAGCAAAGTACAATGGTTTTGGGAAACAGTCGTACTTCGGATGTTAGTTTGAACCAACATAGTATGATGCATCTATAATACTAACTTCCATCGTTGTAAGGGAAATGCATGCCTGGTTGAGTCCGCGTGGATCATCTGTGCTCTTTTTTTATGTTTGTCATGTTCAGGTGTTCTGTTTTTGGCTGCAATAAGTGTCTGTGACAAATGTAAAGGATTCTTTTGAATTCCAAAAATAGTAAAAAACCGCAATCCAGAGAGGAGAGCGAAAGTTTTATCGTGTTCAGTAGGGGTACACAGAATCTTAAGAGCAGATTATACTAAGAAGAAACTTAACAGCGGCAGAGTTCATGTTGTCAATGGAAAAAATAACGCTTGTCACAGACACTCTTGTTGTTGCAGCCAAAAGCAGAACACCCGACCATGACACATGAAAAAAGAGCAGAGACTATACACACAGACTCGACCCGATGGGAAATGTACCAACATGGCGGATGATTGTCTTTGGATCCTGTGGGTGGTATGGTGTGACATAAATTGCAACCCTCCACTCCTGTACCTCTACTCCTTCATCTTTTGCTTTTATTGGCAGTTGGTGTTGTGATAGAAAATTGAACAGAGGGTATATTTTTCTTAACTAGCTTTTAGATAAACTGCTTTTAGAATGTATTTGTATATTATTGCAAGAACGCCTGGGTGACAGACAGCTGACACTCATGAGACAAGCTAAAAGAAGATTGAGATTTGAGCTAAGTGTTGCACTCGTGTTTTGGAGCATAGAGCTTGTTAGAATTGACAAGAAATGCAGACTGGGGGACAAAGGCGTGAGCATCGAGCGCACGTAGCAGACATGGCAGGAACACCACAAAGACCTTGCAAGAGGCCTTGCAAAAGCATAGATGCACCCTCACGTGCCCCAGGCCTGCAGCATGCTGATCACGTGAAGTATACATGTGTATTAGGACGAATTTTCCAATGACTATGTTGCCTAGAATTAATCATTGTCCTGTTACTGTCATACATATGAGGTGATTGAAGTGTGGATTGATTCTGATCGTGTGTGGACTAATCATCCAGAGATTCAGATACATCGTCCATGATTCACCTATAATATTGTTGTGTCAAGGTTAGACTGCAAAAGAATGTTTTTTTTCCTTTTCCCTCTCTGATCACTTATATAACTAGTTTTTCATAAATGACTGGTTTCAGAGTATCCTTATCTCGTGGGAAAGAATCCTTGTTCTGAGATGCTTACCCTACTCAAGGATGCTTACCAGGGTAGCCTGGGTTTTGGAGTGGCTTGCTGAGGATAGGAAAAGGTGTTGATTAATATGTTTTGCACCCCACCGGTCGGTAAATGAGACGCCTGCCTTGTCTTCTCTTTTGAAAAGTTTTCAAAGGGAAAGGGAAAGCACTGCTCATCACTATTTTGATTGAAGCCATGCCTAATGGCAGGAAGAAGGGAAAGCATTGCCCAGGATACTTGTCTAACTATCTTTGATTGAAACCGCACCTAGCGGTCAGTGTGTGTAGGAAGCTCACCCCATCCTCAGAAGGAGGGGGGACGCATTGATTATAGAAACTTGTCATCACTTCTGATTGAAGCTGCAAACTGCTTACCTGACCAAAAATTGGAAATTAGATAACACATTGCCTGAGAGGAGGGGTGAGCCTGGCCAGCTCGTCCCCTGCCCGCACGCGGTGCCTAAAACTAGTATAAAAGAAGGGGGAGAACTCAGTGTTGGTTGGAGTTCAGCCAAGGGATAGAGCGCGCATCGCCCGGCACTTTCTCGGGACTCACGTGTTGGTCTCCTGCCAGGACTGAAACAGGCTCCCCAGTCTAAGAGTGAGGGTAGGTGACGATGGCGCGTCCGAGTGTGAATAGCTTTGCAGTGTCAATGTGTTAATTTAATCAATTATCACAATAACCATAATATCAATTTGCACTTTCTATGTATGCATGTTTTGTCACTTTTTTATATGCCTATAATCTCTTGTATTGGTGGTTTGATTATTGTTTATGATTCATAATACCATTGGATATCACTTGTGATATGGATTTATTTTGCATTGCCTTTGATCCAAAATTTTGGTATTGATTTTAATGCAAGGTTATTTTGTATTACTTGTGATAAAGTGTTTTTAGAAGCGAACCTAAGTGTGCCTGTTTGCTCCTTCGAAAGCCCTATGTCCCCCTCACATCATCTTAAAACAACATGCTTGAAAGATGCAATCTGCATAAGGCATATGTGGGTTACAGAGTGCACTCCCTTCTCTAACCTGTTTGATCTGGTTCAGAGGAGGGGGTACGAACTGTGAATGTAGCCCTATAAATGTTATGCTGACCAGAAAATCTTTGGAACATTACTATGAGGGTGACAGCTAAGTGGTTGTTCCTTTGAGCTCAGTAATAAAGTGAATTCATATACAAAGGCATCCGTCTGTATTGTCATAAATTTCTTTGACAGTGTGCCACTGTCTGTGCCTTCTGGTATGCCTACTTTTGCTCACACATATATACTTTTGTTCTCACATGCATACATAATTTTGCTTAGACATACATACATATTCTTTACGTGTATATATATGCATGACAGCATGTATGTATGTGCAAGTGCTTAGAATCAGTATATATTTATGTGCAAGTGAAGTATTGAAGTATATGCATGACAGTATGCATGTATGTGCAAGCACTTAGTATATATGTAAGTGCAAGTGAAATATGCAGTTTTGGCCTAAACAGTTTCTCATACATAACACTATGTTTAGTTATCTTTTTTATTTAAACCAGTGCAGTCTCTGGAGTGATTCAGGGTTGCATTTCACTGCATGTTAAACTTCATACATAAATTCACCGCTACGCCAAAACAATGGAGCATAAATATTTAATATAATTTAGATCGGTATTGCTCTATACTTTACTATAGTTCTGTTTATATTGAGGAAACACTCCAGTGTAATTCAAAACTTAAATTAATGATGGAATATATATTTTCAGGTTCAAATTTTCACTGCATTCTCCACATATTGGAAGATAATACATTCCACATAAACATAATTTTGTTTGTACTTTTTAGAAAGCATTAATATGAAATAGAAATATTTATTGAATCGCTCACTGAAAGGAAGCTGAACAGGTTTACCATACTGTACATCCATCTTCCATGTGCTTATCTGATACAGTTTGACATACGTTTGGTTATGAAAGTGCATGACATTGATCGTCGTAAAGCATTTTACGATATTTCAGGGATGTTGTGGATCAAATCTGAGCACACTTAATGTTTCTGTTTTTAAAGGTAGCACATGCGAATTCTGGAGTGTATTTAACCATGTGGGTCCATTAAAGGTTATTGAACTTGTGAGCTTTGTTCATTGTTGGGGATGTTTGTCAAGTATACAGTTGCGGATTATAATTTGTGTGATTCTTATTTTTAAATTAAGGTCTATACATCATACAGACAGGATCTGAAGGCTCAGTTACTGTTCAACCAAGAATGTTATGCTGTAATTGCTGGTGCCAGATGTGGTGATACTAGCATCTCTGAAACAGCCTCTCTGCTGGGGATTTCACATGCTACGGCGCAGGCCCGGAGAGACTATTCGGGAGATTTCCCGGTGAGCCGCTTGACTTTTGGGCCGGTCGGAAATAAAATAATTCGATTTGGCAGTCCTCGCATTAGTGAATCTGAAACAGTACCACGTAAGATCCACATTTACAGCTGACATCGCAGCCTTTCCACAATGATAAATTACATGGGTGCTACCACCTGAAGGAGGTCTCCCCTTCCCAATTGTTCAAGTTGGTTACGCCCAACAGTCCGACTTTGAACCTACAGGTTGTTTAACTTGGTAAAATAGCATTTAGCGTAACAGTATGGAAAATAAGAGACCGGGGGCTTGAAAAGTCCAGGCTAAGAAAAAAAAAGAGCATTGGAGGAGGATGCGGCCAAATGTGCCAAAATCAGAGAGATTTTTTCAAAAGAACCAAAAGAATCGGCAACAGGTAAATGTGGTTAACCTGTTGCAAAACACTAAATCAATTCAAATATTAGCGTTTCTATCGCTGTACTATGACGAATCAGTGTATACGCAAATGTAATTTTAAGAAAAAAAAGTATATAAAAAACTAAAGCACGATAAAAGTATTCAATAAAATGACCATTTAACCATTTTGTAGTTTCTGACCAGCAGTCCCCAGTCAGCCAGTGTTCTGCCAAGAATGAGGGACTGATGAGTAGTGAGGATGCCAGGACGGCCGAGGGGGCAGGTATTATATATGAATTAAAGTTACTTCATTTAAATCCACATACACTGTTCTCCGCTATATCGCATCAATCACAGTTCTCTGCGTATCGCGCACCTTGCTTGTAGTTCGATTGCTGTGAGCAAACTGGTTGTGAACTTTTCGTTTTGTTATAACTATAAAAAATATAAAAATGTTTATTTATCTGGTATTTCTATATCGCGGATTTTTACCTATCGCTTTTGAAGTGTGGGAGGGGTATTTGAAGGCTTGAACTATTCTATGTCGCGGATCTGGAACGTAACTTCGGCGACAGGCGAGGGATCACTATTCAGAAATTGAGATTTACATTTTAGATTCAGAGGTAAACTGCACAGATGTGTATTGGTGAAATTAAAAGACTAATAAATCATATGTTTTTGTACAGCATATTTCAGGCACAAACGTATTGTGTTGTATATGAAAAGATATTTTGTCACTTACAATTACTCAGGTTGCCTATGAGAAAAGCTTCTCTACCCTTAATTTTAAGATCAGGTTATGAAGCTCACTGATTCAGGAGCACTTGGTGACCTTTGTGCTAATGTGCACAGAGAAGGAAATCCTTATGTTGATAGATAATGAGACGGTAATAAAGAAAGTTGCAGACACCAGTACACTACTCCGGCAGCTGTTACTGTTATAGATGGCTACTGTTATAGATATTATGATATTGTTGTTTAAGCCATTAACAGGTAAAAAAAATGTTTAGTAGTGCAACATGCCTCACATGTGAAGAACTTGTGTTTCGTTCATATTTGAGAAATGCAAATGAAACCAGTGAATAATAAGAAGTGAAGTATTGCCTCATTTATCCAGTTTTCACTTTCCTGAAAAAAAAGTGGGCTGGTCATAGTCATGAAGCTCCTCGGCTGAGCAATGCCTCCACTCCGGCTTTGTGCAGCTTTATCATTTTTTTCCCTTAATTTTTTTCCCCATTTTTACCCTCACCTAAATAAATCACATATTGCCACTTAAGTCCAGGACTCTCATTGTTTTAATTTTACCAAAAAAACACAGAGCACGCATATCTGCCCCAGTGTGTGACAGACACATTTATATGAGCTGTCTGGCAGGGAGCTGGGATGGAGTTTAAAGGTGGAGCGTCTGTGCATCCCAACGACCACATCGGGAAGTTGTGGAGAAGTCTTCCTTTTCTTTAGATTTCCTTTAGGTAAGTTATTTTATATTCCCCTGGAACAGTGTACTTCATGGATTTTTTAGTATCTAAGCTGATGGTGATATTTTTGCCTGTGATGATTTTGTGACTCTAAAGCATTTGTAGGTTAAACAAATGGTTAAATCCTCATTTGTTATGAAATTATATATGATATATACTTTGCTATGTATAAGTCTACATAAATCTGAGGGTGGGGTTTACGTGTCCTCTAAATGTTGTGTAGGTTACTCTCTTTGGCTAAAGACATGCAGTCAGCTGAAATGGCACAAGCCTTTACTCTTGCTTTGTGCTTGCTCTGTGATGCACCCCACAATCCAGAATTGCATAAGTGGTTGAAAAATGGAGAGCAGCATTTGTTTGGTGTTTCTAAATTGCTCATATTCTAATCGAATGATGCAGATTGCTCTGTAGTTAGCAGTGTTGCCTTGAAGTGTGGGTGTGATTCCCAGTAATGGTACATGTAATAAGTAAGTAAATAAGGTCCCTGTAGGTGGAGTAGGATTTCACGTCTACAGTATTTGCGTTGTTTGCAATTACAGCCATTCACCACTGGGCGATACTGCTGAAGAGACACTAACGGATTAGTACGAGGAAAGGCGTCCGAGAGATGCAAGATTTAATTCGCTATCTTCTGGTGTTTCCGAGCACAGTATTTGTATCACCGAGGAATTATTGCAAAAACTCCTTTAATAAAAGTGCTGCAGTACCGGGCCTTGTGCAGTTTCATTGTGTCGCACAAAAGTACAGTTAAAATTTCCCTAAAAAGCAATCCCGGGATGGGTGGTGTGTAGATAATAGGCTGCCAATGTCCGTCCTCCAGTGCTGTAGGCGGCAGTAAATCTTTCATAAGTCGCCAACATACTCGGTCATATCGTTTGGAGCAAGACTGCATCTCGTGTGATTTTATTTATTTAGATTTTTTTTAATTTGTTGAGCAATTTTATGTCCAGGATTATTACTAACCCACTTGATTGATCTAAAGGGCAGGTATGGCGATTTCGTAAAACGGCGCAGTATGTACGACTGGCAGTAACCCTGTTGGTTGGCACTTCTGTGCTGGACTGAAGTCTTTTTCTGATGATGCCCATCAGCACCGTTTTCTAGCAACTGGCTTTTTCATGGCTTCCCAAGGTAAATGCGGCATGATTTGGTTATTATCCAGCTACTAAGCTGCGCATTGGTAATCGCACATCCGCGATCGAAATCAGACGTTAATATGCAAGTCCGTTTGGAAAGACTGGCGCTGAGACGGACGTTGTTCATTTTAATATCGGTTGTAGCAGTGATGAAAATGTGTTATTAATTACGGTAGCCATCAACCAAATGGTACAACGTGCGAGGTTTGGTCTCTTTTATAACCGTATGTTGAATGCGAGAAGCAGTGTTAATTTTGTACTACATGCAAACAAACCGTTCACCTGTTTGTAAAATAATAATAGCAGTAACAATAATACTCAAACTAACGTGTGTCCAGGTTATTTTCACATCGTTGATTTTCAGTTAATAAGCATAGATGTTTTGTTGCGCCCTGTTGGGGAGTTTACAGATGCTTTATACTGAACTCAGTGATACCTGTGTGGTTAACGACTAGTGAGTGTTACGCTTTGATTTGAATCACAGTAATAAGTGTGATGTATTGGAATAGCCTAGTTACATTAGTAACGTTTTATAATTTTGTAGCATTCACTTTGGAATGCTGTTTACAATGCGTTGTATTAACCAGGCTTGATTACCAGTCTTAGAATGATGCGTTGTGGTATTTGACGTAGCACTGATGTCTGCAATACTAAGCTTAGTATTCAGAATATCTTGCTTTTATCCATTTACACAACTGTATATTTTAATGGGGTGGAAGTGCATTACTTAGAGATGCTAGGCCTACATCTGGATCTCTTTTGGAACTTTAGAACTCTCGACTTCCAGGTTACTATTGCTCTGTTGAAGGAAACAAAAATCTGTGAATGAAAAACACAATAAAAGAAAACCTACCTTTTTGCTACTTTTTGGGATCTGTATTAGAAAACTGCTCTGTAAAATCAGTTATTTTTGTATGATGCTCTGTGTACAATCTTTTCTATTCTAGGGTAAAGATGGTCACATGCTTAGAGGGTGTCAGTGGCTCACAAAGGGAATCAACAGGTAACACAGAATCAGGTAGAAAGAAGACAGTTAGAGGACAGCAGTTGACCCAAATAAGGGAGTGAGAAAATGTCACAGGTGACAGATTGACTTCAGAATTGAAAAGGTCAGAGGTCATGGCCCTGTGTATTAAAAGTGAACCTGAACTCTGCTTCACCCGTCCAGCAGATACAGCTGCCATGCAGAATCTTGATACTGAGAAAATTCGCCTGGGACTGTGTGTGGAACCTCAACATGCACAAACAAGGATTATTGACCATCACACTATCTGGACATCACAGAATACTGACTCTCAGTACACTGATGGAGATGAAGTTGCCGTCCACCAAGACAATTGTGGCACATGTGGATTTGCAACTGAAAAACCTGAGGTGCAGCTCTGTGAACAGGATCATAAAGAGAGACCACAAGCTGGCACTTTAATTCATGATCATCAGCCTGTTTTTTCCTATCTGAATAAGAATTGCACTCATGAAGAATCTGATTGGTCAGGCTCTACCCAATCCAGAAGTAGTTCTAGTGATACATTTAATATAAAATTATACCAGCAACATAACTCTAATGGAATTCTCTCTGCTTCGGATTTTGTAGGCTATGGATCATATTTGACTTCAGCAAAATCAAGAAAAACCCTTTCAGTTGAAAAAACATACAGTTGTAATGAGTGTGGAAAGAGTTTCACGAATACCGCTGCCTTAACGAGACACACGAAAACACACTCGACTGAAAAAAAATGCATCTGTGCTCAGTGTGGAAAGGGATTTATTAATCAGTCATACTTGAAGAAACACCAGAGAGTTCACACGGGTGAAAAGCCCCATGTATGTTCGGAATGCGGACAGAGGTTTACTGTGTCATATTCTTTAAAAGTGCACATGAGATTTCATTCTGGGGAAAAACCATATCAGTGCACTGAATGTGGAACGAGGTTTTTTACCCGAGCAACCTACAAGAACCACATTTTAAACCATTCTGGTGAAAGACCAAACGTCTGTGGTCAGTGTGGAAAGAGTTTTAAGGATGCAGCCTCTTTACGAAGACATTGTCACTCTGAGAAACCTTACAGCTGTAGTGATTGTGGAAAGAGTTTTACCAGGTTATTCCGCTTAACTATACACAAGAGAGTTCACTCTGGGGAAAAACCGTACAGCTGTACTGAATGTGGAAAGAGTTTTACTCAGGCAGCAAATTTAAAGATACATATGAGAATTCATTCTGGTGAGAAGCCATATAGTTGCACTTTATGTGAGAAAAGTTTCACACAAGGAAGCGGATTAACGGTGCATATGAGAACTCATTCAGGAGAAAAACCAAGTATGTGTGACCATTGTGGGAAACATTTTAAGTATATGTCTTACTTGAAAAGACACCTTAAAGTTCATTTTGGTGAAACATTACAAGGCAGATTGGCAATGACTGCTAAAACTGAATCTGATTCAGATTGTGCCAACCCAGCATATACGACCATCATACAGAGTACCAATGTTGATGAAGTCTATCTGAATGCAGGACAAATCAAATCTGAGCATATTGATCCAGATTATGTTCAGGTGGCAGAAGACCCCAATACACAGTGCAACAATAGCGAGAAATTTACTGAAGCCAAATTTGAATCAAGAGGACGTCTAGCAATTTTCAAGAACATGGACAATTCAGATGCAATGCAGGATCTCAATATTGTCACAGTGGGATTAGAAGAATGTCTGGAATCTGAGCAAATTAAAACTGAAACAATTGATCCAAGCTATGACCAGATGAGAGACGATGTTGATTCACAGTTTGATGATGGTGACAAAATATCAGATGTAAAGTGTGAATTTGGTGGTGTAACAGATTTTATTGAGTGTGCAACTAATTCTGAGACTGAGCTGTGTACAGAGGACAAAGAAGAGAGGTTTAAAAGGGTTTTATTAACTCCAGATACTGGGCAGTTGTCATTTTCCAGAAATGATCACAATAATCAAGAAAGTGATTGTGTAGATTCATTCCAAATAGAACAGCACCAGCAGGATAACTCAAATATGAATAAGCATGGTTGTTTGGATTGTGGAAAAAGTTTTAAAAGCCCTTCTACCTTAAAAATACACAAAAGAACGCATTCAAGTGAAAAAACACACAGGTGTAATGAATGTGGGAAGACCTTTGCAAATCGGACCTATTTGGCAAAACACGAAGAAACTCATTTAACTGAAAAAACATACATTTGTGACCAGTGTGGAAAAGGATTCACGAACAGATCCTACTTAAAGAAACACCAGAGGGTTCACTCAGGTGAAAAGCCCCACATTTGTTCTGAGTGTGGACAGAGATTTACTGTAGCCTATTCCTTAAAAGTTCACATGAGATTCCATTCAGGCGAAAAACCATATCAGTGTGCTGAGTGTGACATGAGGTTTTATACCCGAGCCACTTTTAAAAACCACCTGTTAAACCATTCTGGAGAAAGGCCAAATATCTGTGGCAAATGTGGGAAGAGTTTTAAGGATGCTGCATCCTTAAGACGACATTGTCACTCTGAGAGACCTTACATTTGTACTGAATGTGGTAAGAGTTTTACTCGAGCAATTCACCTAACAGTGCACAAAAGGATTCATTCTGGTGAAAAACCGTACACTTGTACTGTATGTGGTAAATGTTTTAGGCAGGCAAACTGCTTAACAAATCACTTGTGGATTCATTCTGGTGAAAAACCATACAGCTGCACTCTTTGTGGGAAAGGTTTTACTCAAGTAAACTGCTTAAAAAAACATTTGAGGGTACATTCTGGTGAAAGACCCAACTGCTGTGAACATTGTGGAAAATGTTTTACTGATGTGTCATATTTAAGAAGACATCTTAAAGTGCACTCGGGGGAAAGACCTCATGGTTGCACTGTGTGTGGAAAGAAGTTTTCTGACATCAGTAACTTAAAAAAACACGAAAGAATGCATTCAATTGAAAAAGGTGATATAGTAAAAACAGAGATTTTAGGCCTGAACTCTTGAAGAAAACGATTAAAACATGCATCACACATACTGTTATGTAAATGGATACCCTAGAAATTTCTAAAACTTAAATTTAACATATTTGGAATATGTTCAAATGTTTCAAGTATTTTAAATTATTCAACATTTTTTCTGTGTAAGTGAAGTCTACTAGCCTTTTGTAGAGTGATCACCTCTTGCACAGATAAAGGAATTCTTCATGAAAATTTTATAATGCTAATCATAAACTTGTAACTATTTAATTTATCTATCAATGTATACTTATTCTACCTATGTATGTTTACATTGTCATTGTTTTTATCATTTAAGTGATCACCTCTCCCACAGATAAAGGTGGAATTAAAATGATAAAATTTTCACAAAGGATAATCATGAACTTGTAACTATTTGATTTTAATCTGTCAATAAATACTTATTTTCCTATATTTGTTTTATTATTTTGTCATTACTTGCATGCTTTATTTTTTTAAGTTCATAAGTCTTTATATTTTTGTAAGGAACCTAAATACTTTTATATTTTCTGCTGTAAAGATTTTTGCATGGATTTTGTCTGTATCATACATGTAATGGTGACTGGTATGTATTTCATTAAGCATTCATACCATTTAAGCACTTGAGCACACACATTAAGCATCACCCAGTTGGTCCCTTTCAACTTATTTTTTCTCCCTGGAGTCTTACAGAAAACCAGTACAGTTAGGAGATGACAAATATAGGCATTTTTACCAATAATTTCACATTATTGATTTTTGAATTTTATAACTTCAATGTTCGTTCTTGTCAACGTCCAGTATTTTATTTTTTTAATCATCTTAATTTAGTGTATTATCATTCTTAGTACTGACTTAACTTTGTTGTCATTGGGTACTGGCTTGGTTTTTTGCCTAAGGTGTTTTATTTGTGAATAACATTTGAACTAATGTTGGAGGTGAAAACCTGATTTGGTAAACTGTAATTTGTCATTAAAGTTTGGGATTCTGTTTCAATAGATAATCATGTGTTTGTTCTAATTCTTGTTAACATTAACATAAAATGGTAAGGAAGCTCTGAGGTTTTTAAGTATTCAGCATAGTCCTGTGTGACAGAATAGTCCTCCATAGTGGCTACAGTTTTAAACACATCCCAGTCTGTCTGAGCAAAGCAGTCCTGCAGGATGCTCTCAGTCTCGGGTCCACCGTTTCACAAGTTTGGTGACAAGGTTAGATTGTTTCAGCCTCTGCCTGTAAGCCAGGTACATGAACAGAGAAATGTGGTCTGACTGTCTGAAGTGGAGGCGGGGTGCAGCCCTGTATCCACCAAGTATGTTGCTGTAAACATGGTCCAAGGTGTTCTGGTCATGGGTGGGAATGTCCACATGTTGCTAATATTTGGGAAGTACAGTCCGTAAGTTGCACTGGTTGAAGTTGCCAGCAACGATGAATACAGCATCTGGACGAGACGTGTCTAATGCGCTGATGACATCGTGGAATTTGCTGAGCACTGCTGTGGAGTTAGCTCATGGCGGGATGTAAACAGCAGCCAAAAACAGCTGAGATTTCCCTCGGTAGATAGTAGATAGCAGGTAGACCTGTTAGGAAACACTGAAATTAGCCTGGCCTGAGATGAATAAGTCACCCAAATCCTTTTGGATACATGGCTTCTTATTCAAATCAATGTGCACAATTTCCCAGCATGCCATGTTTCCGGTTGTTTTTCAGGCACAAATCCAACCTTGGCCAGGCTAATTTCAGTGTTTCCTAACAGAAGTCTTCCTGCTATGTAATTCACATTTGTGCGGCCCAAGATGAGCAAGATCCTCAAATCCAGTTGGAAACGTGACTAATTCAACTGAAATACTGAAATCACCATGTTTTCAGCTGTTTTTCGGGTAGAAATCCAATCCAATCAACCTTGGTCAAGCTAATTTCACTGTTTCCTAACAGAGGCCTATCTGCTATGTGCTATTCACTATACATTTGCATGGGCCAAGATGAATAAGACCCCCCCCCAAATCCCGGTTGAAAACGCTGCTTCTTAATCAATTAAAATAATCAAAATGCCAAGTTTCCAATGACGTCACGTAGACAGATGAACTTTTTCCAGTTGCCAACTTTAGTCAGCTGGCTGGCAGATTTTAAATTCAAGACCAGTCTGTCACGCCCGGCTCGTCCGATCCTCCTGTGTGCCACGCCCCCTCGTTAACTCCGTGCGGACTCCCTACGTTTACCAGCTGTTCTACGTTTCCTGCCAATTAGTCTTGTGTATTTAAATTCGCGTTCAAGTCTGTTTCCTCAGTCCAGTCACTGACGTTATCTGTCGTGTGTACCTTGCCTTGTTGCTTCTGCCTTAAGAAACCCCGTTTCCTGGATTCTCGTCTGCCCGATCCTGATTTCCTGCTCGTTCGTCCTGCACACAGGCGTAACACAGTCTGCACAGTCATTTACACGTATGTAACACTGTTACTTTGTAAGCAGTCAGCAGGGTTTGCAAACTACCCCAACGCATTTGATATAGCTAATTTTGGATTATAATGCAAGAATACTGATTTGCCGTTAGATTGTCACGCTCATGTCATGCAACCAGTGTTAAAGTCGTAGTGAGTGTTACACCAGACGCGTGAATAAGGTCTGCCTTACACCCATCACTGGTGACAGGGACGATCGACATTTCAAGTTATGAGTTTCCCATTCCTTTTGGTGCTGCTTCTCGTACTCCCCCCCCAAGAATATCCACCAATTCCAGTTAGATACTCCCCCAAATGATTTGTATAAAAATGAAAACCAGTCTGATATACGCTACAGTAGCCCAAAATTTGATTACCCGCCCAAGTCAATTTTTACCCGCTAAAGGACATAAAAAGCCAAATTGAGCTGGGGCCCGCCCAATGTGGCAGCACTGCTGAGTACCCGTAAATTAGAGCGCAGTTCAGTGCCAGTTCACTCTCCGCGCCGCTAGGTGGCGGTAATGCACCTAGTTATAGTCAGCGCCCTCTATCAGAGTAAAGAGGAAGAAGTTGCGTTCTGTGGTATATTGTCTGCGGAAGTTTATGGGCAGGATTACTACAAAACCATTAATGGCAGCGGTAGGGGAGGTTCAAATATAAAAGAAAAGCTTGTTGATTTTTCTAGGACTTAAAACTAATTTCCTCACTTACACATTTTGTCTGTATTGACATTGTTCTACTATACAGTTTTTTCGAAGGGGACAGTGTTCTTTATTCTTAAGGTAAATTTTGCATGCTTTTGTTATTAAACTCGTTTCCCGACTGCAAATGCTATGTGAATATCTGGATGGGTAGTCTATGGTTAAAAGTCAAGCATCAGTTCTGCAATCCACTTGGAATTCGCCACATGGTTTTGGTGAAGCGGACAGATTTTCAGCAACATTATCAGTTTGAGGGTTTTGGCATTTATGCCATGAGTTACAGGAGGTGCAAAGCCGCTGCTCCAGTATCCAGATGCGCTTTTTATTTGTAAGAACCGTAAGTGGCTACACTCCGTAGAAAACTGTCACGTACCACCATTTCTAAATTATTTACATACGGTGTAATATGCGTTATTTCCAAATTTCAGAAAATCTAAACAAACACGTTTCTGAAAATATTTAACATTGTTAAAATATAAAACTGAGGACATACGTAAGAAAAACAAAACTTTAGCATTATTAAAATTTTACATTATCGAGAAGTTTTCAACATTGAAATGCTATATAAATAGTGTGTTTAAAATACCTTAATTATCTGAATATTCCACCTTGACCATTTAAAATATCTTTAAAGTTTAGCTGTTTGTAAAAATCTGTCAAGGTATTATAAGGTAAATTAGTTGGACACACAACTCAGCTTTTAGTGAGCGCAACGAAATTGCCAAATGTTTAATATCCACGGTTGTGTTTACTGAATAAACATGCTTTGGGTCATAAATGAGCAAATAAACCTTTTTTCAATAATACTTCGTTCTAAAAAAATATGATTAAAAAGATAGTAACTCACTATGCTAACAAAGAAGCAACAACGACTCCTGTTAGAGACCATGTTCAATTTATTTAGAATTTAGTGATCAGTGGTCATTGTGACACACCATAGCGCACAACAACGAAATGTGTCCTCTGCATTTAACCCCATATGTGACATAGCAGGGGGCAGTTAATTCAGCACCCGGGGAGCAGTGCTAGGGGGTGCAACTTTTCGCATGGTACCTCAGTGGCGCCTTGCTGGTCGCGGATTCGAACCTGAAATTAGTTACAAGTGCGCTTTCCTAAGCGGTAAACCGCCACTGCCCGATTAATTTTAATGTTAAAAATTGGATTCAATCATTTAGTATATATAACGTATTTCTACAATATTCTAATAGTAATTTGCATATCTACAAGCTATAGTAAATGCAATTAGAATACCTCCAACGTAATACATGAATAATTATGTGACTTTTTAATGTAGCTAATGTTCACAGGAAAGATCGTCACGAGTTCCCTTATTTAATAACAGGGATATACTGGAGTATTCTGATATTCTTATATGGATATGGCTGACGGGGGTGGCATGGTGGTGCAGTGGTTAGCACTGTTGCCTCACATCTCTGGGACCCGGGTTAGAGTCTCCGCCTGGGTTATATGTGTGTCGTCGTGGGGTTTTTTCCAGGTACTCCGGTTTCTGCCCACAGTCCAAAAACATGCTGAGGCTAATGTAGGGATACTACATTGCTCGTAGGTGTGCATGTGAGAGTGAATGGTGTGTGAGTGTGCCCTGCAATGGGCTGGCCCCCTGTCCTGGGTTGTTCCCTGCCTTGTGCCCGTTGCTTCTAGGATAGGCTCCGGACCCCCCGCAACCCAATAGGATAAAGCAGGTTGGAAAATGGATGGAAGGATGGATATGGCTGAATAGCCATTTTTCTTCTTGGTCTTCACTAGTAATAAACCGTTAATATTCTTCAAGTAACTAATTACATCGACCAAAAAGCAAAAGGTGAAAAAGCTAACTTTTTTTTTCTGATACAGCATAGACCTCAGTAGCAATGAATTTAACACTGCTGTGTGGGTTGATGAGTCACCAGTGAGTGTGGGGCTCTATGTAAAATGAATCATCCTCCTTCACAGGTGGATCACAACGTATATTCACAGCAACTCACAGAGACGATCACAAGCAAAACAACTTACAATGAAGAGGAGCTCAGAGAAGAGCGTAGTCAGGGACTGAGCATGTTACACTTGACGTCCTGGCCTGCGAAGTGAGGAATCATGGCCTTGTGTGTTAAAAATGAATCTGATCTGGGCTGCACCCATACAGGGTATATTGCTGCTATGCAGAATCCCGGCACTGAGAAGATGGGACTGGGAGTTTGCCTGGAGTATCGTCAAACAGAGAAAGGGACTGGTCCAGATTCTGTTTGTCCATCACAGTACAATGACTCTCAGTGCACTAATGAGGTTGAAATTACAGTCGACCAAATAAAGTCTGAATCAAGTGGAGATATAGTAGTTTCCAATGAATTTGTAGAGGGAAAATCAGATACACAACTAGAATGTGATTGTAAAGAGAGATTAAAAGGAGCTTATTATGAGGAGCAGCCCATTCCTTCATCTCAGAGGAATAAAATTGATTTGAACAATGCAAGAATTTTGACTGCAAGGACAAATATAAACCTTTATTCAGGTGAAAAAACACTAAGTTGCAATGAATGTGGAAAGATATTTCCCAGTGTAGCTGCCTTAACGAGACACATGAAAGTGCATTCAGTGGAAAAAAAATACATTTGTGGACAGTGTGGAAAAGGTTTCACCCGTTCAGAGTATTTGAAGAAACACCAGAGAGTTCACACTGGTGAAAAGCCCCATGTCTGTTCGGAATGTGGACAGAGATTTACTGCAGCAGATTCTTTAAAAGTGCACATGAGATTTCATTCTGGGGAAAAACCATATCAGTGCACCGAATGTGGAATGAGGTTTTTTACCCAAGCTACCTACAAGAACCACATTTTAAACCATTCTGGAGAAAGACCAAATGTCTGTGGTCAGTGCGGAAGGAGTTTTAAGGATGCAATCTATTTACGAAGACATTGTGAAATTCATTTAGCTGAAAAACCATACAGTTGCACTGAATGTGGAAAGGGTTTTACTTGTTTATTTCGCTTAACTAGACATAAGAGAGTACACTCTGGGGAAAAACCATACAGCTGTACCGAATGTGGAAAGAGCTTTACTCAGACAACAAACTTAAATATGCATATGAGAATTCATTCTGGTGAGAAGCCATATAGTTGCACATTGTGTGAGAAAAGTTTTACACAAAGAAGCGGATTAACAGTACACATGAGAACTCATTCAGAAGAAAAACCAAGCAAGTGTGACCATTGTGGGAAACATTTTAAGTGTATGTATTACTTAAAAAAACATCTTAAAGTTCATTTTCGTGAAAAATCACAAGGCAGATTAAAAATAACTGTTAAGAATAAATCGGAATTGAATTGTGCCAACTCAGCATATACAACCATCATACAGAATACAAGACAAGTCAAATCTGAGCATATTGATCCATATTATGTTCAAGTGGCAGAAGACTCCAATACACAGTGTGTCGAGAGTGAGAATTTTACTAAAGCCAAATTTAAATCAAGAGGATGTCTAGCAATTTTCAAGGACATGGAAAATACAGATGCAATGCAGAATCACAATATTGTCAAGGTGGGAGAAGAATGTCTGACATCTGAGCAAATTAAAACTGAAACGATTGACCCAGGCTATGATCAGTTGAGACATAATGTTCAGTCACAGTTTGCTGAATGTGACAGAACAGGTGTGAAGTGTGAACTTAGCGATGGCTTAACAGATTTAATTGATTTTGCAACTAATTTTAAGACTGAAGTGTGTAATGAGGATGAAGAAGACAGATTTGAAAAGGATTTATTAACCCCAGATACCAAGCAGTTGTCATTTTCCAGAAATGATCGTGATAATGAAAAAAGTGATTGTGTTGGTTCATTCCAAATAGAGCAGCATCAGCAGGATAATTTAAATATGGATAAGCATGGTTGTTTGGATTGTGGAAAGCGTTTTAAAAGGCCTTATAGTTTAAAAATACACAAGAGAGTTCACTCTGGGGAAAAACCATATAGCTGTACTGAATGTGGCAAGAGTTTCACTCAGGCAACAAACTTAAAGATACATATGAGAATTCATTCTGGTGAAAAGCCATATAGTTGCACATTGTGTAAGAAAAGTTTTGCACAAGGAAGTGCATTAACAGTACATATGACAACTCATTCAGGAGAAAAACCAAGCAAGTGTGACCATTGTGGGAAACATTTTAAGTGTATGCCTTACTTAAAAAGACACCTTAAAGTTCATTTTGGTGAAAATTCACAAGGCAGGTTGTTAATGACTGCTAAGACTGAATCTGATTTGGATTGTGCCAACCCAGCATATACAGCCATCATACAGAATGCCGATATTGATTAAATCTATTCGAATGCAAGACAAATCAAATCTGAGCACATTGATCCAGATTATGTTCAGGTGGCAGAAGACTCCAATACACAGTGTGTCAGTAGTGAGAAACTTACCAAAGCAAAATTTGAATCAAGAGGATGGAAAATTCAGATGCAATGCAGAACCTTAATTTTGTCAAGGTGGGATTAGAAAAATGCCTGAAATCTGAGCAAATCTGAAACAATTGATCCAGACTATGTCCAGATGAGGCATCATGTTAAGTCACAATTTGGTGATGGTGACAAAATAATGGGTGAATTTAGTGAAGGTCTAACATTCAATTGTCTTGCACCTAATTCTGAGACTGGGCTATGTAAGGAGGATGAAGAAGAGAAGTGTGAAAGGGATATAGTATCTTCAGATACAAGCGGTTTTCATTTTCCAGAAATTATCAAAATAATCAAGAAAGTGATTGTGTCGACTAATTCCAAGTAGATCAGCACCAGCAGGGTAACCCAAATATGAATAAGCATGGTTGTCTGGATTGTGGAAAGTGTTTTAATAGCCATTCTAGCTTAAAAATACACAAAAGAACTCATTCAAGTGAAAAAATTCACAGGTGCTATGAATGTGGGAAGACTTTTGCAAAACGGACCCATTTGGCAAGACACAAAGAAACTCATTTAACAGAAAAAACATACATTTGTCACCAGTGTGGAAAAGGATTCACAACCAGATTCTACTTAAAGAAACACCAGAGGGTTCACTCAGGTGAAAAGCCCCACATTTGTTCTGAGTGTGGACAGAGGTTTATTGTAGCTTATTCCTTAAAAGTCCACATGAGATTCCATTTAGGTGAAAAACCGTGTCAGTGTGCTGAGTGTGACATGAGGTTTTATACCCAAGCAACTTTTAAAAAACACCTGTTCAAGCATTCTGGAGAAAGGCCAAATATCTGGCAAATGTGGAAAGAATTTTAAGGATGTTGTATCCTGAAGAAGACATTGTCACTCTGAGCAACCTTACATTTGTACTGAATGTTGTAAGAGTTTTACTCAAGCAATTCATGTAACAGTGCACAAAAGGATTCATTCTGGTGAGAAACACTTATACTGCATGTGGTACAGGCAGATTGCTTAATAAATCACTTGTCTGTGATTCTGTTGAAAAACCATACAGCTGAACTTTTGTGGAGAAAGTTTTACAGAAGTAAACTACTTTAAAAATACTTGATGGTACATTCAGGTGAAAGACCCAACTGCTGTGAACATTGGAAAATGTTTTTCCAGTGTGTAGTATTTAAAAAGACATCTTGACCTGAGGGAAAGACCTCATCGTTGAACTGTGTACAGAAAGATTTTTTTCTGACATTAGTAACATAAAAATACATGAAAGGACCCATTCAATTGAAAAAGGTGACATAGTAAAAATAGACTTAAGGCCTGATTTCTTGAAGAAGAAAATCAAAACATGCATTGCGCATACTGTTATGTAAATGGAAACTAGAGAAATTTGCAAAACTTGAATTTAAATTATTTTAAAGATATAGAAATATTTTTGTGTACTTTATTAATTTTTTTTTGTGTGTACTTAAATATGCAATGGTTTCCTGTGTAAATGAAGTCCACTAGCTTTTTGTAAATAGTGATCACCTCTTACACAAATGAAGGTGTAATTAGAATTATAAAATGTTCACAAAGGATAATCATGAACTTGTATATATATTTTTTATATTTTAGTTTTTTTCCTTTGTTTTTTTAAGTTTACAGCATTAATATTTTTATAAAGAACCTAAATACATTTATATTTCCTGCTGGGAAGGGTTTTTTTGCATAAATTTTGTCTGTATTGTACTTTTAATGTCAGCTGGTATATGTCTGGGTCGCTGCCCATCCGGCTCTGTCCCATGTGTCTTTTTCTCGTTCGGAGTTTCTCTACTGCGTTTTCCTGTTCTCTCAGCCCCCGTGTAGCTAAATGGCTTAAGGTGAGCCTTACCCTTTTTTTAATATATTAGTTTTATGTTATCCTTAGCATTTAGTATTGTTTGCCTATGCCTTTGCTTTGTGTCCCTGTTCATGGTCTACCCTGCCTGTGTCTTGTTTAATCATGTTCTGCTCATATTTAGAACCCCAAATCAGAAAAAGTGGGGATGGTATGTTAAATTAAATTCAAACTGAAAACAGTACTTTGTTAAATTATCTGTGACCTGTATTACATTGAAAACAATACAACAGCACATTATTTAATGTGTTCAAGAATTTTATTGATTCTCTCAGAATAAACACATATTCCAAATTTTGGTTCTTGCAACACATTTCAAAAAAAGTTGGAACAGTAAAGCATTTACCACTTTAAAATGTTGCCATTACTTTTCACAACACTTAAAAGATGTTTAGGGACTGAAGATACCAAGTGATGAAATGTTTCATGTGTAATTTTGTCCTATTCTTCCTGCAAACAAGTCTTAAGGTAGTCTTTTGGACTTGTTGCTGGTAACAGTCTGGATGATCCTTTTCTTTGGTCCGGAGCACACGGTGTCCATTTCTCCCAAAAAAATACCTGAAATACTGATCCATCGGACCACAGTACACGTTTCCACTGTGTGATGGTCCATCTCAGATGCCTCCAAGCCCAGAGAAGTCGTCGGTGCTTCTGGACACTTAACATAGGGCTTCCTTTTGGCACAGTACAGTTTTAACTGGCATTTGTTGATGTAATTACGTATTGTGGTACTTGACAAAGGTTTGCCAAAGTAGTCTTGAGCCCATGTGGTTATATCGCTTATAGATGAATGACAATTCTTGATGCAGTGCCGCCTGAGGGATTGGAGATCACGGTTGTTCAGCTTAGGCTTGCGCCCTTGTCCTTTATGCACTGAAATTCCTCCAGATTCCTTGAATCTTTTAATTATGTTATGCAATGTTGAAGGTGAAATATCCAAATCTCTTCCTATCTTTCTTTGAGGAAAACATTGTTTTTAAACATTTCAATAATTTTCTCACGTATTTGTTGGCAAACTGGTGATCCTCGGCCTGTCTTGGCTCCTAAAGGACTAGACCTTTCTTGGATGCTGCTTTTGTACCAAATCATAATTACAATCACCTGTTGACATCACCAGTTTCAAATCACATCATTATTTAACCAATTTACCTCATTACTAGCCCTAAATTGCTCCTGTCCCAACCTTTTTTGGAATGTGTTGCAGGTTTGAATGACAGGAAAGGCTGTATATTTACAAATGAAATGAAGTTGACCAGACAAAACATGAAATATTTTGTGAAAAACAAGTCAAAGTAAATTTAGAAATCACTTCTTTCATTTTTTTTTTGCGTTTTTCATACCATACCATCCCAACGTTTTCTGATTTGGGGTTGTATGTTGGGGTTCTCTCACCTAGTGTACATAGTCCTCAGGGTTTGTTAATGTTTCCTATTATCCAGTGGTCGTTAATTGTAATTTATTCCACCTGCTTGTTGTTCCCCTGTGCCTTAACTGATTGGTTGATTTTGGTTATAGTCCCCACCTGCCCTTTGTTGACCCTTCTTATTGTGTATATTTAAGTGCTTGCCCTCATTCTGTTCTTTAGTCAGCTATTGTAGTTGATCTGCGTGTTTGTAGATGTGCTTTTTTCCCCCCTGTGTTCCTATGTATCTGTGGTTTTGTTATTCCTGGTATTGCTCCCTGTCTAGTTGTTTTCTTTATAATTCATTTAGTTAGTGTTTTGTATTACCTGTTTTGGTTTTGACCCCTCGTGATCCCTTTATTTTCTGGTTTCTCCTTTATGTTCTGTTCTATTTGTTAATAAACCATTTTTTGGACCCTCTGTGGATTGTCATTCCCTTTCGACATGCCTGGCCATAACAGGTATATATACCATTTCATTAAGCACTCATATCACTTGAGCACACGCATTAAGCATCACCCAGTGAGTTCCTTTCAACTGTTTATTTTCTCTCTGGAATCACGCAGAAAACCAGCACAGTTTGGGGATGAGAAATATAAGTATTTTTAATCAATAATTTTACAAAGAGAGGAGATGTCACTTTTATGTTTTACTCAGTGCATTTACATAATTTATTTGTCATATTAATTCAATTTGTAGTTTTGATCATTAGATTTTTTAATTTTATAACTTAACTTAAACCTAACCTTAATTTTACATTTTTTTGTCAACATTCGGTAATTTACATTTTTAATCCATCTTAATTTAGTGTATTACCGTTCTTAGTACTGGCTTAAATTTGTCGTCATTGGGTACTGGCTTTTCTTTTTTTGCCTAAGGTGTATTGTATTGCCTAAGGTGTATTGTTGGAGGTGAAAACTCAATTTGTATATTGTAATTTGTCATTAATGTTTGGGATTGTATTCCAGTCGATAATCATGGGTTTGACTGTTTCATTTACTGTTACTCAATTATCATAAAAAGGTAAGTAAACTCTGAGATGTTTAAGCATTCTATGAGGTTTGGGCATGCTATGGCATTTGGAGACTGGGAAATTGGTCCAAACAGCACAGAGAGATTGTAGATGCCATTGAAAGTTCTACACCATTTTTTACTCCTCATTGCTAAAGAGGCCATGTAAACTTTTGAAAACATACATCTATTATTTTTTAAAATTCTACATTTAGATTCAAGTGAAAATAATCTAGTCCTCAGAAGACACCATTACACATGATATATTGAGTGCTAAGGATATAAAAGGATATAATGATTCAAAATGCTAATTATTAATAATATTATTTAATTAATAATTGTTTCCTTTTATCTTTTAATGATGGGCTGTTGTGTGTTTCTGTTCTGTTTCTGTTGTGCTGTGTTCATGTCATCTGCTGGTCTGGTGATTATATTGTAATGTGATGAACTGCAAGGTCATATCAAGCATTGTTAATCCCTAAAATGTCCAACCCTACTATGGAGTCTCGTTTTGTAACGTTTTATTATACTTTATTGAGGAAGTATCTATGGACATGACAAAAGGAATAGATGTATGAATGAATGACCATACATACAGAACCAATGTATATTCAGTTAGAGAGCAGGATGGGTCATGCGATTGATCCCCCCTCCCGTTTCACAAACCACCCCCGGTCGACGAAAGTGAGGGGACCATGGATTTGTGTCAGTGATGGAATTTGAATCTCTGGATAAAATAACTGAGTACCCCCGAGTTAGAGCAGTTCAATTCCAGTTCACTCTCCCCGCCGCTCGGTGGCGATAATGCGCCTAGCTATCGTCTGCGCCCTCTTACCCAGAACAAGGAAGAAGTTGCGTTCTGTGGTATATTGTCTGCGGAAGTCTATGGGCAGAATTACTACAAAACCATTATTGGTAGAGGTAGGGTTGATTGAAATATAAAACACAAGCTTGTTGGTTTTCTCTAGCACTGAAATAGTTTGCTCACTTACATATGTGGGCTGCGTTTTTGTGGTGACATTATTCTTCTACACATTTTTTTCGAAGAGGACCGTGTTCTTTATTCTTAAGGTAAATGTTGCATATTTTTGTTATTAAATTCTTTTCTCCACTGCAAATGCTACTTGAAAAATTCGGTGCAAAGCCGCTGATCCAGTATCCAGATGCGCTTTTTATTTGTAAGAACCATACGTGGCTACACTCCGTAGAAAACTGTCACGTACCACCATT
>JAODJW010000035.1:2972802-2993935 GCA_026777045.1 Hyperopisus bebe | reverse complement strand
TACAATGACTCTCAGTGCACTAATGAGGTTGAAATTACAGTCGACCAAATAAAGTCTGAATCAAGTGGAGATATAGTGGTTTCCAGTGGATTTATAGAGGAAAAATCAGAGGCACGACTAGAATTGGATTGTAAAGAGAGATCAAACGGAGCTCATCAAGAGGAGCAGCCCATTTCTTCATCTCAGAGGGAAGACATTCATACTGATTGGTTAGGCTCTTCACAGTTTGTAACATGTTCCACTAATGCATTTGATAAGAAACAGCACCAACATCTTTATTTGAATGGAATTGATTTGAGCAATGGAAGACTTTGGACTACAAGGAGAGACAGTAACCCTTATTCAGGTGAAAAAACACACAGCTGCAATGAATGTGGAAAGGTATTTACGAATATAGCTGCATTAACAAGACACACGAAAACACATTCAACTGAAAAAAAATACATTTGTGGACAGTGTGGAAAAGGTTTCACCCATCCAGCATACTTGAAGAAACACCAGAGAGTTCACACTGGTGAAAAGCCCCATGTCTGTTCGGAATGTGGACAGAGGTTTACTGCAGCAGATTCTTTAAAAGTGCACATGAGGTTTCATTCTGGGGAAAAACCATATCAGTGCACTGAATGTGGAACGAGGTTCTTTACCCGAGCAACCTACAAGAACCACATTTTAAACCATTCTGGAGAAAGACCAAATGTCTGTGGTCAGTGTGGAAAGAGTTTTAAGGATGCAGCCTCTTTAAGAAGACATAGTGAAATTCATTTAGCTGAAAAACCATACAGTTGCACTGAATGTGGAAAAGGTTTTACTCGTTTATTTCGCTTAACTACACATAAGAGAGTTCACTCTGATGAAAAACCGTACGGCTGTTCTGAATGTGGAAAGAGTTTTACTCAGGCAGCAAACTTAAAGATACATATGAGAATTCATTCTGGTGAGAGGCCATACAGCTGTACCTTATGTGAGAAAAGCTTTACACAGTCGAGTGGATTAACAGGGCACATGAAAACTCATGTAGAAAAAAAACCAAGCATCTGTAATCATTGTGGGAAATGTTTTAAGCGTTCATCATATTTAGAAAGGCACCTTAAAGTTCATTCTGGAGAAAAATATGTAAATAGTGTTATGGGTGTAACGGTTAAAAATGAATCTCATCTGGGGTTTTACAGCAGAGTGGATTCAGTCACAATGCATAATTTCGCCATAGATGAGATGGAATCAAGACTATGTCTAAATTATGAAGAAATAAAAATGGAAAAGACTGACCCAAGCTATACTGTTGTGGCACTGCCTGTTGACAGAATGAAGTATGAGTCAAATGGTCATGACCCTAACTATACTTTAGATTCTATGGAACAGGATCTTAATAATGATACCATGGAGTCAGCGTTATATTCAAATTTTGAACACATCAAAACTGAGATTATCGATCCAGACAACTTTCAGCAGCAGCAAAACACTGAGGCACAGTACGTTATTGGTGAGAAAATAGTAATTAACAAAATAAAATGTATTTCAAGTAGCGGAAAGGAACTCTATTCCCAAGCAGTCGATATTCCTACAGAGCAAAAAAATATTGTTGACTATATAGAATCAGGAGTCCGTCAGGAATCAGAAGAAGTTAAAACTAGGATTGTTGATCCAGAGAATGTTCTGGTGGGACGGCAAATTGCTATACAGTGCTTTGAAGGTGAAGCAGCAGATGTGAGCTCTGAATCAAATCACGAGACCATGGGTTTTGGACAGCTTGCAGCTAATAGTGAGACAGAGGGGTGTATGGAGAATCAGGAAGAGAGATCTGAAAGAGGTATATCAACTGAAGACGCAAAACAGCCATTGTCTGACTCCCATAAGGGTGAGAAGGACAATCATGAATACGGCAATTGCTTGGTTTCCATGCTGTCTGGAATGATTTTACCTGAGACACATACCATGAAACACCATCATCCCCTTAATTCCCAAAGATCAGATTCAAGTGCAGGCTCTGAAAATGGACCACCCTTTTCAAGCCTTGAAGAGCAAAATGCAATTTGTTTGGATGAAAAACCTCACAGTTGTAATGAGTGTGGAAAGAGTTTTGCAAAAAACACTTATTTGGCAAAACACAAAAACACCCATTCATCTGAAAAAACACACATCTGTGATCAGTGCGGGAAAAGCTTTACTAAACCATCGTACTTGAAAAAGCACCATAGGGTTCACTTGGGGGAGAAACCTCATAGCTGTTCAGAGTGTGGCAAAAAGTTTGCAGTGGCAGATTCCTTAAAAGTTCACACAATGAGAGTTCATTCTGGTCAGAAACCGTACCATTGCCCTGAATGTGATATGAGGTTTTTCAGTCGATCATCATTCAAGACCCATGTTTCAATCCACTCTGGTGAAAAGCCGCACACTTGTAGGGAATGTGGTAAGAGTTTTGCAAATCCCACTTACTTATCAAAACACAAAGAAACACATTTAACTGAAAAAATATTCATCTGTGATCAGTGTGGGAAGGGGTTCACAAGTCGGTCATACTTGAAAAAGCACCAGAGGATTCACTCAGGTGAAAAACCCTATATGTGTTCTGATTGTGGACAAAGGTTTACAGTAGCGGATTCTTTAAAAGTGCACATGAGATTTCATACTGGCGAAAAACCATACCACTGCACTGAGTGTGGGATGAGGTTTTATACCCGAGCAACCTACAAGAACCATGTTTTAATTCATTCTGGAGAGAGACCGAATGTCTGTGCTCAGTGTGGTAGAGGTTTTAAAAATGCAGCAGCCTTAAGAAGACATTGTCACTCAGAAAGGCCATACATTTGTACTGAATGTGGAAAGAGTTTTACTAGATCATTTCGCTTAACTGTACACAAGAGAGTTCATACAGGTGAAAAACCTTACAGCTGCTCTGAATGTGGGAAAAGATTTAGCCAGGCTATGAACTTAAAAGTACATAAGAGAGTTCATTCTGGTGAAAAACCGTACACTTGTACTCTGTGTGGAAAATGTTTTACGCAGTTAAGTGGCTTAACAGTACACATGAGAATTCATTCAGGAGAAAGACCGAACATTTGTATTAATTGTGGGAAACGTTTCAAGGCTATGTCCTACTTAAAAAGGCACCTTAAAGTTCACTCAGGAGATAAACCACACGTTTGTGCTTACTGTGGAAAGAAGTTTGCAGACACTAGTAACTTAAAGAAACATCAAGCAACTCACTGTAACAGTGAACATATGCAGTCTGACTACAGATAATCTCATAAAAGTACACTAAAAAGATGATAATGAAATCCAACCAACTATAGAGGTATACGCTTTCAGTTATCCTTTAAAATTAGATTAATTTTAAAACATATGACTGCTTCATTTGTGTACACTAAATGGTCTTTTGTGCAATGTAGTCATGTTCACAAAGACCTGAGAAATAGTGCGAACATGCTGGTGTGTCACGCAGAATTACAACATTACTGAAGGATATTCATTTAACATGCTAATGTTTCATGTGGTAGTTATATGCACTTAAAATGAGTATTTTAACTTTTATGAAGGGTATACTTTTATATTGTTACACTGTATATGTTTTTCTAATGGGTAGTTTGGATCATTGTAATTATGTATTGATATGTATTTTGGAGGGTTTTGCTGCAATGTTAATATGCCTTAATTTCATTTAGGGATCTTTGGACAGTACAGTTATAGCGGTTTCAGATATGGAAGATTTTAAAGCGAAATTATTATTATTATTATTATTATTATTATTATTATTATTCATTCTGTTGTACAAATAGTTCGAAAATTGTGTGACTTTTTAGTGCCATTGCAGGAAGAGGTGACTGTCATTTTCATGCCAAACAGGTCATGTGGTGATGCATTACTTGTGAATCTGCAGTCATATGAAATATGGAGTTGCACAGCTAAGTAAGTAAATAATTACTTGTGATTAAAAATTAATTGTTTATAAATTACACTTGCCGGTTTTTTTGTACATTTATCAACAGAACATAATGAAGTTCAAAAACTCACGTGTATTTCAAACATTTTAGCTTGAGTAGAGTTTTTATTCTTTTTTCAAAAGTATTATCTGCTTGTTTGAAAATTTCCATTGAATATCATCTGGAAATCAAAGACTATTTCTGTATATTAAGTATGGCTGGGGATACCAGCATAAGCATAAATACAGTAGTTCCCCAGTATCTGTGGTTACTGTCAGTTATCCACAGTTTACCTCAGTCCAAAAAAAAAATTGCAAAATGCTTAACGTGTTTTTTCATTGTTCATTTGTCCTTTGAGGGGTATAAAAAGCATAATTTTCATTGTTGTCATCCCTTAATTCATGACATTTTTTAATTTCTCTGTCATCTCTTTGGTGGCAGGATTGGCACTCCAGCCACCAGAAAAAAACTCACATTGTTCCTTTTGGACTCGTGTGGTGCTGAGGTACCTGCTGCACAACCGCACTCAGGTTCTCATCCCTGAGGTGATTTGTTGTGTGATGGGTACTGCAACGTGCTGTATCAGCGCATGCACCTTACCTCTCTGTCATCTCTTGAGAATTAGGCTAAAATGTCAGAATCCCTTTCATTCGAGAGAGTAAAATTTACAATGTACTTTATTATTACTGTACTTATTGTTGGTAATGTATTACTGTGCGAAATTTATCGATTACTATAGGCAAGTTCAAAAACTTAGGTTTTATGTGGGGTCCTCAGGTCCTTATCCTCAGTTTCGCATATCTGTGGTTGGTTTTGGAACATATCACCCATTTAAACAGGAGCACTACTGTAAATCCTACTGATATATATGCTTTGAAAGACCAGTTGCTAAACTGTGATATCATGTAATGAAGGATAAAAAGCAAAGAACTTCATTCTGTCATTGAAAGATCTTCTGTAATTTTCTTGTTTTTGCCTGACTTCATCAAGTATCAAGTGTCACCAATCAACAACGTAAAGTGACATTCTAAGTTTTCAGCTTATCTTACCAATTCAAACTGATATATAAGGACAAAAGTATTTGGACACACTTCTTAATCATTAAATTCAGATGTTTCATTCAGACCCATTGCCATGCATGTATAAAATCAACCACCTGGCCATGCAGTCAGGTTTACAAACATTTGTGAAAGAATGGGTCGTTCTTATGACCTCAGTGAATTCAAGCGTGGTGCTGTCATAGGATGCCAACTTTACAATAAGTCAGTTTGTGAAATTTCTTCCCTGCTAGATATTCCACAGTCAACAGTAAGTGGTATTATTGCAAAGTGGAAGCATTTAGTAACAACAAAAACTTAGCCACAAAGTGACAGACCACATAAATTAACAGAACAGGGTTGCCGATTGCTGAGGCGCATAGTGTGTAAAAGTTGCACCCTTGACTCAATAACTGCAGAGTTCCAAACTTCCTCTGGCATTAACCCCAGCACAAAAACTGGGAGCTTCATGGAATGGGCTGAGCAGCTGCATGCAAGCCTCACATCACCAAAAGCAATGCCAAGCATCGGATAGAGTGGCGTAAAGCATGCCGCCACTGGACTCTGAAACAGTGAAAATGTGTTCTGTGGAGTGACAAGGCACGCTTCTCTGTCTGGCAATCTGATAGATGAATCTTGGTTTGGCAGATGCCAGAACGTTACCTGCCTGACTGCATTGTGCCAACTGTAACATTTGGTGGAGGAGTGATAATGGTATGGGGTTGTTTTTCAGCGGTTGGGTTGGGCTCCTTAGCTCCAGTGAAGGGAACTCTTAATGCTTCAGCAATCCAAGACATTTTGGACAATTCTGTGCTTCCAACTTTGTGGGAACAGACTTTTTCTGTTCCAGCATGACTGTGCCCCAGAACAACAATGCAAGGTCCATAAAGACATGGTTGGGTGAGTTTGGTGTGGAACAACTAGATTGGCCCACATAGAGCCCTGACCTCAACCCCATCAGACACCTTCAAGATGAACTAGACTCGAGACTGCAAACTAGGCCTTCACGTCCAACAGTGTGACCTCACAAATGCTCACACTCCACAGACACACTCCAAAATCATGTGGAAAGCCTTCCCAGAAGAGTGGGAACTGTTATAGCTGAAAAAGGGGGAGTTCCGTATTGATGTCTATGGATTTAGAATGGAATGTCATAAAAGTTCCTGAGCGGTAATGGCTAGGTGTCCTGATACTTAATATAGTACATATAAGGCTGTCAGTTCATTAATTTTCTTAAGATTAACAGTGTGATTAGTCGCACATTCAGTCAAGTTATACTTTGTATATACTGCAACTAAGATCAACTCCAGGTAAACAATTGGTCAGGAAATTGTCTTGTAATGAAGGATAAAAAGCAAAGAACTTCATTCTGTCATTGAAAGATCTTCTGTAATTTTCTTGTTTTTGCCTGACTTCATCAAGTATCAAGTGTCACCAATCAACAACGTAAAGTGAATTTTCTCACACATACATTGTCCACATCAGGCTTGCGGTCCTAAATATCCTGAAGTGACTAGGGTCAGCTCAAAAGCCTGAAAAACATGAAGCAGATAAACAATGTGGTACAAGAAACTTGATAAACGACAGACCGCAAATGAGGCTCTACAGTAGAGGTAAGGAACATACACTGATTATACCATGTTGCTGCACCCACCACACAACCTCAGGCATGAGATGCTGAGTACAGCTTTGTAACAGGTGATACCTCAGCACCACACTACTCTGAATGGACCAGTGTGAGTTTTCTTCCCCCTAGAGGCTGAAGTGCTAACCCTGCCAACAATCCCCAAATTTTGCCTGTAAGTTGAAGGACCTATTTGAAGGGCTGGCTGTAGAGTAATGGTGCGTTCGTTTTCGTTGTCCCCTCTGCTCTGTCTGTGTGTGTGTGTTTGTGTGTGTGTGTGGAGTTTGCATGTTCTGCTTGTGCCACGTGGGTTTCCTCTCACCTTCCAAAGACACACAGTGGACTAACTAGTGGCACGAGGCTAAGAGGGTTAGTACATGTGATTAGAAGATTGCTGGTTCAAATCGCTTGGCTGGATCACCCGGGTTATTTGTATGTTATTTTGGGAGAAAAAGATCTGCTAAATAAGCAAACATTACTGGTGTGCTTAGGTTGTCTAGACTATATGTGACTGTTTATGTTTGTATGTATGTATGTATGTATCACATTAACATGCCAGAATACTTTCATGTGATTCAACATTTTTCAGTTTTCAAAAAAGATTTTCCACTGCATTGTCTTTCACTCAAACTTCTAGTTATTCCATATAAATGCAGAAATTTCAATACCATTTGAGAAATGTTGTATTTTCGTGTTTGAATTGCCTTTTTATTGCATTCTTGTCATTTAATTAAAATGAGGCAAAAATAAATGTCAAAAATTATTTTATTTTGATTAAACCACTGAATACAAACGTTACGTCAATAAAAAGTACACATAACTTAATGAGAGAATGTTAGACAAAATCTCACGCATTTTTCTAAATTAAGCAGCGAAGTGCCGGCTGATTCTGGACATGAAATTGTCTTTCATCTGCCATAATGGCTTACACATCCATCCCGGCCCGAACTGGCCACTAGGAGTACCGGGATATTTCCCTGTGGTCTGGCCTGCCATTCAGAGCAGACCTCTGAAACAAGTAGATGATGAAACAAACCAGATCCCGTAGTGCAAAATGCGCACGCAGCATGATCCCGCCCCGTGTGTCTCAGTTCGTGGTACTCTAAGGTGACAGATAAAATAAATTTTCACCTTAAATCGATTTCAGTTCTTGTAACATCACTGTTTTTCAATCATCCCGCATTGAAAACAAAAAGCTGTGTTGCGGTTGGAACCAGCATTGTTTCGTACCGCTCGGAAAATTTCATCGTCACTCTACCCCAGATTCCTGGCGTCATCAAGCCTCGCAGTCCGGCCCTGCAGCCATTTTATTTTAAGCTGATGGTCCTTTGTAAATGAGTGCTAGTATACGTGTGGCTGTTTTGTGTTTAAGAAGAACGCGGAGACACAACCTTCGACCGTACCGCTACATAACAAAAGCGTGAAAAATAACTATCACCGTGTAACATTCGAACAATTGCATTGCCTTGTTAGATATGTAGTTCTAAACCGAACTCTAGCGAACACAAACCTCCGCGTTAACATTTTATGGACTACTCGAACCATAATACATAGCGTCAGCGCGAACTTCCTCTCTCGCGGGCTTTGTTTTGTTGTGGCGGTACATTTGGAAGTTTGTGTTGTCCGTTTTCAGTACCAACTTTAAATACCTCTACGGCAGTTTACAGTGATGTCAGAGGTACGTGATACGTGTTATGTGAATTGCAGCCATTTATTCAGGCATTGGCACGCCTAATTACTTAAGCTAAATATTTTGTAATGTAGTACAATTAAGACCTAAGACCGATGCGTAACGTAGGTAACAATGGAAGTTTAGCTAATACCACAGTTGACCTAGTACTGGGCTTCATCTGGTTCCCATGTCACTGAGAGAGTTTTCATTACGACTAGTACAGCGAATTACAACTGAGCGGTGAAGTGTCTTTCAAGCGATGTCAACTTTTGTCCGTGGACCGATTTCAAAAAGTAAGCAACTTTAATTAAAGGGCCATTTGAAGTTCGAGGCCACTGACTGCTGCGTATATGGTTTCTAAATCCACCTAACCAGGATTAACGTCCGAGAGGGTAAGCCGTCATGTCATCTTCAGATGGCATGCAGCCGTCGGAAATCAGCATCCTCGCCCGCTGGATGCCGAGCAGGCACCGGGCCGGAGTCATTCTGAGTCCTGTGGACGGAGCCGGCTCACCGAGGGACAGTTGGGATGATTCCTTCGCCTCGCAGTTCGTCCCCCTGCCCGCGTCAAACAGCAGCAGCTGCATAAGCCTTGATTCTCTGGTGCTGGCGGACACTGGAGTTCCGGACCAGCAGGGGGAAATGAAGCTGCTGGACACACACGGGATCGCCGAGGAGAGGGTGTGCTTGGATGCGGCTGACAGGAAGACCAGCGATTGTCCGATAGCACAGAAACTAGAGGAAGTAACTATCCCTTCTAATGAGTCTAATCCTAAACTGTCAAACTGTTAAAAACGTGTAGTAACCACAAATCCATATAAAAACATTGTAAAAAAAAAAAAAATCAGTCGTATTCTAGGCTAGACATATTTTGCCTAACTAGGGGTTAGTATGTTAATTTAGAAAATAATTGGGTGTGTAATGTGGAAGTGACACAAATTAGTGTGTTAAGTACATAGCCAGTTTTGTAAAAGCTCACTGTCACATTTGATTGCAGTTAAAGGAGTTGCAGAGAGCCATGCAGGAGCAGCTAAAAGCCCATCGGATGGAGCAGCACCACCAGCTACTGCCAGAGCCTCAGAGGTTCCTGGGTACAGTCGGCCAGCATAGCAGTACAGGTATGGTCACTTCTTTCACTTCTGAATGTTCTCCTTGTGGTTAATTATGACTTGCATATTATTGCCCAGCAAGCACAAATCATTTGTGCTGAGTTAAATAGTTAAACTTTTGTGCTCTATGCCAGGAATGTCAAACTCCAGTCCTGGAGAGCCGGAGCCCTGCGCATTTTTGGGTTTTCCCTCATTTATCACACCTGATTCAACTCAATTGATTCAACAATGTATTTATATGTTAGGTTTATGAGTTCAGAGGTTTAGACATTCTGCTATTGCTGCTCACATTCTGCCATTGTGTCATTTCCTGTGTCCTTAGATATGGTACCTGTTCATTGGGTATGATATCTGCATTTTCATTTGATTTCTGATAAGCTCAGCAGTGTTTATTTGGTTTTAACATGGCCTCAGGTAGTTTTGTAATTTTTTGGTGGATATGGCTTAGCGTTGTGTCATCTGTCCTTTTAACTAAATAATGGGAAAATTTCCAGTAACCTCTTTAGGAATGTCTTTCTTTTCAGATGTAATTCCACTTCTGTCTTTGTAGACATGATAGGGACTGTCCATCTCTTGTTTTTAATGTTATTCAGATTTTGCAGGGTGCTCATCGCTGGCAGGAAAAGGCCCTGTGACTGAGGAGCCCTCTCAGTGGGCGCTGCTGGCCGGCTCCATTGGCATTTCCACTCCCTCTCAGACCATAAGCAATCCGCCAGCAGTCAGGCCTGGATTTCCACTTTTGCCTGTCCAATCTCTACAGTGGGAGCCAAATACCATCCCTGGTAGGGCATCCCTGGATGTTGTGGGGGAACAGCAAAGCCCCCATTCCCAACAGTACCCAAAGACAAGCCTGTACTCACAAAAAGGAGAGGCACCTTCTGATACCACCCTGGGTAGGAATATTCCTGATTTGTACGTATATTAGGAGCTGTAGCTCTCAGCTGAAGTGCTTTTAGTGAATAAGTGTTTGGAGCATAGTCCACAATAAATTTTGGATAAGTTCACTGCTCTCTGATACAACAGCCTGTGCATTGTTTGGAAGGCGCTTGTAAAATCAGTTACAATTTCATAGGAGCAGATGTGTGGGAACAGAGTTACAGCCATGACCAGCATAGCGCTGACAGAAGCTACAGAGATGCTAAAAGCGATAATGATGATCGAGAATTGACAACCTCAACGAGCAACGACCAGCTTCTGAGCCCTGGCAGAGAAGATGACTGGAGGGTCCCACCCTCAGAAGACAGGTAAACGCATCAGCCCAGCGGGGCAGATAAATGAAGCTCAGGGTCTTAGGCTATTATATAATTGAATATAATTAATTTAAAAATGGCTTGTTAATGAGAGAGTTCAAGGAGAAGAGCCATTTTTTTTTAAAGATGAAAGTATGACTACAAGTGCAAAAAATATCAACTCTGTGTAACAGTGGTATGCAGAATGACTTCTCAGAATGTATAACCGACCCATGAGGCAGCTCTGGAACTAGATGTAACCAATTATGGGCCATTGAGTATATAATACTGATGGGCTGATCCACATTTTTTCAGTTCCAATCTGATTCTGATACACAGCTGCCCATTCCGATACAGATTCTGATACAAGAGCTCTATTTACTTTAATATTTTAATATACATTGAGTGACAGAAGTTAAGCACCCAGAAGTAATGGTCCAATTCAGATGTAATTTGGTACACTTGCAGACCAGCGATGAGTACGTGAATGATTTGATTTACTAGGAGCTGGCACGTCTAGTCACCAGACACAGATGATGCCTTGTAGATGCATTAAACAGCATTACCAGCACTTGAGGGAGTTTGATATGGGTCACAATTTGGGTTTGCATGTGGCTGGTCGTATCGAGCAATTGCCTGGCATGTAGGGCATGTAGATGTCACAGTTGCCCGATGTTGGAACTGGGCACGTGAGGGCACCCACACATGTCGTAAAGATTCTGGTTGCTCAAGACATACCACAGCAAGGGAGGATCGTTGTATTGTGTGCCTGGCATTACAGAACCCCATGACATCTGGGCCTGCCACCTGAACACAGGTATTGGACTCTCTGCAACATCCCATGTCATCCTGCACCATGTCTCGACAACTGGCACCAGCCGGACCATGGGTTCACTGTCCCATGTGTAGACTGCCGGTAACACCAGCGCAGAGACGGCTGCATTTGGAGGCATGGACTGATGACAAGTGGCATCGTACCATGTTCAGCATTGAATATTGGTTCTGCATTGCCACGGATGACCGTTGTGTGCGCATATGGTGGTGCCAAGAGGAGAGGACCAGTCCTGCCAATGTTGTGGAGAAACATACTGGTGTTACTCCTGGCATCATAGTGTGGGGAGCCATAGGGTATGACTTCAGGTCATCTCTGGTAGTGATTCGGGGGCTCTGATGGCACAGCGCTACCTCAGTGACATCCTGCATCCGCATGTCTTGCCCATCCTGAGACAGCACCCTGGTACAGACTTTTAACAAGACAATGCCTGTTGACACACAGCACATGTGTCTATGGACTGCCTGCGTTATGTTGAGGTCCTCCCGTGGCCAGACAGGTCCTGCAATCTTTCTCCAATTGAAGGGGAATCAGACCCAGTGCCAATCTGCAGGATCTCAAGGGTCAGTTACAACAGCTGTGGGCCGACCTTCCGCAGGAGAGGATATTATGGCTGTACGACTCCCTTCTGCACCGTATCTCCGCATGTATCCAGGCCCGGGGAGGTGCCACACCCTACTGACACGGGACCAGCAGTGTGCCCACACTGCCAACTCTTGTCCGTTTGATCTGATACTATAATCATTGCAATACAGTCACATGACCTTTCACCACGTGCAGATATATTTCATTTCCGCCACTCTGTCTGGATGCTTAACTTTTTTTGTCACTCAGTTTATATTTATACTTTATACTATTGATGTTTTTAAACTAGTAATTTCAGATGAAAAAATGTATGCCAGACAATCTTTAATTAGGCTACTAGAAATATACACAACGGACTGTTAAGCCTTGTGTGTACATGTTGTATTAAGTGTGTTTGAGCCATTTTGCAGTGCAATTTGAATATATTCCAAGTGAGGATACGCAAGTGATGAATGCATAAAATGCCCCACAATTTTCCTCCCACTAGCAACAGCGATTGCAATAAACATAGCAGCCCCTCGTATATCACAAGCTGTGGCAAGTGCACATAACAACCCAAACCAGTAACTCCTAAATCATTCATTGCTTTTTTCATATTATTCATGCTGTTTTGCACAATTGCATACACTTTGTTTAGTGGGATTTTCCACTAAACGCTACTTCCACCTCTCAAAACTTTTACAAAGATTGTAAATCGCCGTGCTACTATTTGCTGTAAAAAGCATAAAATGCTTCCAGATCATCACCATCTTATCTGATCCTTTTATGCTCCTCCTACTGCAGAGGGTATGCGCATGATGTCACAGGTGTGACATGTCATGTGAATGATTGTTCAAATATATTTAACACAAAGCTATGAGCTATGTTTTTACATACTGTCAAAAACTACATTGGAGTTGGATCGGTCCTGTATGGCTGATACCTGATCCATCAAATAGGTCTGGATTGGTGCTGATACCAATTCAAATATCGGAACAGTGCATCTCTACTATGTTATACTACTTTACCAGGTTAGCAACTGCTTTTAAAGCCTGCTGGCTTGTAATTTTGCTTCTATTCGCTGAAATGACACAGGCCCATCAAACCAGGGGTTGGGAGCAAGAAGCAGACCTTTGAGGAGCTTCTAGAAGAGCAACTGCAGCTGGAGGAGCAGAGGATGAAGGCTGTCCAGCTGGGACAGGTCTGTACTTGTGTTCAGTTTGCTTCAGTGGAATTAGACCAGCAGTGAACCTCATGCAGCTAAACAGGCTTTATCCAGCATTCTTTTTCCAGTTTGTGTTGCCACCATGTATTAAGATGACCTGAACAGTTTGCAGTATGAATAATTTGTGAATAAGTGATTTGCTGTTTTTCCCTATTTGTTTCCCTAGACTACAGTGGAAGTAAAAGCCCCCCCAAAGAGAACCTTTCTACGGCGGGGGGAGGGCCTTGCTCGCTTCACTAGGGGAAAAGCTGCCATCCCCAAAAAGAGAAATAAGGATGTCACCCACGTGCCCCCCAAGTTCAGCACTTCCAATGATAAAGGACCCAGCAGAAACATTCAGAAAAACAGTGTTTCCCAGCGCCCTGCCATCCAGCGCAAGACTACTGTCCTGAACAAAGAGAACCGCCCAGAACACCAGCCTGTGGGCCAGGAACCCAGAAGACCACAAACCAAGGGTGCTGTCCAACCGCAAACCAGGGTGCTCGGCAGAAATCAAAGGCAGAACATAGTGGCTCCAGATTTGGGGAGGTCTAAGGCTGGGGAAACACAAGAGCAAAATGGAAAAGAGACGACTAGCAGCGGACTGCAGGGCAAAAGGCTAGTTCCGCTTTCTCGTCCACCGCCGTCAAAAGCTGTGCTGGTAACAAAGTACATGAGTGGGGAGAAGATAAGTGGAGTCCAGAGGCAGATGCCGATGAGGCCTATGCCAATAGCATCCCAACCTCCACCAGAGCACTCCTTTGAGCTGTCCTTCCAGGAGAAGTTGGAGCGCTGGGACTCGGAGAAGCTACAGGAGAATGCGGAGCTGGGTGAGTTTGAGCTGCTGGAGCAGGCTGCTGAGGAGCTGTCATTCTCCAGCAATTCCTCCTTCGTCATGAAGGTGCTGCAGCTCGACCGCCAGAACAGCAGAGGAGGCCATCATAACCGCCGGCTATCCTCTACTCCTATCAAGAGCCCAGAAAGAAGCCAGTCTGCTGAAACAGGATGTCGCCCACCTGTTTGCACAGGTGCAGTCATGCTAAAGCATGGAGACCCTCAGCCTGGAACGACAGGGCAGAAAAAGAGTGATAACTTCAAAATGAAGGAGGTGCAGGCCATCACAAACACGGATGCCACCAGTGCATCAAGTCACAGTAGCTTTGAATTAGGGGACCCAGATGACACTGTCCGAGAGGTAGAAGTATCCCCAGCTGAGCCAGCATTGCATGGACATCTCTGCTTTCCTGTACCTTCTGGTGCCCTGTATGACAGGATGTCCTACCAGGACAGAGACATCAATTTAGACCACAATAAAGGAAAGGAGAGCTGTGAGGTTGAACTCAATCAGCATGCAGGTGCAGTCCTAACTGAGAACGGAGAGGCTCGGACTGCAGACCACATTGTGTTTGACGATGACGACACGTGGAATGATGTGGAGGAAGCTGGAGACTTGGAGGAAGGGGAAGAGACTGCTGGAGATGATGATGATGATGATAATGAAGATAATGAAACCAGAATAGGAGATTCAGACTGTGTCAGCATAGAAGCCATAAGCCATGTCCCTTCAGATGGGGCACTTAAGAGGAAGGTCGCTGCTGTGAAGGGGGAGGAGCAGGGCTTGTACCCCAAAGAGGGAGACCAGGTTTCATCACCTCCCCCGACTTCCCAGCTGGTAGCTAAACTATTCCCCTCTGTAAAGCCCAAGGTGAAGCCTGGCCCAGCAGCAGCTGTGGAGCCTCCAAAGGCAGTGGCTGAGCAGGTGGCAGGTGAGGCATCATGCCATGGATTGGCCATATCCGTGAATCATTATAATCAGGCCTATGAAAAACCCAAGCAATTATTGTGGTGTTAATAGCCAAATAAGTTAATGGGAAATTAACTGTCATACTAAGCACCAGCAGGGTCAAACTCGTGGTATTTTTTTCTCATTAAGTACAGTTTGACCTAAAATTATGGATTTCAAAACTAATTTTCTTCAGTCCAGAAAGAAAAATGCATCAAAATAATTCAGAAATAAGGTTTGTAAATTTTCTCTGAAACCAGCAGTATTGAGTATAACATGCTCGCTCTTTTCCAGTGCTGATGACTGTTGCCTGTAAATAATTTGGGGGCCCTCTCTATGCACTTCTCCCATTGCCCGCATGTCCTTCATATTCCTTTGTCTTTCCTCTAAATGTACGCATTCCTGTCACCACATAGGGCCTAATCCCTTGTCACGACAGCTAAGGGAACGTCTGGTAGAGCTAGAGATTGAGATTGAACGCTTTAAGGAAGAGAATGCTAAACTGGCCCACCTGAAGCAGCAGAGGGAGGCTGGCTTGGAGGCGCTCAGGTGAGGATTGTTTACGATGTGGAGATTCTTAGGCAAGTGGCCTTTCGGGTAGACGGAGGCCTTGGCCTATGGTGCAGGATGACATTTACTATGGACACAGACACATAGGCAGTGTCTGCAAATGTAGCACAGGATAAGGCGGGAAGTAGCATGAAGACAATGACCAGAGCTGGGTTTGTTCCGTTTGTTCCAAGGCCAAGAGAATCTGTAGACTGTGACCCTCCTGGACAATTCATAGTCTGTCACTGTCAGAAACTCAAAATCAACTGCCATAAAACAATACCACATTGTGTATGACAGAGTGGCAGTGTGTAGCTCTGTGGGTTAGGACACTGTGCCCGATCAGAAGGTTGCCAGGTCAAGTTCCTGGCTTGTCAGAGTGATTTCACCATTGGGTCCTTCAGCAAGACCCTTAATCTCAAATACTTGTAGAACTGGCTGACCCTGCTTTTTCAGTTGTACATCACTTTGAATAAAAGCTTCTGCTAAATAACTAAAAACATATAACATCTGAGGAATGGAAAGAACAAAATTGACTCACTAATCGGCAATGTATTCTGAGGTCTAATTGCACCAATTGTTATACTTTTGGGTCTGCGTGTGTCAAAACTGCAATGATCTGGCATCCCATCAAGGGTGTTTTCCTACTTTATGCTCAGTGCTTCCTGGGATTTGGCCTGTCTGATGTTGGACAACATATTGTCCAGAAATAATTGTGATAAATATTTTATATAATATAATATAAATTTTCCTTCCAAGATAATTTTTGCCACTGATATAGTGATAACATAATAGCATTATAATGCAAGTACACCCTTTCAAAAAGCAATGACATTTTAATTCTTAAGAATACAGTGGAACTGGAAAAAGTAAATATCCTAAATAAATAAATAAAACATACATAAAAATCACACAGCCAAAAAGAAGCAAATAAAATGGACTCTTGGGCTATATTAACAGAGACTGCATTATATATTAAACATCTGGCACAGGAGTATAGAGAGTCATTTGTTCCTTAACAGGCATTATACTGCTTAGCCAGTTTTGTGAAGAAGAAGCTGGATCATTCATTAGTCAAGGGAAAAGTAGCCAGAAGTCAGGCTATAGGTTGTAAATGCATACTTTTTTTACCCCTTATGATCAAATAGTCCAGAAATACCAGCATTTATATGATTCCTTGCTACAGGATTATGAAGACTCCCAGATGGCTGCAAACTAAAGTAAAATGCGTTTGTGCGTTCATTCTTATGTAAACAGTCTGCCAATATCAAGGTCAGAATAAAAATTGAGGTTATATCAATATCGTAATCGTGACAGGCCTGCCAGGGATAGGATCTGACCTGACATGGATGGATGGATGGATGGATGGATAGATGGATGGATAAGGGCTGATTTATACTTGACGCTCACAATGAATACACGTACGCATTATGGCCAGCACGCATTTTCTGCATTCATTCCACGCGTTGTAGGTGTATGGAACATATAACTGGTCAAAAACACGTGAATTATGTGTAGAATGCATGTTAACGTGTTGTCAACATGTATTCTATGTGTGAAAAATCAATGCGTAAAATAATCATTAAGAACACATTAACTATATGTTGGTAATGTCTTGCTAACATGTATTCTACATGTTAAAATTTATGTGTTTTTGACCTGTTTGGTGTTCCATACTGCTTGCATTGCATACGCCTCGTGAAGTATATCACGGCCCTAACACGGTATTGTTTAGATATGCACTGTACATATTGTCTTTGGTCTGGTGAGGTTGCTTGATGGATTTGGCAGTATACATACCCAGATTGTATGTGCTGAGTTCTGTCCGGTAGCTCTCCCCACAATGGAATCGCCTTCAATGTCAGAAAAATAAACTTTAATGTGTGGATGTGTGACAGGAAGAATGTGGTGGCCTTTGAGCAGAGGAAAGCGAAGGAGCTAGCTGACCTAGAGGAGATGAAGAAAGAGGAGGCGCAGAAGCTGCAGCGAGAGCGCCGGGTGTTTGAAAGGCACGCTTCTGCCGCCAGAGCCATGCCCGACAAGAAGGAGCGCGAGGAGATCCAGGTGAGACACTTACATCGTTCTTCAGACATCTCTGGAGTGAAACTGTGGAAGTCCACCATTTCATATCATTTAATATATTGTGAAACATTAACATTTTATTAGCATCAATAAATTGTTTTGTAAAATTGTTTTTATGTATTCATGTGGCATTTAGTATGAGAAGTTCATTTTCATTTCGAGGCATCCGCACTGACCCAGTTTACAGAATCTGCAGTTTGATACTGTGCGGTCCAAACAGCAGGCGGCGTGAGGATGCACTTACTCTTGCTTGTTTGGTACCTGTCCCATCTTGACCCAACCTGTTCCCCAGGCCTTGAAGCAGCAGCTGAGTTCCCTGCAGGACGAGCTCCGGCGCCGAGAGGCCCGCTGGTCCAACACTCACAGCCGTCTCCGGAAGCAACTGGAGACTCTTAGTGCAGAGAATGCCGCCCTGCGGGATGAGGTCCAGGTTCTGGAGAAGTTGCGAGTAGCGACCTGGAAGAAGGCGGAAGCGGAGAAGGAGAAAAGCACAGTGCAGACTAGTGATATCTCCCAGGCCAGCTCTAGGAGGTCCAAATCTGATGTGAGTCAACTTGTATTTGTATCATTCCTAGTATTAATACTTTTTCAGTTGTATACATTTTTTTCCCCCCAATTCTTCGTTTGCCTTTTTAAATGACCATTGTCATTGAGGCTGGGTGATCTGCTTGACACTGCTGATATTAGTAAAATAAGTCAAAAATAAAAAGTAAAATGTTAAAATAAATAAAATAAGGGTTTGTTTCCTCTCTGCTTAGCAGGTTTGTGAGTCTTAAATAGTATTTTTTGTGTATCTTCTGGTGTAGAGTTCCACACATACGACATGTGACACTACGTTACTGCCCTCATCCACTAGGGGGAGCGTGCAGGGACCTAATCGTCCTGCCACAGGTATTTTCATGAGACTTTACAGTTTTTATCAAGTTTAGTATATTTTCAGTTGAGTGTGAGTTTAGTAAAATTATAATGAGAAAGAGTTCTTCCCTCTCGCGATGTCTATTGTTAACCTGTTAATGATTCTGTCTTTATTATTACAGGTAAACCCTCTGTCCACTGGGCAGAAGGGAAAAGAGCCTCAGATCTTGGCAGAGGGACTGTAGTGGAGAATTCAGTGTTACCTGATTGTCTTCCTCGTGTGAGTAGATGAACCAGCTGGAGCTGAAATGCTTAGATTTGCAGATTTGAGTGGCAGTCATTACTCGGGTAGGTATTGTTGGTGTTCTGCTCTAAACTGAAGCCTATCTATGCTTTGCACAGAACTCTGGAGATTTGGCAAAGGAACCATGTGGGGATGAGAATGAAGAAGATCGGAGACAGGATGAAGAGGAAAGCCAGGAGACAATTACCCATCCCGATGGAAAGGTAAGAAAAGTGCAGGTATGGAGTTGGTCATAGGTGAGTTTGCTGTTAAACAAGGTCTTGCCTAACTGACCAGAAATGTTTGTGTAAGTATTCACCTGAAGTTACTGCTCGGAATAAAGGTGATTCCCTGTGTTAAGAGGGCCTGTGTCCCTGTCTCTCAGATTGAGCATGTGCTTCGCTGGGGGGGACGGCTTGTACTTTTTCCGAATGGAACCCGTAAAGAAGTATCAGCTGATGGAAAAATAGTGAAGATCACCTTCTTCAATGGGGATGTCAAACAGGTCACAGATGACCAGCAGGTGGTAAGGAGTCTTGGTGTCTGGACCCTGTTCTGGCTTTGCATGTCCATGACACTAAATCCTAAAAGCTTGAACTTTACTTTCAGCAATGTGATTTTTATGATTGCCAGCTTTCCATCCTAAGAATTAAAGTATAAATCAAGGATTAATTGTATGTGGCTTCAAATATACTTCATTTTCCTGAGTTCCAATGCCTTCCTGTACTTCTGGTTTAGTCAGCGATGAATGGTAAGTTAATCCTGGATCTCAATGTGTTCAGATTTACTACTATGCCGAGGCCCAAACCACTCACACCACATACCCAGATGGCATGGAGGTGCTAAGGTTCCCTAATAACCAAATTGGTGAGTAGACCTACCTAAGTATACATTTAAGTGGAATATTTGACATAAACTCAGTTCTTTGGGTTTTTTTTTACTGAATTGATGCAATCCATCAAGAACTAGAAAGGAAAAATGTGTGTAGCGTTTTTGTCAAAGCTTTACAGTAAATTAAGCTTCGGTGCATTTTGGTCTAATTATATAAAATCAAATGACATAAGTTTTTTTTTTGTTTGCTACACTTTACGGCAGCCTGTATTAATTTCTTTTTTTCCTAGTTTGCAACTTTATGCTGCTAGATGTTATATTTGAGAGATTCAGAGATTCAGAAGTGTTCCACTCTCCCGGCTATAAAGTTTCAAATTATGCATTTTTACTAAGGATAAACTCTTAAGCCTGGTTCAGACAGGGTTAATTTTACATAGGTTTACAAGGTTAATGAAGGCAAATAGCAGAATTTTCATTTTTGGGTGACCTATCTCTTTAACATACTAATCAAACAAAATATAAACCGAACTTTTTCCTCCCAACCATACAGCTGCTTACAAATTGGTGTACTCAGTAGTGTTGCACTGGTCTGCACCTGCAGAAAACCTTGACGAAGAAGAAGCTGTAGGTGTAGGTTATTGGCCGTTTATGTGGGAAAACTTGGTACCCATTCAAGCTGCTTTTTTAGCATATAAATGCTGCTTCTGCCTTACTAAAAAATGGCATGCCTTTATAAATATGACCTTATTAATGAGATGACAAATCACACTGGACCACTATTACTCATATCTCCTATCTCACAGACAGAAAACACTTTATTACCCTATCTGGTCAGACATCAGACTCATCAGCTGTCACACATGGCGTCCCCCAGGGCTCTGTCCTGGGGCCACTGCTCTTCATCATTTACATTCAACCCTTAGGTCAGATCATTTGCCGTTTTAATCTAAATTTTCATCTTTATGCTGACGACACTCAAATCTGTGTTAGCTCCAGCTCCATACACACCCTTCCACTTGCACATATAGAAACCTGCCTATCAGAAGTCAAATTATGGATGAGCCAAAATTTCTTCAAACTCAATAGCGATAAGACTGAACTAATTGTCTTTGGGACAAAATCCACACTTCGCAAAACTAGCCTGATAACCCTCAAATTGGATCACACTACCATCTCTCCATCTCCTTTAGTCTGAAGTCGTGGTTGCACCTTTGACCCAACCCTCTCGTTTGACGCACACCTACGTGCCATAGTAAAAACAGCTTACTTTCACCTCCATAACATTGTCCGTATCAGGCCATACCTTTCAAATTCTGCTGCCCAGTCCCTCATTCATGCCTTCATCACTAGCCGTCTTGACTACTGTAACTCACTACTTGCTGGTATCCCCGCTAAATCTCTTCACAAACTTCAGATAGTTCAGAACTCTGCTGCCCGCTTCCTTACTCACACCCGGTCCTATCAACACACACCTGTTTTGCAGAACCTGCACTGGCTCCCCATAAAAGAGCGCATTCATTTCAAAATACTGCTTCTGACATTTAAAGCTCTTAACAATCAAG
>JAODJW010000035.1:2940043-2972702 GCA_026777045.1 Hyperopisus bebe | reverse complement strand
CCAAATTACATAGCTATGGTGACTGTGCATTCTCCCGCTTAGCTACCCGCCTTTGGAACTCACTACCTACTATCATCCGTTTATCGACCTCTATTTCAGATTTTAAAACCAAGCTAAAAACCTTTCTTTTTGCCCAGGCATTCAACCTTCTGTATGCATAATGTATATTTCTATAATCCGTTCTCTGTGTACCTACTCTGTAAGGCGTCTTTGAGTTCTTGATAAAGCGCTATATAAATAAAATGTAGTATTATTATTATTATTATTGCTGAACCAAGTCCATGTTTGCTGAAATACAGAAGGTAATTCACTCCTGAATTTGTACTGTGGAGGCTTGTAATGATTACAGACGTGGCACATTCGGACTGGATTGAAATTGTGGACCTCATGGTTAATTGCTTCAATTACATTATGTCCCCAGGTAACTAATCCCGTCCAAATGGAGCTTTAGAAATTCATTATATCCTTCCATTCATTGGTTTTCTATAATCACTTATTCAGTCAGGAAGCACATGGCACAATGTGTACTGTAATGGCTAAACGATTATGAACAGTTTTAATGTTGATACTAGGCCTGGGTGGTATAATGGTAATACAGTAAACAGTGGTATTTTGAAATTTTGGCGCTATTAGCAAGGATCCCCCCACCCGCACCCACACACACACACACACACACACACACACACACACATTTGGCTAGAATACTGTTGCTTTATACCACAGTATAAAGTACAATATAAAGTACATATCTAAATATGGTGCACTCAGCAGATCTTTGCTTCTATGCCACAAACAGATTCTCTACACTGTGCAGAGTTTTTTTTGCAGCCCTAAATTGGACATTTAATAATGTTTCAGATCACAGCATAAGTTGACTTTTGTGGCAAGTTGTGAGGCTGCATGTCCAGGAGATTGTGCTGTGTGCACATTGTCTGTAACCACATAGACTCTCAGTGGTTAATTTGTATATGCATTAATAAAAAAACTCTTCTTCCCCTTTTAACAGAAAAGCATTTTCCAGATGGTCGAAAGGAAATCACTTTTCCCGATCAGACAGTGAAGAACCTGTTTCCAGATGGGAAGGAGGAGAGCATATTCCCTGACGGAACTATCATAGAAGCAGAACCGTAAGTTGCCTCCAACTGGATGACTTTCTGACACTGATACAAGTTCAGCCTTTTAGTATTTTGGTCAGTGAAGTTTGGCAACTACTACAATGACATGATGACATAAGTGGTGAATAGACAGCTATGATAATGCCCCCCCCCCCCCCCCCCATTCAGGGATGGTTCCAAGGTCATCCGGTTTAACAACGGGCAGCGGGAGGTACACACAGCCGCGTTCAAGCGGAGGGAGTACCCAGATGGCACAGCCAAGACCATTCATGCAGACGGCCGTCAGGAAACCAGGTATCCCACAGGCCGGCTGCGCGTCAAGGATAAAGACGGACGCATCGTCATGGATACCATGACATAGACCCCCTGCCCGTTCTGCACGTGATTGTTTTCACCTCCCCTTGGAGCAGTCTTTGTGGAAAATGTATGTCCATATCTACCTTTTTTATAATTATGTGTACATTACAAATATTTAATTATTTAGTGTACATTTTGTAAAATAAAAACTTTGAACAATGTGCCGCGTTTTCTAATATTACTGAATGCATGTGAACACCTTTTTTGTAGGAAATCCCATTGATTTTTAAAAGAATTCCTGGACAGTTGTTTATGAGCTGAGAAACTCAGGAAACAGTGACGCATTGACTCTTATTTAAATTGTCTTCACGAAACTCAATAATATGACAGTATTTACAGTAACAGGGAAGTAAAGGTTTAGGCTGAGTGCTGGTATGAAGCAAGGTGAGACCTGGAATGTTTCAGCGCAGCAATCGCACTACAAGTTGCACGTTGTTTAGGGGATAATCTGGGTATTATTAATTTATGAAACAATTTTGTTTTCTACCAGTAGGTGGCACTTTATCTTCATGACAAACACCAGCTTTACTAGGGCAGTGATTGTTATGGGTCACATTTAAAAATATATATTCCCCGCCAAGAAACCCAATGAAATAAAAAGTCTCTATAATATGCTGCCAAAATATACAGCAGCTGTGTTGTTGAGGTGTAGCTGAGCCGTTAAAAATGTGCAGGCTATAGATGCTGTACTTGGAAATCAAAGTAGTCACATTAATCTGGCACATTTGTTCAATCAGCTGTTTCTGAACTGGAGCTGCTGCCATTGTCTTGTAGTACTGAATCATGGCTGCAGACCATGTGCACCGTAATGGGAAAGGAATGAAAAGCACTAAAGTGAATTGTGCTCTGAATGTTTTATTTTTAAATAGGGCAGTTATATATGAAAATAAAATCAATTGTTTTCAGTTGGACTGTCCTGTAAAGTTTTATATACAATATATTTGTCTTTATTAAATAAAAATTTCTGTAGTCACAGAATAACCCATAGGGGACAAAATTATAGCACAAATGATTATTAATGCCTTGCTGCCTCTGTTCAGATAAATCTTTCACTTTTTTGTATTTAGGACAGCATTCATGTCATTCATTAATGCTTACATCTAAATATTTGAGGTCTTATGTGTATGGAACTACAGATATTATTGCAATGTACTTTTATTGCACAGGATTTTTTGCATATTTGGTATAACGTTTATACATTCAGTATGATTTATGGATGTATGACAATGTTGTTAGATTGCCTACTGAAATAAGTTGTAATTTTATTCATTGAATAATAATTACATGCTTTTTTTCATGGAAAAATGTATATAAATAATATATATATATACATACCCAAATTTTTTGTTTTGTGTTTTTACATTTTTTTCATTGTAATTTTTGTTTCCATTGTTGCTTCACCATCTCTTTTGAGGAGATGTCAGCCCAGCACAGATGCTTTGGCATATTGCTTCCAGCTCATAGGAGCAGCAGAGTAGTCAGTGAGTAATGAGGTTGCCATGAAGCACATCCTCGTGGACCTAATTCTAGGTCAAGCTGTGGATGAGCCCCGGGCAGCCAGGTAGTAAACTGTACCCCACCACTATCTGTTTTTTATTTTGTAGGTGTTTCCATCCAAGGCAGCATGCAAGTGAGAATTTCGGGTCAGGCAGTGTCCCTGGGCTGTCAACTGGGGTTTGTGGCCTTGCTTAACGGCCCAGCGGTGGTGTACTCTCGCAGTCGTGGGATTTGAAAAGGCAAACTTCTGATCCCAGGCATAGAATCCTAGTTTCCATCGTCACATACTGTCCCCTGATTTAAAGGTAACACCCTTGGTGAAGTGAAACGCAATGCGTGATCAGAAGCGACAGTTCAGCAAAGGATTGGAGGGGGGTGGATGCAGTAACGAGAGCCTTAGGTGACAAGCAAGAACATTTCCCTGCAGCTTTGGGGGTCACTGGCTGGTGGACAAACTATGCAAGGTTATGTTGTGACAGAGTTAGTAGGATACACCCAGATAAGCGCAAGTACACATATTTTAACGCTGTATCAAATATTATATGACTGCTAAAAGATACATATTTGCCTTAATTATGACTAGAATAAATCATCCCTATGTCTGATTTTTGTCTTCAGATATTGCATTCTGGTAAGTGATGGTTAAATAGTTTTGATTTCAGGAAAACACACAATGTAAAACCTAAGTTCCTTATCTGGTGTAACACCACTGGAATGGCTGAATGAATATGTGGATTGGCAGGCCATGTAACATTCCCATGCAGTAACTGCTTCACCCATGAACTGGGCCTGTCAGCATTAGCAGACCAGCGCTGCAGGAAGACCAGTATTTTGCCTGGCCATTGGTGAGGAAAATTCATCCTTCATGTCATGAACGACTGACCTGAGTCAGAACTTCTAAAGAATTTTCCAGTAGAAGCAAACAGTCATATTTTCGAATGGCTTCAAAAGGGTTTTTGTGTAGCCAAGCTGATAATTGAGTTACAAATAGCAGCTGTACTGAACCTGTAGCTCTAGCAGCAGATTTACTGGTTATCTGATGATCGGAAATGTAGACTTTTGCATAACATTCTATAGAAACTGGTAATGTTTATTGGTTTTAGCTGGAATTTCTACTGGGGAAGTTTGACCTGCCTGCTTAAAATGGAAAAAAGGAAAAGGGAAGTTTGGCCCATGGCCTTCTGCAGTTGAGGTGTCTCTTAGGTCAGTGTCAGATGTTTTTGGCTGCGCACCTGTAGTTATCTCATAGTTAAGCATTTGCTGTTATTCCAACTGAGAGCCAGCTGTGGAGGAGAAAACCCAAAAGCAGCTCATTAAATCAATGATAATGCGAGGGGGCTGAGTGCAGCGTGCTCCTCGCCGGCCCACCTCCCCGTCTTTCTCTGCATTGTCCCTAATCATGGTCAATAAGGTGCTGGTCACCTTTTCGATGCGGCCGTTGTCCTTCAGCCGTGTGATGAGGAGTGCCGTGTTCTATACGACACCTGAATATGATGTGGAAATTTGCATAATATAATAAGAGTGGTAGAGCTTGTGATACCTAATGAGTGGAGACCGCAGCACTTCTACAGTGACCAGGAACTAAAAGTGGGTAGAGCAGGCCTTTCACACTTCAGCTATCACATCTACTTTCTCGTGGTCATTTAGAGCCTGAAAGAATGAGGGGGAACCAGGAATAACCCCCCCCCCCCCCCAAGGGGAAAGGGGCAGCAACACAGAACAAAAAAGGGCCCCTTTCCTGGAAGTACTACTATTATTGGTCATTTTATTTAGCCCTTGAATAAAAAAGAGAAGCTCATTCACTTGTCGTTAGCTGCAATGTAACAAACATTTCTGGTTTAGGGCTTGGGTGTAAGACTTCTGATGGTGGCCAGTCTGCTTCTTGTTATTTCTGTGCCTTGACCCCAGTTTAAAAAGTCACCATGCTCCCCAGGAACATCTTTCAATACATCCTGAGTGATCAAAAGCCAAACCTCCGCATGTTGCCCCTGCATCGCACATGTAGCAGTACTGTGTGTTAGAGAAGCAGTCTACAATAAACCGTGTGACTTTTACACTAGGGTGGGTGGAGGGGGTTCAACAAAATAGCTGAACAGTAATGATTATCTCTCCCCAAATGTAGCAGTAGCATCCCTGTTATTTTCAAATGCTGACGGTCTTGTAGCCTCAATTGCCCAGGACTCCAAAACACATTTCAGAGGCTTGAGGTGAAGCGATGGGGGTCAGAATCTGCCCCTCTGAATCTGAGGCCTGTGCTTTCTTGTGTTGCAGGTTTAAGGTGGGGCAGGGTCTGATCTTACTGAAGGAATCTTGATCTTATCTTGGAATCTTGTTCAAATGTAATGGTAATAGCAGACATGAGATTAACAGAAGGATCAGTTCAGTGGCTGCAATTTTGTGGGCACTGAGCAGGTCAGTAGTGATGAAGGACAGAGCTTAATTTGACACTTAATCACATCCCTATCTTCACCTGTGGTTACACGATGTGTGCAATGGCCAAAACAAAAAGGCTACAAGTGGAAATGGCCAAAATGAGGTTGCTGAGTTCACACTCTGTAAGTCTCGGAGTCAGCTGAGATTGTTTAAGCACCTCAGGTAGCAGTTCTGGGCATGTCCCAGTGGAAAGAGGCTCCAGAGCAAACTGGAAAGGTTATATTTCCCAGATGGCTTGGGAAAATTTGGGCAACACCCAGAACAAGCTCGAGTCTGTGTTCTTAGAGACAGAGACCTGGTCTGACCTACTTGGCATGTTGCCACTTCCACCTTCACCAGCAAAAACAGCATGAAGATCGTGGTCTTTTATTTTTGGCAAATTTTCCTTCATACTAGGTCAATCACTTTATGCATTTTGCAAAGCCCTGTATTCACAGGTAATCACAAATTAGCTGTGGCACAAATACTAAACATGGAAAAGCAAGGAAGATTTTGAAAATATCAGTTTTATGTACAAAAGCTTATTTTGTAGATTATATGAGTAGATTTAAAAGTGATTCTTTGAAATGGCCATAAACAAACTAAAATAAATCAAAACACATTTTGGGATACCCTGTCAGCAGGAGCTGTTCTGTCAGCAGTGCATTTCCCAGATTGCCATCCTGACCTCTATCCCACACTCCATTGGTGTTTAGTTGCTGCTACCTGTTACTTCTAAGGATCATGTTTGAAATATCATCTGGTGATCAACTGCCATGGACATCTAATATATTTGCATTATGGCCCTTGTTTGTTCACTGAGGTGACACTGTAAGGAATGACATTGTCTGCTTTGTATCTGCGAAGGCTCGATGGGGGTAGTGCTCCATGTGGCTCAGTGGATTGGGGTGCCATGCCTGTGGTCAGAGGGACACCAGTTTGGACCCCAGTGTCAGCTGACTGGTTTCACTTTTGGGCCGGTGAGCAAGACCTTTAATCCCCAGTTGCTCTAGATACAAATCCTGCTTTCTTAAAAAATGTACATCCCTTTGGATAAAAAATGCCTGCTAAATAAATAAAATGAAGAACTGACTGCTTATGAGGGGGCTCCCTGTCTGTGTATCATGAGTGAATTCTTTAGATGCTTGACATACTTCTTACAGAGTATCACACGCTGCAGGCAGCCAGTCTGATTGGCCTAGGCTTTACCTTGGGGTGTACAGGGGTGAGACTGGGTGAAGCTGAGTAAGGTGGGAGGGGCTTGTTTTATGGGGCGCTGCAGGGCTTGGGCCTCAGGCAAAGCCTTAGCTGAAAAGCTGAAGCAAAAGGCGACGCATCTGACCAGTATGCTATAGGAAAGGGCTCTGCAGCAAGAGTCTGCATTGAGCTATCTATTGTGATGAAGTGCCATTTTTTTGGAGAGGGTAGATAAACTCAGAAGAGGAATGGCCAATATTTTCTGTGCTATGTAGGTCAAGTATGCATAGATTGAAGAAAAGAATGAGCATGAGAGAAAATCCCTACATTGCCAACAAGATGTTTTATATCACAGTGGAAATCCTTATTCAGTTAGATTCAGAGTCTGTCGTGCACTTGGATTTGGACCAAGAATCAAGTCATAGCATAAGTCATGGAGCACAAGTTAATGATCAGAATGGTTCAGTAGGTAGTTCTCTGTCCTCATATACCTAGGTTTGGGGTTTAAGCCATGCCTACTCTCTGCACGCGTGGGGTCTGCATGCTCTCCCTGTGTTGTGTGAGTTTCCTCCGGTTCCCTTTTACTTTGCTAATGCAGTCCATAGATATGCAATCAGGCGAACTGGTGTCTCTAGACAGCTTAGTGCTTGTGTGCCTGTGTACTGCAGTACATTGGCATTCTGTCTGTTACCCTGGACAGTGTCCAGGTCCCGCCATCACCCTGATAGAATAAACCACTGGAAGAGAGATAGATGGATCTTTAATAAACTAACAACAGTCTTATGGTCTTAGTTTTGCTTTCTCTAAATCTAGTAGGTTTCTTTGTGTGAATGGCTTATTGTCACTATACATTTTTAACCTACAATACATTTTGACATTTGGCTAATCCTGGCAATGATGGAACAAAAATTACTTATTAGTAGATATAAAATCGCAATAATCACCTGCCTTGCCTAAAAATTACATTTTATTTTGAAAAAAACAGATATAATTCCGGCTTTTACTTTAAAGAAAGTTATACAGGTTTACTTTAAATGATCTGTAGGTAATGTTTCTATGACTGTTTATCAATAAATTCTTAATGATCTAAATGTCTGCTGAAGTGAATCAAGCTGATTGCCTGTCAGATGTACAGTCATGCTCCTGATCCAGAACTGCGGCCGTCCTTATCTTACTGTGTCTTACATGGCTGTAATCTTCCCAATTATTATTCATTCTCCTCTTTGGGGTTTTGCAGCTCTCCTGTCTCCATAGCCTCCATTGTATGTAAATGCAGTTTGATCTTCATGCAGAGCGGCTTCCCGCTGGATTTGACTCTGAGAGGGGTAATTGTGCAATGCTGCGCTGACATTCCTGCTGGACGCGGTTTTGTCGTGCATGGGGTCCATGTGGTTGGGGTAATTAAAACAGGCCTCCAGCCAGAAGTTCCACCCCCACTTCAGAGAGATGCTGTTACAATAACCCATAGGAGATTTTTCGGATTCCCCAACATCTCTCCCCCTTCTCAGGGCTTCTTGGGTTTGGAATGAAGATGCCTTTAAAGCTAAACAAAAAACCCTTATTAAGACATGGTAAGTGCCCAGTCAAGTCTCCTTTGCACATGGACTGCGACAGAGGAGCCGCACCTCGACAGTGTCCCAGCATTCGATCCTGACCTCTGACCCCCACATCATGATGTTCAGCAGCTCATTAAGTAGCTGCAAGTGACTGTCATGGTAATGATCACATCCCTCTGCATTTACTGTGACTAGACTGCGACAGAGCACACATAATGGTATATCTCCTCTAGTTAATAGGAGGGTCATGTACATCCCTAGGTCAGACTGACCCGAGTTAACAGATAAATCAGCTGCAGATTCTGTGCAGCGTGATACAGAAACACAGTGACATGTAATAAGTTTAGAGTAGGTGCTGTAAATTACTTGTAGTTTTTTTAGCTGGAAATGATAAATTTCTTTTTTTTGAGTGCTTGACTGACCTAAATGAACTGTTTTATTAATCTAGACAGTAAGGTGAGCCACGCAGTGCAAGGGCAGTAATGAGGGAGAGGAGACTGTTTCTCCATCTCTGAGTAGAGCAGGAAGTTTGACCCAAACCTCTCACATGTTGAACCAATCACCAGTGCAGAGCGGCTTTGGATGACTGGACAGGCTGCTCTCCAGCACCACAAACAGGAGGTTGCTGGGCAACATCCTCTGGGCAAGCAGCACATTCCGGGTGGAGCTGGAAGAAGGAAGCTAATGGAAATCTTTTAAATGCTATTCAGTTCCTCGCCTTTCTTACCACTTTGCATGTGTTTTTTATCCTAAGCTTTATTCACAATATTAAAATTATTGTATGGTTTCTGAGACAATTATAATATATTAACAAGACTTTCTTGGAGGATACTTACTGAAGATATTTATTGATGGAGAGAGAAAGTGTCTGACTTTCAACCTGTTTCTAAAACTATTTGTTTGTTTTGTGCCTTTTCCTTCCAGAAGGTGAAATAAGATGCCAGTGAGATACCACATCCAAACTCCGTAACCGTGCCTTACTGTTCCTGCTGTAGACCATAGAAAATGCACTGCATCCTATAAGCTAACAGAAGCCATTTAACTAAATCTTTTATGGACAAATTGCTGCAGAAAAGTATGAATTTCCTGGTGTACATGAGAGTTAAAGTATATCTGTACTACTCAAACAACAATACGTCAGTACTACGGCATTTGACTTTTAAATGTTTAAACACTGATGACCCAACAGAATTACCTGCATTGTGTAAGTGCATTGATCATTAAGGTTTAATATTAACAATAATAAATAACATTGCTGTTTGTGTTTCTCAGAGGTCTGACCCAGTTTGAATTCCCTGAATAAAATTTAAGGCTCCAGCTGTATAAATTGAAATGTCACACTGTGAATTGTGCAAGCTGCTATAGACAAGAGTGATGTAGATAGTACATTCAATATGAAATATGCTGAGAACATTCCTATGTCAGACAAACACACCCTTTGATTGAACAGCAGTCGGAGGACCTTAATATTAAAGCCAAAGGTACAGGGCACGTATATTATGTGTATTTTTTTTTTACAGTTTTATGTCCTGCACACAGTCCATATCTGGCCCAGAGCCCTAGGAAGTGAACAAGCCACACTGTGATTCCCTGATGTATACTGTACTCCACCCCAGGTTGCTCCATGGTCAGCATTCCACTCGATTTTGGAACCGTTTGCTGCATTCTGTATACGGTTGGATATGAATCAGATGGAATACTATTAATATGTGGAATTCTTAAACTGCAGAACACATTGTTCATTGCAGTTTGCAGACCCGAATAACAGAGACTCTGCTATTGTTCAGCTAGTCCTGTACTCTACACAAGTATTGAGTTCTTTACACTCAATTCTATGGCCGTCAGCCCATTGCAAGCTATGTGGTATCAATAATTGATTTGTAGGCTGTGGGTTCAAACAATTATCATGCAAGTACAAATTATTGACCCGACTGTCCACAGCGGATTCTTTGGCATCTTAGTCATTTAAGCAGAAAAACTTTGTATGGACTAGCAAGCTAATTCCTTTAGAAATTGCTTTGAATGACTGGGCCCTGGTTATCACTATCCCTCTATGAAAACCTTCCTCAAAGATAGACCCAAACAATTTAATCCTGTTGATTCATGCGAGTTTTGTTGACTGCTCATGGTTAACACCCACTGCATCCCAGTGTGGAAACTATGGGTGGTAAATTCATATATAAAAACATTCCTTCAGCTTTAATCTCCAAACGCGATAGACAACACGGCTGGGCTTCCAGGCCTTATATGGCACTTTTGGCTAAGTTAATCTTGAGGAGATGAAGGCTTCACATGCAAGGAATTAAACAAGTGACCTGACTAGATCACATGTGTTTCAGATCTTAGCATGACGAAACTGGATTTGATTTAATAATGGTAAAGCTAAAAAGATGGGCTTTGCCTGTAAAAAAATTAAAAGGCACATTCTAGTTCCACATTTACCAGAAGTAGGCCAGATGCAGTAGAGTGTGTCTGTCTGTGCGGGGCTCTGGGATGTACTCTGCTTAATAATAAGCATTTTTGGTGACAGGTGGAGAGCTATGGATTTAGTGGGGTGTTCCAGAAAATGGTCTCAGGACAGTATAATTTTAGCCAACTATCAAGAGCACGTCCTATTTGTGTGGGAACATCACAGGCTGAGACATACAAAGCACTCCCTGAGTGTCATTTCTGTATCTGGGGATTTGGGTTGTTGGGCTGCTGTCTGGTCAGTCACTTGTGGATGAAGCACTGGATGCTGGAGCTGGAGGCTGTGGACAGTGTGAGATTGTGGTTCCCAGGCAAGACTTCCTCCTAGAACTGGTTGGAATACTGGGTCTTCAGTCTGCGTGCTGTGGGCTAGTAGCTAAAGCACTAAACTCCTGTAGGTTCTTGGATAGCAGTTTCAGTCAGAGGCGCAGCTGAAGGAGGCCCCCAAAGGCGGTCCATTACGTGGACGTTGCAACAAAAATCTGCTTTATTTGTGTATTCTGTTTTTCACAAAAGTGAAAATAAAGGTCTTACGTTTATTAAATGCTCTTTCTTGATATTATTAATTTATACTTCACAGTAAAATACAGGTAATACATTTTTCATGCCAGGGGAGGGGGAGTTGGAGCCCCCCGGAGTCCCTAGAATCACCTCTGGTTACAGTACTGGGCTCTGGACCTGAAGGTCACAGGTTAGTGTGGGGATGGTTAAGGTTCAAGAGCTGGACTTTTGACCTGACAGTCACAGAGTAGTGGTTGCAGCATACGATTCTTGACCTGAAGGTCATGAGGTACTAGATAGAGCCCTGGACTCAGCCTCTGAAGGTTACCTGCTGTTGCACCCTTAAGTTCCTTAATTATTGAATTTTAATTCTAGTTCTACACAATGAATCAGATTGTGTGTGCATGGAGAATCATTCCTGCAATGAACGTCAATACTGATTAAAGCGTCTGGCAAAAAAAGCATTGTTTTTCATGAGCAGCATATATACATAAGAGCAGTGAGCTGTAAATGTAGCCGTGTTTTTGAATAAGCTGAAATATTTCGCATTATCACAGACCACTTTATTGACATAGTTTCAGCCCCAGTTTATCACTGACAGCTATTTATGAGTCTCGGACCTAAAAAAAAGTCTGAACTATATCACATGATATTTTCTTGGGGCCTCTTTCTAGTGGCCTGGTGCCTGTTGTGTTTATATCTCTAGGTATCTAATTTAGGGTGAGATTAAAGTAACATAAACCGGGAATGTCATTTACAGATCAGTGTCTCTGCAAGAGACTTAGCGTCATTTGTGGAAAGTTCACATGACTTCCCTGGCTAAACCCAGAAAAGTACATGATGTTGCTGTTAGACTTTTTGCAAATTTGAGCAACAAAATGAGTAACTGAGGCGGCTAAAGCAGGACTGACTCAAAGTGGGAAGATTAGCAGGTTCCACAATTACGAGGCCTGTCTTGCTAGTACTGCTCTGCTTAGCTCAGAAACAGAGAGGATCGCCTTAGCAATACAAATGATTCGTGCAAAACGTGCAGGATATAGATTCTCATCCTAGATTAATATAAAATAAAATCAATACTATTCCATAAACTTAAACAGTGGTCCTTCACTCACACTATACTCAGGTAAATTATAAGATCATACATAAAAATATCAAAATTAGAAGGAAGCTTGTCTTTAACATGCTACTTTACTTTGCTTTATATGTACAATGTAGAGTAACAGCTCCTTAGTCATACTCCAATACATAACATTATCGGGGTAATATGTTAAGAACGCTGAATGAACAATTTCCACATCATTCTATTAAATTTCTCAGGACAAAATGTTGTAATGTTACCTCATCAGATGGAAAGGTTCCTGTATCATTTCAGAGCCTGTTTAGAATGTCATTTTGCTGCAGAGTCGATCCTTCATAAGAGCTGATATACAGTATTTCATAGTGATTGAATCCATCTGATGCATTAAACTGCAGTGACTCATTACAAATCCACCTGCACAATGGCAGACCCCAGCCCTGTCGATTCTGCCAGTGCTACTGAGTGCTGATTGGATCTGACAGATGACCCCTTACGAATGTGATCCACCTTGCATCCTGTGAGATGCCTGCAGTGTCCACTTTATGTGGGTCATTTTGGACCGTGTTCAAGTTCAAGCTAAATAGAAGTCACAGTTATGTAACTAATATAGGCCTAATATATACTGTATGTGTGCACAGCATATACCACAACTAAGAGTGTAATTCAGGTCAAATATTGGCTGGTACTCGGTGCTGCATGGAAGCTGATGTCTGGTGGTGTGGTTCCTGGACAGTTCAGGTCATGCGGGACAAAATCGGGGTTTGGAAGGAAATCTTTGGAAGTTTCAGTCTTCTTGGCCCCAATACCCACTAAATAGAAGTGGCAGTGTATTGGTAGCAGATAGGCAATGAACTGATAGGCAATGTGGTTTCAGTCAATTTCTGTCCAAACAAAAAGAGAATAAGGAAAGTAATCACTTTGATGATAGAATATCAATGAGGAAGAGAGGGGGAGTCACAGGTTGAATGGGCTGCTTGTAAAATTCAGTCACTTTTGCTTTCTGACTATTTGAGAGCTGATCTAATTACTCTCAGCTTCAGAACCATGCAGGCCACTCATTATGACACTGCAGTTCAGCTTCAGAGGCAGGTAGGTAGGTATATTGCAGTGGGTTTTAGCTTCAGTACCTGGTACACAAGGCACCCACATTACCATAATGGTTCTCAGCTTCAGTATCTGGTATATAGAGCACCCATCAGATTCCACATCAATGGGGTGGGGGTGATGGTGGGTGGGCCCCTGGTATCTGCAGCTCCAATGTTCATATCTGATAATAACAAACAGAGATGGATCTTACTGCAGCCTCATAGCACAAATAACAACCGGACAGTCCAGCTGTAAATGACTCGTACATAACAACATCTTCCTTCTCAAAGTCATTTCCTCGTCAGATGTGATATGTCTTTATTTACAGAGTTCATCCTTTCGGGGATGTTTGTCTCTTCCCTCACTGTGGTCTCATATCTGACCCAAGTCTGAGGAAACTTTTGCACTTGCAGGGCGTCTCTTCATCCAGTCATTCCTCCATCTAACCTCCCCCTTCATGGGAAATAAGCAACGCAATAAAAAGCCATCCCAAAACAATTTACATTTCTAGGCTACCACAATTTTTCCAAATATTTCCTTTCTGTGATTAAAATTCCATTAATGTATTAAAGCAGGAATTTTTCACACTTACAATTCAGACAGTCCCCAGGATAAGATTGTTTGAACTGCCATATAGCCTATTGTATTAAACATTTGGGTTAAATACAATGATTTGTAATAACAAACACACACAATACTTTGTGATGCTTGTGGAAATATTGTGCAGCTTCAACAATTTGTTGGCTTAAGGCGCAGTACAGTCATGTATGTTACTTTTATTATTACTGTATAATAACAATAATAATAAATATTACTATTATTATTATTATGATTATGTACTGTATTATTATTGTAGTATTGCCCCTTTTTTTCTTCAGATGAACTCATTTCTTCTTCTAGGAAAAGACTGCAAAAAGGACAACTCGTCCGTCCCTGGACGCCGCACAGCACCCGCGGAGGTGACACCGTCCTGTAAGAATGGGCCATCACAGTGTCTCGCCACCAGGAAGGTTTTCAGCAGCATCAGCAGACTGCAGGGAGATGAAGAGAGCTTCTGGAAAACTTGCCGACTGGGCAGTCTGTTGTTAGCCCACCGGGACGGGCCAGCGTGAAGCCGCGTCTCACGGCACATTCCTCCCTGCGTAATAAGCTCAGAACAGAAGGATGCATCGATCCTAATGTGCTGGAATAGCAGCACAGGTTCTCTCAGGAGTTAGGAGCCTGTCGTTGTTCCAAAACGAACGCTAACTCTTTTTTCTGCTTTGGATCTCATATTATTCCAGTGCCGGTCTGACACATTACCGAGCTTCAGTTAGGGTATATTCCCAATGTTTGCAGATAAACAGCCTAGTCTTTATTTGTAAAAATAACAAAATAGGACCACACCTTAACTTTCGTTACACATTAGAAGTCGAGTATTTCAAATCAAGGGCTTTATTTAATGTTAGTTCAATATTGCCTCTTCAGGGACATAACCAGCAAGTTTCAGGGTGCAGGTTTACATCCAAAAAACACTATACAATCTGCTGTAACAATTTACTTATACAGTCGCAAAATCTGTTGAATGACAATGAATATTATGTAGCTTACTTCACACATTTGATTCCTCCTGTTTAAATTCCTGGGTGAAAACAAGTCCACAAATTTATGTGTGAAAAAGCCTTTTTCTATAACACAGAAAATGAAAAAAAAGAGAAAAAAAAACCGCCAACCAAAAGTTCTTGGAAATAATCAGCACTTCCTGTTTGTTACACCGTTTTCTGAAATATAACTTTTTCAATATACTGTTGAAATACCACGAATTTCTGATACTGATTGCGTTTTCTTTTTTATCACCTCTGTGACCATCATTTCACCCCACACACTTTTTCTTTTTTTGGTACCACTTTACAATCAGGCTCACTTTTGCAACTTATAAATAGTAGTAGCTCAATAACTTTAAAAAATGGTTACAACTTGTTTGGAACTGTCTATTAATGATTTTCAAGGTTACTTAATTAATAACATGATTATTAAGCATTCATAAAGCCTTTAGTCTTCTTGGAAAGTGGTGTCTTTTTTAATGTTTATTTAGCAGCCATTTATGTCCAAAGTGACAAGCAGCTGGAGGAAGCCGGGCTCAGCCAGTCAGCTGGGCTTAAGGGTCTCGCCCAGGGGCCCGTCAGTGATACCATCACTCTGCCAGCTATGGCGTTCGAACCCAAGGCCATCCAGACACGGCTGCTGATCCCGGCCCCGCTGAGCCACATACCGGCCCTGAGTTTCACATCATGACTCACTGAAATCTGGTCAAACCCAAAGTCCCAAAACACACCGCCGATGTCTCTGTATCCCAAGTGACAATTTTCAAACTGTACATTTACTACAAATCACTGTTTTTAGATCACGGTGTTATTTGATGCATGCGGCATCTCTGCTTTATATGTGGTTTCAGCCAAGGTTAGTGTACCAACAGTTGCTTTTAGGCATGGAGAAGTTTATAAACACAGATCTATTCTTGTTCTATGTGTGACTGTGAGTTTACTTTGGATAAATGCCCCCTTTCTCTCACCGCCAGCCAGGGCAATCTGCTTTATGGTCAGTGAAATCCATAGCAGCAGCAAACATCTACAGTATACGTGAGTTCTTGTTTATGGTTGTGTAAGAGTGACACTTTAACAAAAAAATTCTGCTTTGGAATCTTTCTTGTTAACAAATTAAATATTTGAACACATGTGAGGAAAACAAGCAGTGTGTGTGTTTTCCCCATAGTAAGATACCTCCTATGTCTAAAAAAGGCAGAACAAAAAAGATATTTAGTAGTATAATGTGTGGTAAGTTGGGGGGTGGTGACAGAGCAACTCAAGTTGGGTTTAACCAAATAAAAGAACTTTTAAATCGAAAACTGAATTATTGAACAGGGTCGAAATGCCTTTTTGAAGATGCAAACTGAAAGTCTGGAAATGCAGGAAAAAAACCTGCACGTCTGGTGTGCCTTGCTGTTGTGTGCCCCCCCCTCCCAGGCACTCCTGTGACACACCAACTGCTCTGCCCAGCTGACCTTATTAAAGCCTCCAGATCACTCTGTCTGATCACGACCACATGGGTTTCCTTGACTGAAGAGGCTCTGGGTACAAGGTTGGGCTTCAGTTGCCATGTTGCCATGGAGACACCAGGAATCGCCAAAACCCAGCGCTGTGTTATTGTTGTTGTTGTGCCACTTGTCCAAGCACTAGTCAAACACTTCAGCTGTTTTCCCCTCAATTTCAAAGCAGTCGTCATGGTTCTGGAATTCATGTTAAATAAGGAGAATCATGTGAAAAATAAGGATACTGATGATGATTTATGGAGAAACTCTTCATCCCAGGTTTCAAGTGTATGTGACCCTTGGACTGAGGTGGTCTCTGCAGCTATATCCTCGTTTCATTCCATTGTGGTGCGTAACATTTTTAATGTGTCAAGTACACACAGGTGTACTGGAGCCAGAGACATGCCTCAGGCATCTACTTTGATTTCTGAGTTATAAACTGACATTTTTTGTTAAGCAAAGAGACTGAACTGCTCATGCGGTCTGCTATTATTCCCATATGAATTAGGATAAATCCAGAATATGCTGGTAATTGTAAGGTCTCCTACTAGTGAACCCCAGCACCTTAAAACATTGTGTGTTTTTCACATTTTCATCATGCCTTCAGAATCTGCAGAAAATCTGAGCCATTTTGGGCTTGGTGTCAACTCAGGGATATAAAAGCTGTCTCCTGTTGACCCACAGGTCACAGATCTTCCTCATTACCATGTTGACCAGCTGCTTTTTGCTGATTAACATCTTAATGAGGTGAAGCGTGAGCCACTAATAACACCATTTGCTCAAATAATTTTACTTGACTAGTAATGTGATTATAGTGTCAGAGTACTCTGCACTTAGTGTAAACATTAGTGTACATTAACAAAGCAACTGTGACCCTTCTTGCCATTAATCACAAGGCACATTAATGAATTGAGAAGAGCTGCAAGCTGTCTTAATCTTATCCTTTCCGGTATGCTTTTCTCCAACCCAGCTCCAGCCAGATGCCCCAAACCTACACCCTCCTCTCCTTTGCTGAAGCCACATGACCATGTGCAGAACTTCATCCATCATACCTATCAATTTACCAAGACCCTAAGATCCTCTTTGCCATCCCTATACTGCATGGAGTGTTTTGGCAAAGTAGCACAAACCTTCAAATCACATTACAATAATACATTTGATCACAGAAATTCGATTCTTCTTTCAGTGCTTCCAACCTAGATCTCATCGAACTAGACAAATTACATTTACAGATCAGGCAGCCGCTGATCGGATTATACGGCACCCTGAACACATCTTCAAATTAACCAGAGAGCCGGCTGCATGGAGTCACCCTTTCCAGCTCGAATGGAATATCATCATATCAGTCAGATTAGCTTTGATGCTGAGCCACAGAGTCGACTTCTACCATATATGTACTTTCCAGTTGAGCAGCCAGGCTCTGTGCCCCCCACACACACCCACACAGGTTTGTAATTACAGAATATCTTTGTGGGGGCATTTATTCATTTCTATGGGGAAAACTCTAATCCCAACATGATGACCGTAACCCCTACCCAGCCCTAAGCTTAACTATAAGTAACCAAACTAAATACAAGACTTTTGGCATTTTTAGTTTTTTGATTGCAGTCACAGTGGGGACCTAAAAAAATTGTCCCCACAACATCAAAAGAACAGGTTTTTGTCAGACTGTGGAGGATATTTGGTCCCCACAATGTAATATAGACATAATCCATGCGCACACACACACACACACACACACATATCATTCAGAGACATTCAGATATAAATATATAAACCTGCTCAATCATGTAAACACAGACCTTATAGACACCCATACTTGTATGGAGGGTTGAGCAGAGAGGCTGTGTCTTTATGATCATGATCTCTTTCTTTCACTCTGCTCATATTAAAAAATGAAAGAAACATGGATAACCAATAAGAACGCTGTAGAAATTACAGGCATTCGATTTCCACAGGACCTGTTATTAGCAGCCAGTGCTGTCTCAGGGCGGCTTGGGAAACTGGACAGAGGAGCACATTGAGTACCCATAAAATATTGCAATTCCCATCATTCCACATGTCCTTCATTCTTTTTGCCTCTCTTCCCGAAATCCCTGGACCATTTTTAGCCTTGACCACACTGCGGGCCTTTCAGAAGAACGTTGAGGTTGTGGTCGGGCAGATTTATACATTGTATGTATGTATACCCATTTATTTAGAAACAACATGTCCAAAATATAACTGCTAATTAAAAAAAAATCAACATACCAGTGATGTTAAAAAAACATATTTACCCATAGGCATTTGCATACCCTCCTCCTCTGGTGCCATAGCACACCCTTTCAAAAAATGTGTCAGATGCATTTTGTCAGCAAACATTCCAGCCATGTTAAGAAAGATGAAGGAATGAGGGCCAGGGAGTAAGCAAGTGAAGCAATGTCTCTGTTCTAACAGGACCGGCCCAGAAGTGGCCTGGTTCTGTTTTTCGGCTGATAAAATCTCAGTTCAGCTTAAGACAATGAACATTTTTCCATTGCATATTAAGCTGTGAAGAAAAAATGGACTAAGGCAGATGCAAAATTACAGTGAAGCTCCTACAAAATAAAAATGAAAAACAGAACAGATTTAGAGGCTCTTGTCTGTGGTCTGTGACTTGGGGGGGGGGGGGGGCGGGGCCGCGCTTTCTGTTTGCTCTACCTCTCCATACCCTGGCCCTTCAGTGCCCCTCCCAGCGCCCCCATCCTGGCCCCAAAACACGGGGCTGCCTGGGTGGAGACCTCAGTATGCTTTAGTTTGCTTTCTCTCTCTTTCTCCATTAAATTCAGTAATGTTCTGTTACTTTGGCAACAATGTACAAAAAGTAACAATAAATAGTACAGTAATAGGACTGTGATATGTCAAACTGTGGTTGTGACCTTTGAAAACTGAGCACGTAATAACAATTAGAAAGAATAATAACAGGAATGATGATAAAAATGATATTTTGAAAAAGAGACAAATTTTTAAAAAAAAAACTTACTGTAAACTTATTATGACATTCTGTCTTTATGTCATAACTCCCAAGATCTCCAACCTATCACAAATCAGACTGCCCCCCCCCTTCAGTACACATTTCCTAATTTTTTTGACTGTAACTGTCCCAGTTTGCTGGTCAATTTGAACTGATTTTAGAAAGGCAAACTTCAAAAATGTACCCAAAATGAGCCATTGCACCAGCTTACACCCTTCATGTGATTAACGCCCCTGCTTGTGAGGGATAGGTGATGGTAGCATTAATGTTGTCACACAGAGTCATGCCTATGCACTCCCTCCCTGCACGTGACCCTTCCCTTCAGCGTGTACCAGGCACAGAACCCACTTCCTGGGCCCATCAAACATCACCCAGTGGTCAGGTGGAAAATCTCTATTTTATACATCTGAAAGGTCTCTCAACAAAGACTCACACGATACAGGAATTTATTATTCATTTATTTGTTTACCAGTGTTACAGCATTATACAACTTTAAAAATGAGGTAATGTACCTTACACTACGTGAATTCCAGAGTCCAGGACTTAAACCTCTTACCTTCTGGTCAAAAGTGCAAATCCTTATTTAGTGTATCATCTGGTTGATCCTGAAAAACTGGGATTCATCATCTTCCTGCTCTAGCACCAGGCTTTCAGTCGGTTATCATGGGATTCTCATGGGGGGGGGGGCGGGGGGGGGATGGGGTCACAGTACATGTGCCTAGTTGTTCTGGGTTCCCCCCAATTTAAGTGTGTGGGCAAAAGATTGTTTTCAAAGAATATCTGGGATTTCTCTTAACTGACGGGCTAATCTGGAGCAGAGGCTTTGCCAGCTGTACAGCCATCACGTTGTTACCATATTTAGCAAACGTTATGTCTGCTTGTCTAATTAAGCTCCTGAAATGTTAGGATCTGTCGCCGAACTGGACTGATCGCAGGCATCATAACAAGCAGATTCTGCATCGTGCTTGGGAAAGGGTTTCTGCTTTACGTTCATTAATAATAATAACCTCGTTAACACAAGAAATGGGGCAGAAAAACAAAACAATGCAATCATTAGTTTGGGCACATTGAATTCCTCCAGCATGTGTTTTGCTCTACATATGTTGCTGTAGAGCAAATGTGCTGAATATTAGTCAGATTAGTTCTTGAGAGAGTTTTTCAAAAGCTGTGCTGTCTCCAGAATTTTTTATGTCATTATTTTAACGAGTGATATATCCATTCTGAGCTTCGCTACTGCAGGATTGCAGAAAATATAATATTAATCTCTTGGAAACTTGAAAGGATTTACCTTCCTTGGAGACAGAATTGTCTCAGGAATGCAAGCAAATGTTTTCTTTCCTATGCCTGGCTAAGTAACAGACTAATTTTAAGCAAAAGAAAAAGCCCCCTGGTGTGATGATTAATGCTAGAAGTGCTGTTAGATGATGCCAACAGCACAACATTCATGGCTTTAAATCTGCGTATATCTCTGAAGTTACTCAACATACGTACCTTGTAGAAACATAGCCAAGCTGGACCCCTCATGGGAATCCAGCTAGAAACATATATGCCCTCAATCTGTGGTGTTATCCACAACACAGTCCATCATTTTCAGTCATGAAAGGTATTAAAAGGCACAAATGGCAGGAAATGTGTAACTTTTAAATTGACATTCATTTTATATTTGATTAAACCAACTGAAAGATAATTGGGTAACACTACTTAAAGCTGTCGTCTTTAATGCATTATAGATACCTTCATAATGCATTATAATGGTTGGTATAAGAATTAATAAATTACAGCATCTTCTATTGACAGTCATAAAGCATTATAGTGTTGATTATAATACTTCACAAGTTCCAATGACACTCTCATCATTAATGCACAATAGATACCTTCATAATACATTATAATGTCGGTTTAAGTTGGCATAAGGATTAAGGATACTTTGTACTAGATTATGAAGGTATTTATAGTGCATTATAGATGAGAGTCTTCATAAAGCATTCATAAGGCTTAATAAACATAGCGATAATGTGTTGTGCCTTTTTATAAATATTTATAGCCATGTTTATAATGCTTTATGAAAGCATTATAATGTGTTATGAGTGTGTTCATTGATTCTTATAGTCATAGCATTCATAGAAAGTGCTACCAAAAATTGTTCCACTTTCCCCCCTAAACTGTCACCCCTCAGCCTTTACCATCAGCCTTCCTTGCTCTCCGATTCACCTGTGGTGGTGATACATGTCATATAAAGATGTTAATTTCTCTTACAAGTCACTTCTCAGGTTTCAGACACTTATAAAAGTAAATCTGCCATCAACCTGTTATGACTTTCATGACTCCAGTCCTCTGACACTTCGCAACAGTATAACTGTCTCAATGAGTTTGCTGTGGCCTGACATTGAACAGAGAGAAATCACTTCTCAGCGGCACTCTGGGATTTTGAGAATTCTCTTTCTTTCACTGACACTGTGTAAACTGCCAACTTAAACATTTAATTTGCTTCTTTTACATCCACTCAGTGACAAGATGACTGACTCATTCCCAAAGTCTTCCTCCTATAATAACTATTATTATGAATAGCTATTAGGAATAGTCATTAACTATTACTATTACGTAAAGCAAGTATCATTGCAATCACATAACATCTGATTATTTGAATCTGCCCAGGTCATTATGTCAATTTATTATACTTTCAGATCAGTTTAATTATTTAAAATCACAAATGTGGAGGAAGACAAACTGTGCTTTGACTAGCCAAACAGAAAGGGCAGTGATCATGTTTAATCAGGAGTTTCCACCATCCTCTGTGCCCATATGGCTCATTAAAATGTTACACTCCTAATGAATAGTCACCAGGTACAAATTCTGTTACAATACAGTAAATGTGATGAATGCTTAAGTTAAATTTGTACGCCAGACAAAAACATGCAAAATCTCATAGCTCTAAGTAAGGACCAGCGGGTGACAGCTGCAGCAAAAGAATAATGTGTTAGTAGAGTACAAAGAGGGTCTTGTGTTATTTTGCATCTGTATATCTATGCAGCTCTGTTTACATCTGGCAGAGTTTAAGGATCACTCACTGCTAAGTGACAAGTATGTGCAGTAGCAGGTGATGCTCTATAGCATGTAGCATGATATGGCTGTGGATATGTGCTGTTTTGTATCTGTATATTCTCTCCTAATATATAACAGGGGTGGTCAATCTTATCCTCAATCTGCCGGTGTGTATGCAGATTTCTGAGATAACTTTTAGGTCAGCTTTTAGGTCAAACCTAAGTGTTACAACTCTTCAGCCAATCAGTCATCTAATTAATATTCAAATTGGCAATTGCAGTGAAAACCTGCATGCACAATGGCACTTTCTGAATGAGATTGGCCACCACTGATATATAAAGACTGTACAGTACATTTAAAGTTAAAGACATTAATGTTTAACCTTAAATGTACTGTACAGCCTTGTATAAAAGTATAAATACTAAAATGTCAAAAATGGTAATATTAAATTTACTCTGAGAACGCTTCGTGCTTGGCATGCATTGTAGAATCTTCTAGCAACCTTATGTGTTGGCTCTACTTTCCATCCACTTCCCCATTACCTTCTGTGTATGTGCCCTCCACCCGCCCCCGAGGGTCTATCAGAGGAATTCTCTGCATGATCATGCATCGCTGCGAATCTCTCTTCCATGTCCTGCCACTCCGCATCTTTAAATAGATCAGAAATGAGATTTCTGTGAGGATAATTATGCTGATTTGACCTTGTATGAAACGGGGCTCATCTGACGAACGTGGGGGGGGGGGGGGGGGGGGGGGGGGGGGGGTTGGCGTGAGGTGTGGAATGCACCCGATACTTGTAGGATCCTGATTGTCACATCAGTGGAATCTGACTGTTTGAACATTTGGAGATCCTCCCTCCTTGACTAATACAGAATAGTCACACTCAGCACAATGTTTCAGACAAAGGGACAATAAACCCTTCTTACAAAAACAAAGTTTTTTGGCTCGCCTTTCCATGTCCTTATTTGCTTCCTTGTGTGTTTGTATCAATTACTCATTCTCAGACACTCCACTGCTTAGCAACATAGCATGTTTAGTGGCATTGGTCTACAGACACAGAGCCATAACATGAAGCCATATCAGACCCTGCTTCCCAGGCCAGTACCATTACCTCTCCAATTCCTCTTAGTATGGTGTATAGTGTGTCACCTTCATTAAATTAACTTTTCTTTTGTTTAGCTCTCCTTAGCTAACATTGTAAAAAAAAAAAAACATCCACATACACTCTGCTATAGAGCAGCACTACAGAACGTTCCCTTAGTGTTGATTTGATTATGGCTCTGGAGGATTAGGAAGGCCTTTGTTTGAGCCAGCCACTGAGTTATCTCATGTGAGTGAAACTAGCTAAGCTTTTTTTCTCGGCTCCTTACAGTGACTTGATCGGTCTACAGTACTGGCTCACTTAAGCATCACTTAATATGAAGTCTGTAACCTGCCTCCTAGGGTGTGGCCCCACCTTCCCTGGGAAAAGTACGTTTGGGACAAGTGCAGCATAGCTTAGCAGCGTTTACTGTGTCAAGCAGGTGTCTCGATTGCACGGTCAGGCCCATCTGCTCAGATGGGGGGGGGGGGCAAAAAAAGCTCCAAACCGGAGTGTGTAATTCATTTGGTTTTGCGGAATGGGGGGGGGGGGGGCGTTGAGGGGGAAACAAGCGGCTGACAGAGGGGGAAATTGACACGACTGGAATGTAAATCTTACTATTTGCACTTTCCCTCCACCTGACCTGGTTTTGATTTAGTGAAACTTGAGTGATTTTAAGGGAAATTTTCAGAGAGCTGCAAAATCGGCAAGGCCCATGTGACCCAGATTCAGTGCAGAGTGACAGCCAGATGTATCACATGGATGAACACGCACACACACACTTATGTGGAACTAACTCCTGGCAAAACTTTTCACCTCATAAAGTAATATTTGCTTTTTGAATACTGCTGATGATTACAGCGGTCGGCACATAACGTGTGCAAAGGAATTCAACTTTATCTGGCAGTTTATCTCCTTGAAAAGTCAACTTGACCTGGTGATGTGGTGAATTAAAATCCCTAACATGACTACATGGTATGGCAATCATAATGATTGTGAAAACAAAGACAGAGTTATTTAGCATTGTCTTTGGAGCAGATTCACAATATTGGGCTTCTGCAGACCTCAAGGACAATAGTCCCACGTTCAATATTTTCGATAAGATACCTCTCGCATTTAGTCAGTATTGGTCAAAGCCCATGTAGTGGTCTCGGTGAGCTTCACCTCCAATGCTGCCCCCCCGGAAAACCGCACATTTTACCCCAGGCAAGATCCACCAGTGATGTTCTCATGGCCCAGCAGAAAAAAGCCTGCCTGTCTGATGATCCCCAGGGCACTGGTTCTAAGACTGATAACTCTGATAATTTCAAAAACAGACAAGGTTTCATCCTCATTGATGAGGCATATTCACCTGTCACCTTATTTACTATGCTATTTTTATCTAATCTCACTTGTGCATGGGGAGCTGCTTGCACTCTTTATGAGATTGAATGGAAGGTCATGGGGCAGCACTATAAGTAGAGTAAATGGGGGTGGTTTGCAGACAAGAACATGGAAACACTGCAGTGACCAGTACAAAACCCCACCGTCAACATGTCAGACTGAAGGAACATGACATGGCAAACGTAAAACAGAATTAAGGAAAAGCAAAGATATCCCTCTTCAAATGATAACTGTACAGGCGCAGAGCAGAACACCACCAGCTGCTACTGGATTTTATTTTGTTCACTTCTGTCCCAATAGTACTGGAAATACTGGAGCCCGTACTCTGGCTGCTGAAGTCAGACATTCAAACCAGAGGCACAAATGACAGCATCAGAATCAACAACAGGAATAGCTTTTCATTGGGGTCATATGACTCATAAGGACCTTATTAAAATGAACAGATATGTTGTGGTCCATTTGAACTTGAAAGTCTGAATTTCCTAGTTATAAATTTCAACTGTAACACCCCCTGATGTCAGAGTTCCTACTAGGAAAGTCAACGGAACCACTGCGGCCTGACCTCAGAATTCAAGATGGCTGCACATAATGTTTATTAGGACTTATGTCACATTTGCATTTAATTAAAACGATTGTACTCACAGTACTGTCCAACTGCTATCTGTATACGTGTTGCTACAGTACTTGTACATGCAAAATACCAAGTCATAAATTGTTATCAACTGATATTGGTAACAATGGCTAACAATAAACCTAGATTGAATTGGAGCATTTTTTAGAAAGCAGGAGTTATTGCTGAGTTGGATAACTTGTCGGATTTAAGGTAGCCTTAGCTAAATGAAAGTGAACAAAGATAAGGGCCATTTACACTGGGCTACCATAAATCTGACAAGTTATCTGGCTAAGCAAGAAATCCTGCTTTTTGAGATAGGTCCCTGGTATTGCTAAATGGCGTTCTGACTTGCTGTAGTGGAACACTGTTAACTCGGGTGTGACGTCATTTCCAGCCCCGCCTTCTAATGTCCAAGGTAAATGGAACGTAGAATTAGTGTTATTTAAATAGCAGCTGTTGGCACCATTATTAATCGACTATGCAGCAAGTATCGATACACTATCTGAAGAGGAGACGACATTCTCAGGACAGAAGAATACGAGAGAATACAAGACAATGTATGACCTTGGTTCTGGGGTGTCAAAGTAGCCTGAGGGTTAATGAGAATGAGACACAGCTCCGGTCATGTGGGACCGGGATTAAAGGGAGTCCTTGTAGCCCCATGATATGAAGCGAATGACCTACTGTAACTGTCCTGGAGCAGTAATGGACCTGTGATAGCAGACAGGGCAGCCAGGCCGTGGCGGAAATTGGGCTGAGCTCTCTTATCTGTCTCTGTTGTACGGAGACCCCCTCTCCACGTCTCCCCACTTGTCCTGGTCTCTTTCTGCGAGTGTCTCTGTACTGATGGCCCTGGATCATTGCCCAGAAGGTCCTCTTCCAGATCAGCATGCCTAAATTCCTCTGATCTCTGTCCTGCTTTGGTATCATTCATTATCATTCACATAGATTTTGGGCAAATTCATCAATTTTCATCTTACGGACAGTGAATTTGGTGTTAAGCCCAGACTCCCATATTGACTTTTTTCATTTGAGAATCAGCTGACACACAACAAATTAGGGCTTCACATTTTAAGATTAGTGCTTCTTGTTAGCAAATGATGTATTTGTTGAAGCCGATGAGATCTGTTTCTTTCTAAATGTGCTTTATTTAATCTCTACATGAAATGTCACGTGAATTTGCAGTTGAAAGTGCCAAAATGTGACAAGACAATTTCCCTGCTAGGGCCAAGTTCTCGCTATAAGTGTTACTACATTTTCAAGCTTTGTGGTGCTGAAAAAAGATGTGCCACAATATAATGTCATATCAACAAAAGAAAAGAAAAAACACAGCTTCAGTGGTTGCTGCTGCCACTGCGGCTGAAAGTCAAAATGATGCTGCCCTAAAAAAAGGAATGAAGCTTCCTGCTCTTCAGCTTCATGACATTTAAATCCATCACACAGTATGAGGGGCCCTATTACAGCAGGCTCTCCTACCACTGAGGCCAATCTGTCCATTCCCGCAGCAGAAAGGCGCTGCCGTGAAGTTGATGTACACTCCATGCCTGGCACACTAATTGGATCTGTGTGCACTCAATTACCACAATGCACCTCTTCTCTTCTGATGAGCTCAAGGCGATGTTTACCCTGAGGAAAGCAGCTGAGGATGGTCCTGAATGTGAAACGCACCTCCAGTGGAGCAATACAGAGGATATTACCTCGTTCAACTGGAATATTTTTATCTAAAGTGTATCATATATATATATATATACATATATATATGCTATTTATTCCATGTATTTTAATGTGCTGTTACGTAATGGTACTGCTTTTTCACCAGTATCACTAGTACCAGTGTTTGGATAACAATTGGTTTTTACAGGGTTTATTTCTTAATCTGTCTAAATATTAGCTAGATACAGTATTATGCAAATCATATTTCTCGCTGAAAAATACTTTGTCATATGAAACATTAACCTGCAGTCATAAATCCAATTTCTTACCTATTCAACCACCTGCAAGTCAACATTGCTTGGAATGCGGAGTTCTTTGGTAGAGAGTGGGGGGGGGCACTGTCACCATGCACCTCTGTGGTTTAGGGTCTGAACTCCACATCTGCTGTGTGTGGAGCTTACATGTGCTCTGGGTACTGGTCAGGGTAACAGCTGCCTCTACATTACTTGTGATGTATGTGTATATGTGTATGTGCCCTGCGACAGAGCGGTATCCTGCTCACCCCCCAACCCCAACTACAGATACATCATTTGCTGACATGGTAAAGTGGATTGATGATGGATGGGTGACTTGTTCTGCATGCCCTAAACTCTTTACCTTTTCCTTGGCTTGCTCAGCTGCTATCTATAAAAATGACTGGTACGTCTGAATGGAAAAGAAAGAAAGAAAGAAAGAAAGAAAGAAAGACAGACTCATCAGATCATGCATAGTTTAAGTGACTGTATAATCTGGAGGACAATTATATGGCAACACAACAATGGTACAAAACCGATAGACAGATTACAAAATAAGCATAAAGATTAATAATGCTAGCGCAGTGTTTCACTACAAACCTGACTGATTTTGGCTGAATCACAGCAAAAGAAATTTGAAGTATAACTAACACATCATTCAAACACCTAACCACAAACCCTTCTGCCTTCTGACTTTTGTGTGTATGTGCATGAGCAAACACATTGGAAAAGCTGAGCCCAATTGGACTGTGAATGAAAAATGTAATATTTGTGTGTGTGTGTGTGTGTGTGTGGATTGTGTTTATATTACATTGTGGGGACCAAATATCCCCCACAATGTAATAAAAAATCTGTTATTTTGATGTTGTGGGGATCATTTTTCAGGTCCCCACAAAGATCTGTGAATACAATCAAAAAACTAAAAATGCCAAAAGTCTCATATTTTGTTTGGTTAGTTATGGTTAAATTTAGGGTTAAATTAGGGTATGGGTTAGGGTCGTCATGTTGGGATTAGGGTTATGAGCATATGAATGAATGGAGAGTCCCCACAAAGATATAATGACAAACCCTTGTTTGTGTGTGCGTGTGTGTGTGTGTATTTGAATATGAGTAAGCACTGTGTGTCTACAGTATGTTCCATTGTAGAAATATGAGATGTTTTTAGGCCAGCATCAGCTACGCATAGATCCACTCCACCTAAAATGAGTAGCTGAAACTACTTTGTATGACGCTCTGGCTAATAAGAGTCTTATTTTGTGCACATCTGTAATATTCTGTGTTATTTGCATATTGTATGAAATGGCCTGCTTATCTCGACTGAGAAGACTCTTTTGGTAGATTAAAAAAATGCTCAGGGAACAGAAGCTCCTTATAATGACTGTAAATGGTTCCCTTAGGAGCCCCCCCCCCCCCTCGACTGTGACACAGCCCCTTGGGGTCCTTTCCTTGACTGTGAAAAGCCCAGATAAACTAGAGGTCAGCCTCAGCTGACTGTTGTGATAGGAAATTTGCAGAGCTGGGCTCTGGATGGTTCCTTCTCACTGGGCTCAGGACTGCCCTTCTCACACTCACACTGACACTTAGCATTAAGAGGTCCATTCATAAAGAGAGATTTGGACAAACATTCACTCAAAATACAAAATAAGGGTTTCCCTTTATCACAAGGAGAGAAGCTCCCAAACTGCAGGTCTATAAACAGCTTTAAAGTTGGAGCAGTTCCTGTTTTGAGCTTCATTTTATACCCACTCGCCCAAACACACACACATGGTGGGGAATCAGTCCCATTGTCCATGAAGAGCCAGCCATTGTGTCACCACACGACACTGAAAGGGATTGCAGGAGGGTTTCTGCTCTCTGTCTGCCTTCCAAGCCCCACCCCCCCAAACAGCCACGCCCCGCCCCTGCCACCCTTCCTGGAGCTCATTAGAGAGACTCAGTTCTGCTCCACTGGGCAGCACTGGGCCAAGCAGGGGAAACAGCAGACCCTAGGCACCCATATGCTGTACTGCCGGGGGATGTTGTCTCTCCATTGAGCTGGACCGCAGAACCTGGATCCCTACACCAGAGAGCTTGGTCTCCCCATTCAGCCTGGGTGCAAACAGCTAAACCAGTCATCATCTGGGTACCCTGCATGACCTCTCGTCAGCCTCACTGTGAAAATGAGTGCTGAACTGCTGGTTAGATAAGCTCACAAGGTTCCTGGACCTCAGATCAGTGACTGCAGTACTGTGGCTACCTTGACCGACGACCAATAAGACTGCTCAGATCCTGGGCCAGCACCTGGACCCAGGGCCGCCATTTCCACTGCAGTTTGACATGGAGCCCAGGCATGGCTGTGAGGACGGGGCCTGGTCTGCACAGATGTCCCGCAGTGAGAGCTGTGGGGAGTTTTACCACAGTTGCGTGAGTACCTCCCCAACCCCAATCCCCCCAGTCGATAAAATCCTCCGATGAAAGTGTTTTTGTCAGCCAAGACAGTACCAGTGTTCGTTTGTGTTTCTTAATCATTTCCTTCCATTCTATTTTTACATTTTAGTCCATTGCTTGATCTGATTGTTACTCCATTTAAAATCCATTTATACAGACAGGCATTTACTTATTCATTCAAATCAGGGTCTGATTTTGAATCAGATTATGAGTCAATGTCCTTCATCGTATGCTGTGTGCTATTATTATTGTTCTTGTTCTTGTTATACAGTTGTCATTTTTTATTTAAGTGATAGGGGTTAATTGTCTCGCTCAAATAGCAAATAGGGCAGCACTGTGGCTCTTTCTTGTGTTGGAAAGTCCAAGGGTTCGAAGCCAGTGTGTTCTGAGGAACCTGTGGGAAAGTAATTTGAGGTTTTGAGGAAAGCGAAACAACAGAATGTGGCTGAATGGATTGTGGAAAATGAGAAGATCAGCAGAAGATTTGGTTGTGTTTATAAGGAAACCACAGTTATGAGAAAGCATGAATGTTTTACTGTACTGGATTAGTGTGTCTGTTTGGTGGGTCTGTCACTGAACCCCACAGAAAGATGGTTTATAGACAAGTTTTACTTTTGGACTGAAAGAGTGATCTGGATGTAACTTTATATCTGTGTGTGTAAGTACATGTGCATTAGGACATGGGTATGTGATTGTTTGTCTTTTGACTTTTGGCATTTTTAGTTTTGTCATTGCAGTCGCAGATTTTTATAAAATTGAGTGAAAATTGACCAAAAAAATGGTCCCCACAACATCAAAATAACTATACATAAATGATAAAATAATAAGGTTTTTATCACATTGTGGGGCTGATACACATAACACACATACTGATATACAGAGGCACATTCCCTGGAGTCCTGAGTTCATCGCCCATTACAGTGTTCATATTGATATCTTGACTAAAGAAAATCAGTGCAAATCTCAGTAAACATTGGAGAGAAAGGATGAGGGTGTGGCGATGTACTTTCTCTCTGATTTGGACTCTGTTCTGATCCGCCACCCTGATCCGTCACATATACAACATCTTACCGCTCCCTTGGTGTAATAAGTGCTGGTCACAGACTCAAGGGGAACAACATGGAGGCACATATTTAGATATGATCAGCAAAACTGTCAATGAAATACAACATAATTTAAACAGAAAAAGTTGGTCATTGGGAGAAGTCAATAAATGCCAAGGAACGTTGCTTGGCTGAATGTACCAATGGTTTTAGAAGGGGATGTGCGTAAACCGATATCCGATCTATCCATTTGAAAAACATGTATGAATAATGGCTAATAGGTTGTGTTTATGAGGTCCAGTCGCCCCAAACGAAGCAGAGCTGAGCAAGGCTGGGTGGCGCAATCTGGGCAGTCAGCTGATCATGGGCAAGGGTTTCGTTTCAGCTGTAGCGTCTATACTGTGCACTGTCTGTACCACGCCTCTGTGCTCTGATTAGGTAATGATAGGTCTTTAGGGAGTCACAGCACATAGTCCACCTCCCCCCCCGTCATGTTTCTACTGGTTTCTCAGGAATGGTTCAACTACACAATCTGGTCAAATCAATACAGAACCTGCTCAAACTGTCCAAACAGCTTCATAACCACACAACAGGAATGTCACATAGTCTATTTACATTGCATGGCATGTGGTTTGATGGCACATGGATATGTGCGCATTACCTTATGATGTTCAGCTGTTTGGCAGGTGTTTACATGATCTGCTCATCACCCCCTTGTGCACCTGGATCCTCTCTGAAACAGTCGAGGCTTTGCGTCAGGGAGCAGAGCCACAAACCAAACAAACCCCCAGCAGAGAGAGCCGGCCAGCTCTCGCAGAGCTACCATGTGACCAGCCGACGGACACGGACCGCGCGCTCGGCCAGTGTGGTGTCGTTATGATGTCGGTCTCACCCCTATGATCCGGCTTCTGAGACATTTAACTGCTGCTTGTACATTTAAATTAACATCAGAGAGAATGCCTGGGGGGAGGGAGAGAAAGAGAAAGGAGAAAGCCCCCCCCAAGCCTGCACGCTGGCTCTCATGTGGGTCCACTTCCTCCCTCTGATTCAACTTGTATTTTTAGGCCACGGTGATGTGCTGCATGGTTTGTTTACTCCTGCAGAGTCACAGCGTCTTACTGCTGAGAAAGAAAGGGCTTTAATCACCCCCCCCCCCCGGCTGAGAGGTCATTTAATGTCCCCAGGGGGCATTCTTTCCCCTTCATGACCCCACACAGGAGGCAAACAGCTTCAGGTGCAGCGAATGTGACCCCCCCCAACATCTTCAGTAGGGATGATCAATGAGGAGAGACTGACAACCATGACCATCACACTTCACAAAAGGAACAGCAGAAAAGTTTAAACATGAGCCCAACAGATGCTTCAATGTGCTTTTATGGACTGGCCTCCCATCCAGGGTATTCCCTTGCCCAGTGCTCCCCCCGTAATAAAACCTGGCTGGGTGGTTGTCTGTTTCACTGTGACAGTGTACATCACCGGCTCCTTCACTGTGACACTGGCCTCTTTTGATGTAATGGTGCCTAAACTGAAGGACAGGCAGACATATGTTCCTCATAACTTCCTCATCACTCATCTTAAATACAGGAACGCCGCAGTCAACAAAACAAGAGAAATGATAGTGGACTACCGGAAACGACCAATCGAGGTACACCAGCCCATCCACATCAACGGTGTCAAGGTCGAAAGGGTCAACAACTTCAGATTCCTCGGAGTTAACATGACCGAAGATCTCACCTGGACCCTTCACACAGACACTGTAATCAGGAAAGCTCGCCAGCGGCTCTACTTCCTGAGGAG
>JAODJW010000035.1:2926044-2939943 GCA_026777045.1 Hyperopisus bebe | reverse complement strand
GTCAATCACATTTCATTGCAATGTTGACCCTGTGCTAACTTGCATATGACAAATAAACAAAACTGAACTGAACTGAACATACAGGAAAAACTAAACGTGATGATAATCCCAGTCAAACGGGCCTAGTGTTCCTGCATGTGCCACAGATTCCCAGTTTGATCTAATGCCCTGTACACACAGAGACACACACATACTCACACAGTCACTGTCTCTTGTCCTGTCTGAGAGCCACAGCTGATAGGACACCCCGCTCACATTCCCTTCACCTTCCTGCAGGAGATAGCCGTCATTAAGAGACAGATTTAGCCGATCACGTGATAGGGGAAGACAGAATTAAAATTCATTTGCTATCTCTTGGGAATCAGGAATTAGGTCTGTATTGAAGTGGAGATGTCAGAAACTGTGCATTTATAATGACTGTGTGTAACCCAGAATCTTCTAGCACTGATCAAAGCTCCCAGCACTGCTGAATATACATCCTGCTCCTTTGGGGGAACCTCTCAGTTTCTTACCAAATTCCCTGTCTGCAATGTGGCTACTGAATTATCTGCTGCATGTCGAATCAAGTATTTGAGTTTTGTTAGGTAGTCACGCAGGAACTTAATGCTAATCATTTCTCAGTTTTAAATGAAGAAGACAATTATTATCCGGTAGAGATACATTTACACTGATTAATACCTTTACCCATTTATATAGCTGAGTAATTTCCTTATGTCTTCTCACAAGCATTCTGTCCCAGGTGAATTTAGTGCACACAGATATATGAGAGCACTCACAGTAGCTGGCATATATAAGCATGCCGACTAGGGATTAAGTGTAAACTAACCTGAAACTAACTAGAGGGCATTGTACCCAAATAACAGGTGTGTCCAAAAATGATTTAGGCCTCAGAGGATGAAAGGTCAGACAGGGGACAGTACCATCACTGTTTCCTGCTTGCAAAGTAATGACAGAATCCTGTCACCGCTGATGCATACATGTCAACTTAGCAGTGAAAATGATGGTAAAAGTGGTCAACCTACTGATACTCTGCAACAATAAATTATCACTGTTACACTGACCAATCACATATAGTAAAAAGCATTGAAGGATAGCAATCAGTCAGACTGCTAGCAGACAAACAATCATTCTGACCTGAATTGTTTATTTTGGATGATGACATCCAAGGCAATGCAGGGCTGGACAAAAACTCATCAGGAGAGTACAACATGTCTCCAGAGACACGGTTTGTTTAATTCCATGCCAGACCTCCAGGCAGTCGCAGTGAAATAGCATTTTCATCAGTACTGTATTCCCAATGGGATTTTTTCCTGTATCAGATGACAACCAATCAGTGGTATCCTGTAGCTGGGGATGCATTTGGGTTACAGCATAGCAACGAATGGACTTGCTCATGTTGTGGTGGAGAAGGGGAACATCACTCCACCAGCAGCAGTGAACACCTTTCTATGAATCTCTAACAGGGTCTCCCACATCCAACCTCAGTGGCATTTCTGATATTAGTCTAGAGTCCGCAATATGCCTTGGTCAGTAAGTAATGACCCAAATCTTCTCAAAAGTTGTCAACCGGGGGGTGGCTGAGGGATGGTTGTTGTCATTTTTTTGTAACCATATGCTCGGTGACCCACTGAAAATAAACTCACGATCAACTTTAGGGTCATGACCCACTGGATGACAAACACTATTCCAGACTAAAAATTGATTGTCTACACTTGTATCCACTCAGCAATTTTTCATTTCAGATTTGAGGCTTGACCCGCATAAACAATGAGCGACAAGACAACAGGTCATATGAAATCCTCTCAGCATGGCTCAGGTGCAGCAGCTACAATAAGATGTTATGATGTGGATGTGCGTTCTGAGCTGATGATGTGAAGGTTCTTGGGTCTTCACAGCTAATCGCAGGAATATTACTGCTGTTTGTCAGAAAGTGTGACCAGGAGAGCTGAAGGGTGGCTATTGCTGCTGAAAAGGCAGCACACACCCCATAGTGTTTAAACACGCCACATACCAGGGACTATGTTAAAATTCACTGTTAGGTGCTCAGCTACAGACAGACAGAGAGAGATAAGTTAATCCAGAGTTTTCACCCTGAGCCTATACGTGTTAGATATTTATTATATCAATGCAGAATTTTCCTTATATTAAAAAATGTGAAAGGAACAATAGGGAACAGTAAAGTGGCTAATACCCGCCGCAGTTACTCTTAACAGAAGGAGGCACTTCCTAGTGTTAGATTACATTTATTGACTTAGCTGACACTTCCAATCTAAAAAAGCCACAGAAACACCTGGATGTGTTTTAACCAAAACAATGCAATACCTGAACCTCAGGGGTGCAGCAGTAAGTCCTCCCCTGGGATTCTGAACCAAGTGACCTTTTGGTCACAAGTACAACTTTCAGCTGCCAAGACCACCTGTTGTGTTTCCCCCCCCAGGTCCACTAGGCACTAGAGTGCTGGAGTTAATCTGATTAGCGGGTTTCATCATGGTGTGTGGGGCTGGGGCTGCACTTTCAATAACGCACATCATGCACTGCACGGAGCCCTTGATCGAGTCAGGATGTGAGGTGGGGAATTAACGAGAGAGAGAGAGAGAGAGAGAGAGAGACGGCTTCAAGTAAACACCAGTGAGGAGCACAGGGGGGTATCCCACAAAGCAAGGTTTTCCCAGTTAGCTGGATAACTTAAGCCAGACGTGAAAACTGTCCAAGAGGAAGAGAAGTAAGTGACATTCCTATTGGCTAATCCTTACATTTTACTTAAGTTAGAAGGCAAAAGGAAAAATCCTGCTTTGTGGAATACCCCCCAGAAAAGAAAAAAACCAAAGCATGAAGAGGTACCTCAGGCTGCACTTATAGGATTGCACAGAAAATCTGACTTCCAGTAAGCTAGCTAACATTACATCAATTGCCACTGAGGGCTAAAACCTGTTCCATGTTTTACAAAACACTATTATTCTGCATTTTATACAACATGACTCTGGGGGAATGAAAATAAACTATAATACAAATCAACAAATATGATGAGTTTCTTCTTTAATAAAACAAGTTATTAGTTAAATAAATAAATCAAGGAGCAAATTGAGCTCTCTCTCCCTCTGCTTTACCCCGCGTCACATTTATTGTCAGATACGCAGACGCCACTTGCGAGAGTTAGTTAGTGCTAGTGTGAGAGAGACTGACTTCTGCTTCTAATGTAACTCTGAGTCCTCCCGATAAACTGAGGCATTCACAGCATTATCACCTCAAATGGCAATGCCAGTATCTATGGCTCGAATCCGAGTCTGTAGGGTATTTTCTGTTGTACAAGGCAGTGTATGGTGATGCTAAGCAACATGTCACTGGACAGAGGCTTTCTTATTGTGCGGGTCCTGTTTTTAAACTATTTGCTCCTAGCTCGCTGCTTTTTCATTACTGTATATACAGTGCTGTAGTACTGCAATGCTCTCAGTATTATAGCCTGATTGCTTCCATGACCAAGTCTTCTTTTGAAGCTCATATGTGCTAACAAGACGTTTTTGTACCTAAAGAATTCTTCTTCACCATATACATCAGTGCACCGTGTTGTAAGACTGGTTAATCCAAAAAGATCGGTCACATGACTTATGCAAGCCATAGTAAAGATTTATGTGCAAGGAGGTCTGACAGTGGAATCCACATAGATTTGTTGCATTTCAGATTCAAACAGATTATAACCACACAAATGAAGGATGACAGGTCAGTGAAGAGGCTGCAGAACTTCAGATAAACTCTACGCTGTGTTGCTTTTCGTGACTTTTTGCATGTTGTATTACAAAGAAAATGGGAGAGGTGGGACACTAAGTCTTACACTGATCTCAAAGATAACAAAGATTGAAGATAACAATAATATCAATAGCTGGAAGAAAAAATTGCTAAGAATCCCCCCCACACACACACACACACGCAAGTTTCACCACCAGCCCCATCAGTAGCTATGTGAAATTGGCTGGATGAGTTTTCACCCCCCTCAGAAGATGGTGCCCTAGTTGCTCACCTATGTCACCTGCTATTTGTCAACGCTTGCAGTAAAATAGTAAACAATCAATCAATTAATTTTGCGGAGCTAAACTGTGCTCAGGTAACTAACTATTTACCTGACTGTGTGTGGTTTTATAACATATAGTTTTGATTACTTATGAGAGCCAAAATTATTACAAGATTACATCTATAATCCAAAGATTGTAAGTGCATAGATGAAACCACAAACTGTAATTTTTTTTTACATTAAACTGCTTAAATAATAACAGATTTGTAAACTGCAAACATTTAGTTATGGTAACCTGCAAGGTAGAAGAATATTTCTGAGGCTAGTATTTTTGAGGTGACAGATAAATTAGGACTGCATCAGGTTCCTTGATAAATTTTACGGTGGACACATAAGAGATTTCCTTCCTGTGCTGGAAAATAAAGTGTATTAATTTAATACTTTCTATTCTTGAAGTCCACCAGCATCGTTATGCCGGCGACAGTTAAAACCCCATGGCACAAAATAAGAGGCTCGGAACCGTCGGAAAGATTAAAAAAAAAAAAAGCAGACAAGTACGAAATGAGGAGAGAGCGCCCTGGAAAAGCATAGACGAGCCAGAACAGCCGAAGCGGGACGCCGAACTACATTTTGTTGACACACCCAAACAGATTTTTCCCTTCTGTCCATCAAGCCCTGCTATTTATGGGAATACAGGAAAACGTCAACTTGGAAGGAAAACATTTGCCTAAATTACGGTGATTGTGAATGTTAAAAGCTTGTTTTTCCATGAATCCAGATGGTGGCCTAGTATTATTCGTGTTCCACAGAGCCATAGATCCGCTATGAGAGAACTGTCACTGATTCAATCCCCGGGTCTAAAAGTCAGCGAAGGACAAACGTTGTAAAACCGCTCCTTGGAGCCTGAACGGCGCCCTCTAGCGTTACTTTATTTCGCCGTCTTTATGCTACTTTTTTGTCCTACTAGCGTAGACTATGTCCATTGTAATTCAATGATCTGATACGAAAATTTAACATCACAAAATCACAAAATAACCAATGTCACTGCCTAATTCATGTTAAGCAACACTGCGGCTTGCTTACATGAAACGTTTGACCACTGATACGGAATTTCACCTGAAATAAAAATGTTTACAGCATTGAGCCGCTTCTCAATAATTTTAACGTGTTGTTTTAACTTAATTGCTTTAGCGACAATATAGTAATAATTCTACAAAATCTAAACTGAGCTGGTACTTTTGGATCATGCCAAAAACTGGAGTGATTTCAACTAGCCTATAAACACATGAGCCGGGGAAGTTGTGACGTTGTTGAAGTATTTACAAACCCAAATAAAATACCGGAGAAATAACTAATGATTGTTTGGGTACAAGTTAGGAATTCTTCATTTTCTAGCTAACTGATAAAATATGTTTACGGCTACTGTACTGGGTTTTCGTGAGCCGGTGACGGCATTAGGACCTGGAGCAGCGCGCTTCGAGTAGACAGATCATGCGAATCAATTGAGGCCACTGGCAAAGCAGAGACAGTTTGAATTAGTGAGAGGCATGGACGAGGTGCTGCAGGCAGCGGCAAGCTGATCTTTCTGTAGAGCTTCATGACCATCTCCAAACACTAAGATTATTCAATCTGAGTTGCTTATTTACGGTGTTTACTGTTACTTTACGATTTGCGTGCCGGAAATTCAGCGATCAGATGCGGACTGTGCGAATTTATGTTTCTTGTTTTGAGTTTGTCGTCGGACCGTATTGGATGGCTATGGATTCGAGTATGCACTGAGGCTGTTTTCTCCTGGATCTACCAGTCTTAATGGAAACCATGTCACCCCAGCAAGAAAGTACGGGCCAGAGTCGGTCCGCGTCTTTGACAGGGGAAGTTAAGGTGTGCGCTCTACCTGAAAACAAGAAGGTACCGACTTCTTACATTAATCTCTAATTTCCGTTGTTACTTGGGCAGAAAATAAACGGTTTGCAGGCGCATATAACACTTTCATAAAAAGCGTACATTAGTGTTTCGTGTGATTACAGTAACAATTAAAACTTAATTGACGCGCATTATGTTAAAGGACCATCATTCCCTTGCAAATCGAAACACACATTTGACTAATATCAAGTGACTTTAACATGGGTGAGCGTGTTTTGTATGTTAGAGGACAGCAGTAAGAGTTTACTCCTTAAATGGCATTTAACCGCTTTTTTATCCAATGCATAAAGTTAGCGTAGACCATTCTAGATGACCACAAATAAACAAGGATTTACTGGTTGTGCAGAAAATAAAACGAACCTGCATTCACTCAGTCTGGTAATGCCATGCTACTAAATTGCAGCTTTCACTTTTAGATGAGGGGAATTACTCCTTAAAATAGTCACATATATAAGTAGTGCAGTGAGTCTGGTTGCTGCGGTTAGCTATTCGCCCTGTTTTCAATAGGCTGCCTGTGTAGGAAAAGCACGCTGAAGTCCACCGCGCGCGGCAGGAGTGTCTCGCGGCGAACATGCGCGGATCCCCGTGGATTTTCACCGCGGTACCTATTTCCTAAATATACTATGCTGCTGTGTTTAAGCTGAAACTTGCAGTCAGTCGCTCGGCATGCCAGCATGATGTCATCTGTTGCTGGAATGTATAGTTTGGCTTACATTAATGTTCTTGTTATATGCACTATATAATAATCACTATGAAAGCCTTGTTTCTGAAATCTGGTCGCTTAACTGTATGAGGTATGTCATTTCTATATCAAAGGTGTACGTTGTTTGACGTCCTTCTGCTTTACCTGTTTTACTAATTTGACAATTTTCAAATGTATTCGAAATGCAGGTAACTGTCGTTTTTGCAGACGGTAAAACCAGACAAAAATTGTGTTTTAATAAATCGTATGTATGATGAAGGGGAAAACATTTTGACTGACAACTTGAGAGGTGCCGTCTTTGTGGTTGCCAGTATAAAGGTGACAACACCTCTATCTCCGTTGCTCCTACAGTCATTATGTTTATAACGCATCACTGCCTCGGTTGATTGTAAATCCTAATTAAAGAAAGTCGTCTCGATATATGGATTTATTATATTGTAAAACGCTTGCCATTATAACTAAAATGCACAACATATAGATTCGGAACAAAGAAAGGGTGGAGTAAATTAATATTTTAATGACCAACGTATTTTTCCCTTGCGTTTAACGGTTACCTGTGTTTTTAATTCTGCGCAAAGGCAAGTTAGGCTTAACTGCGCTTGCAATGTCTCGGACTGTGCAATAACAGCCTGAACCCATCAGCCCGGTGGAAAAACTCTGCCCTGGCATAACACAGGTTTAAGGACTGCGTAGGTGCAAAATTGCCATCCAATTCATGGACCGGGCCGCAGAAGGGGCATGGATACCCCGGCAGATTTAGGGGGGCGGCACTTTACAGAATTTCTTGAATATGTAAAAGTGGGCGTGGTGGGGGGGGTCAAGGTGACATTCTGTTAGGGGGCCCAGATTTTCTAGCTAAAGCCCCTGCTGACAGTCTAATAATATAAACACTTAACCAAAACATGAAGAGCACTATTTCATTTATTCAGTTGTGTTGATTTGTTAGATTTGGTTAGAATTGGGTTGCTTCTCTCATGCCATCGCAGTGTCTAATCTGCTGCAACAGGAAATTCCTTCAATTTCATTCAATCATATTGATGTATGAAACTGTGTGAGTATTTACATGATAAATAATGAAATTATATTAAAATGAAAACTGCTTTCTAATTTATAGTAATTTTCCATGCTGTAAGTATAACAATATCGGTAAACCGGAGCAATTTTCTATATTTTACTTTCACTTTAAAAATATGATCATAATTATGAATATTAAAATAAAATCGAAAGCTCAAGAACTAGGCTTAAGTTAAAATACTACAGAGGCTTAAAGATATAGAGTGTCAAGCATATACAGTACGCTCAAAAGTATTAGGGAGCCAAAGAAAATGTTTAAATGATTTTTATGTTGTTGTAAAACTATGCTATTATGCCTGTCAAAGTGTGTCAGCTTAGCCATTTCAAAGTCTCTGCTAAACTCACCCCAGTATTTCCAGCAACTGTCTAATACAACCATGTATTTTTGGACTCGACCACTAGTACACCTCATATAACTAACAAATATGTAATTGATTGATTTTTTTTTTTTTTAAACTAAGTAAGTTAAGTGAGCTGGTGGTGAAACTTAACAAATACATGGAATGGCTGAGGTGCCCCTGAGGAGAGGTTTGGGAACAGAAGCGGTGTTCATCTAGACATCTGACTAGATATCAGTAACTTTTTGGAGAACAGAGTGTTACTCGTAATTTGCAAATGCTCTAATGGTAAATAGTGTTTTTCTTCTGAGCAAATGTGCACTTACTAAATAAGTAGCTTAAACATTTCTTTTGACTGTCTAGGGCTTTTGCACAGCATTGTAAGTGTCCCAATTCAGCCTTTGCCCCCCCCCAACCAATATTCAGCCCACATATACATAGCAATGTCCAGTTTAACAGGGTTAAATTAAAGCATCCTTCTTATGCTCACTGTTACGTTTTTGAACAAAGTGAGAAAAGCCTTTCGATACGTTGCAGGCAGATTTCAGCTATTGTGGTAGCCTCTATTTTCTGAATGTGCTGTAAAGAGGTGTAGCTGTCAGATTCTTTCCCTGCTGGCAAGTGGAGGTGCTGCATACAAAATAATTAAATAAATTTTCCTGAAATTTTGAGTTTTAAAGTTCATTCCCCACACAAGGTTGTGTGGTGGGGGGTCAGGTGACCCTACTCGTGTCCCGAAGGTGGCAGGTTTGAGTCCCAAAAGCCAGGCATGTCTGTGAGCAGAGGTGCTTCCCCTGAGCTGTGTCAATAAGAGATCCAGCTGAATAAACAGAGGATCTCCAAGGGTGATTTGGGCAACGGTGTCCATTAAGAAAAACACTGCAAGCAAATCCATGGAGAAGCCTGAGTTTGGAGGAGCCTTCTTTCCAGGGACAAAATCTTTTCCAGATTGAAAGATTCCCTGCTGTTGTTCAGCTTTGCATCATGAGGGAAGAAATATGTTACCAGGACTCCTAGGCAAGTGGCTGCTGATGAAAGCAGCATCAGTCTAGATGAAATTAGGTCTAAATTGGGATTCTAAAGGTTAGACTGATGTTTATAAACTTGTCAGCTGTATGCATTTTTAGTTTGGTGTTGGTACTGCAGAATGCTGCTTGATCCATGCAGACTTTTTGCACACACATCTCTCCTTATGACTCCTACTTTGAAGGCTCTCCCTTAGGGAGTGAACTGGGGGGATGTTGTGTCCTGGAGGGCCCCCAGACCTCGCCTGTGTGTGTCTGAGGAGGGCGGTAACTGGAGTAGTGTGCCGATAAGCTTAATCTGCAACAGTGTCAAATCAAATTGCCATGAGCCATATGTGTGGTTTCCTCTTGAACCCTGCCAGTCCCCTGCAGAGATGGGAATTGGGCCATAAATCTGATTCTGTGCTGCTTTGATGCCAAGAACAGACAGATCAGAGTTGGGCTGTTTTTTGTCTTTTTTTCATTCCAGGGAAAATATATTGTGTTTGGATGTGTAGAGGATAGTCTCGATGACAGGAGTTTTGGGAGGGAAAGAAATAGACAGCCATAGTCAGTTGAATATATTTAGCTTAGCAGGGTGTTGAAGGTTTCCTAGACTGGTTGTCTAGTTGAATGTCACTCAAAAGCAGCCCTGAATAGTTTAACATTTCCTCTCAAGAGATTTTAAACAGGCTGAGGGAAATATTGAGTAATCTTTCACAAAACAACTGTGAAACCGTCAGAGTGTTAGGTTTGTTTTATTAGGTGGCTTATGTGGCTCCTTCTCCTATTTGTCCATGCCAGACAGAACAGGTACCTTCTAATGCGCAATGATCCTACTTAAGTTCCTTGTTACATAAACAGAGAACATGTAAGCCTCTAATGCGTTGATTGTTACATAGGGTTTATTTAAGGTACACTTTGCTTTTTAATGATATCTAACAGGCTTTCTACAATGGTAACATTCAGATTTGTTTTCCAGTTACATATTCACATTGACTGTAAATACATAAATGACTACCTATAAGCGTGACCTCTGTCTTTATGAGATAACCGTGTATTTTTTCTGCCTCTTTCAATTATTGACCCATAAAATGAAAATGTAAATATGCATTGCTTACACTACAAAAATCTGACATGTATACTGTGTATGTAGTTTATGCATGGTGGAACTTTAATGTTTGGGCAATTAAATTAAAGCCTTCTGTAGAGAGTAGTGTTTGTTATGTGCTTTCACTTTGTATTTAAGATTGTGGCAGGAGAGGTACTGAGCATGCAGTATTTGGTTTTTGGGTGTGCTCAATATCACTGAAGGTCAGACTGTCCAATATGTTTGAGGCATATTGTTTTCCGGAATTGACAAACATAAATCCTCATAATCTTTTATTTCCCATTCTTCCTGCTTAGAAGATGAAGAGTCTGACGCAGCGACGACAGTCCGCCCCGTCTCTGGTCATCAGCAAAGCACTTACCAGGACCAGAACCATCTCCAGGTACTGATCCGGCCGGCCACAGTCGAATGTTGGCTTGTTGTCACCAGGTGATTTCTCACCATCACTGTTGTCTGTCTGCAGACTTTGCTGCCAGCGAGTTGAAACGTATGACTATTACCTTGCTGAAGTGTGGGAGAATTAATGACTAACTGGTTGCTATATGACTGAACACTGCAACTTTGAACAACTATAGTTAAGCATAACATTGAGCAGCTATACACTGAGTCAATATATTCAAAATGACAGGAAACTAATGGCAGTTAGTAGTTGCTGAAATATTGTTTATTTACTTGAATGAACATTTTACTAGGGTAGGACAATTGAATGGTATTGATTGACCACTTCAACAATAGGATTTTGTATGCGCATCAGATTGCAGCTGACGCTTCATGTGATACTCAACGTGATGCTAACATTCCTGCAATGTATGGATACCGTTGCAAGTGCATGAAGTTGGAATGTCGTTAAAAGCATGGCAGACCTTCTTATTTCAGGTTTGTTGTCTTTAAGTGAGCCTTAACAAATAGTTCAAGTGCAACAGAATGGTCTCAAAGTACGAAGAAACCTGTTTATTGCTGAGCTGTGGGCGAGAGTGATGGTGGAATGAGCTTTGTGAGGTTATGGAGCTTAGTAGCCTGACCTTTGGGCTGTCATTATGTGCAGTCAGGGGTCAATGGTGAGGTATTTTAAGAGTTTATAGTAATTTCTGAAGACAACTAGGACAGTCATGTGAGATTTAAGGAGTAAGAGGATCAAAGGTCATGTGGCATGGACAATAACGTCTGCAGATCTTTGTCGATGGTGGTCGAACCCTGAAATTTGTTGTGGTCCAGTAAGCCATGCTCATTTGCATTTGCTCTCTGTAGTGAATATATACCTCATTGTGGGTACGGTCCCTACCCCTCCCCCTGCAAATCATGTCTGCTCCCTTGTCAAAGGTAATTCAGCCTTCAGGAATTCATTAGTTTCACTTCTGCCACTTACAGACATCCTTAGTCGCCTCATTGTGTTTTGGGATGACAGGCCGCCAGTGGGTAACTCATTCAGAGCTTCCAAGAGAGCTATCTTCCAGCATAGCAGATGATCACCATTTACCCTGCATCTAGTTCCTGACGCAGTTCCAGACCTCAAACCCTCCGACAATCTCCAAACCCGTTCTTAGCTGGTTGGTGACTTTCTTTTCGCCACTGTTATAGCTCAGAAAAGCTTATGGCTACTAGTGGGGGGGGGCTTAGCATTGGAGCATTTGAATGGGGGACTGGCACTATGCAGAAGGCCATTAGTCACACAGGGTGACACTACCACTGTCATTTCTGAGGTACCTGCTCAGGATACTGGAATGTTCCGGCGAGGAGGACCGGCATTTGAAACAATCCCAGCCAAGGAAAACATCACTGGGACAGCAGAACTCTTCAGAATAACTCTGCTGTTTGTTGTAATTTAGAGTAGAAATGTAAATGTTGCATAACCCTGAGGAATTTTTCTGTTCTACCTCTTACTCTTTCTTGTCAAGGAACTGTATTAAGTTGTGATTTACTGCCATTTCCTTTTAGATAATCCTTTTGTTAAAGTATCATATTTCACAGACAAACAAAAATATTGAAAACAGGTATAATCCTTCTGACAGAAGAAAATAATGCAAACATCGGTTCTAGGCATTGCTGTCTGAATTTAAAACACAGGGTTCCTACACTTCATCTGTACCACTGATAAGTGATTGTAGTTTAGGGTTTTGTTCAGACTGGTCTGCCTGGGCTGGTTCCAGGTTTTATAAAAGATGTTTCAGGGATTATATGCGGGTTACCTCAACAGAACACCGATGATGGGCTAGTATGTTCTTGTATTGGTTGTTGCCAAGGCGATGTTAATTTAATGGATGATAGGAATCTTGAGGCCTGTGGTGTGGAATGGGAATCCCAGGGACAATGTTGGGGGAAGAGGGTTGCATAGATCACATTTGGGGACCAAAATGCCCCCCAAAATGTGGTAAAACCTGAAACTTCCTTACTTTTAGGGACATTTTTCAGGTCCCTATTTGGATAATCTCAATTTTATAAAAATCCGTAAATGCAATAAAAAATAAGAATGCTAAACTTTTGCTTTTTGTTTGGTTGTTTATGGTTAAGGTTAGGGCTGGGTAGGGGTTAAGGGTGTTGTGAGTAGGTGCGCCAACGCGTGTGTGTGTGTGTGTGTGTGTGTGTGTGTGTGTGTGTGTGTGTGTGTGTGTGTGTGTGTGTGTGTGTGTGTGTGTGTTTGTGTGTGTGTGTGCACATGCGCGTGTGCATGCTCGCACGCATGCGCTCATAGGCCTGAGTCTTTTTCAGTCATGGAGGTCTGTGGTGACTCACAGACAGCTGCTGCTACAGATGTTCTCATCGCTGTGACTAGAAACATATGGGTCAACGCCCAGAAGGAGGGAGGAAAACGAAAATAAAGGCTGACTGAAAGAGAGAAAGTACAGATTCAGAGATCACCATGGAAATGGAAAAGAGGGCATTTACACATTTTTCTGACTTTTTCACAGACTGGCCTGTGCTGTGTCACCCTTGCAGTCTGCGCTGGGTTTTCACTCAGGTTGTCCCCTGGTTCCCTGTTGAGTGGGCATCTTCTTGGAAATAGTGGTGGGCGTCTTATCCCTAAGTGACTGAAAGGGAAATTACCTTTTAGCTTGCGGTTTGTGAGTAGTTGGACTTCCAGTGTTTGCTGTATTTTCCTTTCCTCCTTAATTCACTGGGTATTCCAGGGGAAATTCACAAGGAATGTTGTCCCAGTGACTGTATTCCACACTGTGGCTGAGTGGATGTTCCTTCCTTTCACTCCTTGGCCACCTGAATTTAAGTTAAGGGAAGAACAGAAATCTTAAAGCTGAGTGTCTGCATTGCAAAACCTTTTATAATGTTATGTAGCTTATGTGAGGCTCTCAGACAAGTTCTCTGCTGTCACAGATAAGTCAGGAATTTTGGATGTTTTCTTTCGGAGACCCTAGTCATGTTTTGTGTGCCTGCTTCATGCATCCATCGCAGCAAGCCACACCGCTTTGCCTTGGAATGCCACCTCTTCCTGACCCTGTCAGTCAGACCAAGGTTCCGCCCTCTTTCTCTTAATGCTGACTGCTTGAACCTGAATCGGCCACAGCAGATAACACAGCACACCATGCAGTACCCGAGGATCTAATAGCATTTTGATGTTGGGACTTTTCTGCTTGTTAGATCAGGAACTCCATCTCAGCATTTCAGATTCTGATCTGCTTATGTTTTTCATTTGCTGCTTAGATTGTTTAGATTTGTCTTCATCCTCCAGGTTTTAGCCAGAACCGACCCCCCCCCCCCCATCACAAATTCTCGTGGGCTATGTGATG